>VWZL01002877.1:0-31176 GCA_013396915.1 Stercorarius parasiticus
GGAGGTGGGGTGGGGCGAAGCATAACAGCTCAGCAAGGCCAAGGACCAGCATGGTCCAAGCAGCAGCGGAGGACAACACCTCCTCTGGTGATGTGGGTACTGTGATGAGGACACTGAGCACAACATTGCTGAGGCCAGCTCTATGTTAACTCTGCGTATCTAACAGGTGTGTTAGCTAAAATAAACGTACTGCATTCATAAAGGGTGTAAAATCATACCTACTGCCTCTGCACAGGTAAAAAGCTAAAATAAAAGTGATCTAGTTTTAGAGGTTTACCTCCACCCCTGATAAAGTGAAACAACGATCTGATGCATGATCCCACTGCAACATCAAAAAACCCACCCAGGACGTGTATTCGGAGAAGGCTCGTACAACTTGCTGATTCAACTTCATGAAGCTCTGTATGAACCACGGCTGGGTACAGGTTAAAGTTGGAAATTCACTAATGAAGATGACTTGAACTGGGATTTGGCTGTTTCCACTGAGAAACGCTGAGGCTATTAGTTGAAGCAAGTGCAATTACTGGCTTATCCTCAGGTATAATGGAAAAACAACTGCTAGTAGACCTTGCCATATTTTTCAGAGGAAAACACAAAGAAATCCCAAAGTAAACACAAAGAAAAAAAGCCCTGAAAAATACTGAAATCTGTTTTTTATCTGTTAGCATATGCTTCCTATTAGAAGGATGATTTGCAAATTCTGCTAACAAGACTTCTCTGTGCTTTTGTTAGGGCAGATAGTGAAGAGTGTTCGAAAGGAAAGCAGAAAGATGATACAAATTTTTATGACACTTTGAACCCAAATACAACTTAACTATTGGGATACTGGAGGAAAACAGCTGAGCAGCTTTCTCTGGATTACAAGTATATGGAAGAGATAAGGAGAAACGAGACCAGTGCACTTCTCTCTTGAGTAGAAGACCATGACATTATTTTAGGAATGGCATTAAAATACATGTGATACTGCTAAGAGATGACATAGCAAGTATGTGAAAATTTAAGAACATTTTAAAAACCAGTATTTAAAGAAAACCTTAGAGATACCATGAAAACTAACACCTTTTTCTGAGTCCTTAACTGCCTCTATACTTAAACTCACAGATGCACAGAGCAGAGGCAAAACACTTCACATACTGAAGGGGGGCAGAGAGAGGGAGAAAATCCTCCCATACTTAAACAAAAATATTGCTGAGTGTTACAAGGTCAAATTTTCAACAGTCAGTATAGCAAAACCTCATTATCACATCTCTGAACTCCGTCCTTGTTTACCACATGCCTGTATAAACCTACCGTGACCTTACTGATTTCAAGGGTATTACTCCTATGGTGGCTTGTATTCCCTCACTTAGAAGCAAGGTCATACTCCTTTGTGATATCTGAAGACTGCATCATAGTCTCTGCTAAAACAGCATGAAATGATTTATTAAAATACAAATGTAATTCACTTACTGTGAACAGCTACTTGCTAACTTCAAATCTTTTCCTCTGATTACTTCAACAGAGTTATCTTAGTCAGGTAATAGCAGCTGTAACTAAATTCCAAATGCTCCAAGTTCATTTTAAATGCTGACGTATAATTGTCATCTGGTTTTCAGACTCAAGTAAGGCTCTTTTAATCACCTTTCACTGGCCAAAGCATAGTTGTGATCTAGTAAAATAACCATGTGGATCTTGAAAAAAGCATGAAGAATGATCCTCATTAGCAAACACAGGAAAAAAAAATACTGAAGTGACTAGTTCAGATTCTTCTATACAAGCCACACCAGGACAAAAATTTTCAAGTTCAAAGTGTCTGCACACATCCATGTCATGCATTAAACTCATGCCACTAACATGTACACTGAAATCAGGGTTTCTATGCTCAAACTAAAGAAAATGTGAACCAGGAATCTTGAGCATGTTCGAAAAATTGGGTCAGATTAGATTTCTTGGCATGAACATCTTCTCCTTTGATACTGGCAAGTTTGTTCTGTGGAATTCTCTCACAGGCACTGAGTCTTTGTTTCTAGTACTATCACCAGCAAATACTTAATTCTCAAATCTCACAAGAACATAGACTTCTTTTTTTTTTTTTAAAAACATTGTGATTGTATTTCTAAATACTATTGGTTCAACTACCATGGGCACTGCAGTTTGAAGCAGTTATGAGACTGAAGTTTCCCTGCCATTACAAGCATTTAAATAAAAGATCCAAGTAGTTCCATTGGTTAGGATAATCAGCTTCATTCAAAATGCAAATTTGTAGAAGGAATTATCCTTAAAACACACTACAAGTGTACAGGATCTTTAGAACTAATATTCCAAATTTGGCTTCGCTTTATCTGCATGGCTCTGCACTGCAATTAAATACAGTGAGCCTTAGAAAGGTTCCTCCCCAGACACCGTCCTGGTCTACTTAGCTTCCTATCACCTGCTGAACAGCGGAAGACAAGCCGACATCTGCCGACAAAGTCTTGTCTTTTTTTTGTTTGTTTGTTTTGTTTGGGTTTTTTGAACTTTCATTGGCAGGTTCAGAACATTTCTCTTCTCTCCTCCTCCAAGATGAATTGAGATACTTTATAAAATGGCTAGCTTCACTATAAACTGCCCCCCAAAACATACTATTTCAGTTTTCTGCTGAAACGTTAAGAACATGAATATGTAATGTGCTCTGACCTTTACGGGAAATATAAAATAATTCTATCCAACACAAAGAACATGGTATCTACCAGGTAACTGCAGTTTTCTAAGGGTTAGCTTGCTCTTCCAGCACTCTCTTTATACAAATAAATGGTAAGAGCCATTTGAACTTGCAGTTCTCAGAAGGCACATAGCATCTAAAGAGCACCAGCAATGCCCTTCATCATTTTCATTAAAAGAGAAATCTAAGGATTTGGATTATGCTGCAAAACTAAAAAATGAAAAATGGCTGAAGACATCCAGCTATGTTTCATACCAGTTGAAATCCCGGCATGTAGATGTTCACCTTGAAATGCATCAGCTTCCAGCATTTGGAACCAGACATATACAATGTGGCAAGAACTAGGTGCAACTACATGTTCTACAGTTCACTTCTAAGTGGAACGTGAAAGAAGAAATTTTACTCACTGCAGATAACTGCTTGTCCAGCTTTGCTGATTATTGTAAGCTCTATGAGGTTTCAAATCTTTCTAATGGCTGGAGCTGTATGCCTTCCCTCCTTAGAAAGGCAGAGTTTAAGAAAGCGATCTCTAAGGTTTTCTTGAAGGACCGAGCATTATTATTAAGGAAATGCAAAAGCAGCCCTATGTGGAGTTTGAGGAAGCTGCTTTTCATCCAGAAACTGACAACTTCTGCATATCCTGACATCTTAGTAGTGGTGTAACAGCTGCATGAACAAAGAATGAAAGACAGCCTGCTCATGGGGGCAACACAGCCCAAGACATGTTTCTAAGTGCGCTGCTGTATTTTAATGCCACTGGCATGAAATTTCCATTTTTCTTGCAAACTATAATTTTGTTTAAAGCTATCACTTAACTCTGGCAGCTGAGATGTATCACCAAGCATCCTCTGCTGCTTGGAAACTGTATTCACATCTACTCCACAGAAGGAGAAAAATCTAGAAGTCTGTCTCTGGTCAAAGGACTTTGAGTGCTTACCAGGCTGCACTGGAAGACCTGCTTTGTGGCTGAAAATTAAGCGTGAAAGAACACCCCATTCCAAAAGGATCTCATATTGTCACTGCTTTCCCTTTTCTGAATAAACTAGTAGCCTTACAGAATAAATAAAAGTAGGTCCTCCTGGTAGGAAAATGTCATAAATACAAAACAGGTTTCTCTAGACTTGCTTACTCCTACAGCTGGGGTCTTGCTCAACAGTGACTAGCCTTTGCTGAACACTTCTTGCCAGCCTTCTCCACAGGAAAATTAACCCTTTCTATCCTGCAGCACCTCCTGAACCCCACAATCTGAGGAACTCCTCCTCCCTTCCTCTTACTTCCTTACGGTTTCCCTCTAAGTCCTCAAGCCAGCCATTGGTTGTAACACCATTTGCCCCTCATGGAGCGTTTTTGATCTCCTGAAGGCAAAGGGCAACCCAAACTTGTGAACTAGGGATGCAGGTGGCTAGATCTACAGTACCAATGTAACGATGTCCAAGAGGGAATCTTTAAAGATTATTTTAACAGACTGGTACTTGTTTCAGTTGTGTTCTTCCCAGATGATTTTCTAAAGAAGCTATACCCAAACCTATAAATACAAGGGCTTTATATATTATTAATTTTGAGCAAGGTGTTACAGTTCGTTTCAGATGGGTTTGTATTTTGATTAAATTAAAAATAAATAGCTTCTTCATGTTGTCTTCAAAACTATTCCAACTTCCTAAGTTATCTTAATTACATATGCTGAAATACTCATGATTTCTCTTTATTTGGATAGGGTTAGCTAACTATTATTTGATGCCAGAACTGAGAAACATCTGGACAGATTAATGTTCTTTGTTTAAACTGTACAGAGACTACGTGTTCATAGAATACTTATGTTTTGGTGTGTCTAGTTTGAAATTTTATGTTTAATCATGAATGAACTTGAACTTTGAACTCTGCCTGTTAAAAATTTATATACACAAGCAAGCAAAAATTTAAAAAAATGACAAATGTAAAGGAAAAATCTGTTTTGGAACAGTATTAAAAAGTTGATTGTTATAAGACAATTTAAAACATCAGATTTTTTTCTTCACTGACAAATGAACTAGAAGTCCAGCAAAGTCCTAGAAGTTAAGCCAATTCACCTGTTTTTTATAATATTGCCAAACTGCTTAACTAAACTCCATTCTCCAGTTTGACAAGTTGAATAGGCAAGATGAAATAATCAGATATTACATCATATTTCAAGAGTAGGAGGCATAGGGAGGACCTCATCACTGGGAAGCACCAAATGTTCTGATGCAGGGCAGGTCTTGTTAACTCAGCAACTGAGCATGAGCTCAGCAGTGACAGGTTGCAAATAAGAAATGATGTGATAAATGAAGGGCTGTGTCAGTGCACGGCAAAAACAGAAGAGTATGCTGAATTAGAAAGGCGTATCTGGCTTTGCTAAAATACTTATTTAAATCAAACACTGAGCCAATGACTGCTAATTTTGTAAAGAACATACGTGCTAAATATCTTTCGTGAAGCAACAATCAGTGTTGTTGAAATCAACGTAAGATTTGCTTCATTCAGGTTTAGTTTATGAGCAAATCTCTGATCAGTTGCAAATTTAAAAAATGGACTGTGTTCTGTGCATTCCATGTGATTTTTTAGAAGGATGCACCCTGCATAATTCACAAGTAAACTGATCTGAATGATCTTTGTTGGCTACATCACAAGTTATGGCATCTCTCATTGCCTAGGCTTTGCAGAACAGCTTTTCTGACCTTTGAACATAGATCTGATAAATTATCCAAACAAATTACTAAGCTAACATAGTTGCTGTTTTAAAACAATTACTTTTGCTTGGAACCTGCAACAACCCTTTAAACATTCGCAGGTACAGAAACAGACCTCTAACAGTGCACAGGTTTTTGAAACAGCAAGCTCTGACTTCCATTTTATTGTAAGAGAAAGTTAACTCCTTAGGGTCATCTGCTACACTGTAGATAAAGGCTGTTTGTGCATTTCGGGTTCTTAATCCTGTAAATGAGAGGTGCTCTAATTCTTTGGAATCAATCAGTAACAGCACAATTAAGGTTTAAAGCACTCCTCAATTAATATGTGTTAAACCAATGTATTGATTACAAATACGTGTACAAATGTATGCTTTGATGACAGCCCAATACTTAGTTTTAAATGCAGTGCTAATACCACATTTACTACCAAACCAAATCAGTTAAATACTAATTCTAACTCACAGTAATTTTTGTTTAAATCAAATCTACAGAGAAGTGACGTTGACTATTCCTAAATTACTATATTGGTACGTCTGAACTACAGAATCTCTGGCATGACACAGTCTCTAGGGCACCACAGTGTGGCACACAGGTATTTGGCAAGAACATGTAATAAGAGGCAAAAGGAAGAGAAAAGGCACAGACATGGGAATATAAAACACGTCGGCAACACATGGAGTCAGTAGGGGTTTGTGCCTGAATTATTTTTATAACACTGCAAAGATTTTTGTACAGAACTACTTATAGTTTGAAGATCACAGATGAAACTGTGTAGTAGCAGCGAAAAATCACAAACTAGCCTGGCACCCCTGCACTCTGCCCTCAATAAAGGGCACTGCATAGCCTTGATGCCCAGAGAGCAAACAAGGAACTCTAGCTGTGACTCGTCCCGGTTTGGTCTTCGCTTTCCTCTTACTCTACATATGATATAATCTGTACCAGCCCTTTTCCTGGTACACTTTACTTCTCCCTCCACCCCCGTTCAGCTGTGCTGACAGTGAATTAGGAGACAGAGCCAATGCTCCATGCACTCCCTCCCACACAAAGAGGAGCAGCAGCAGAGCAGCAGCTCTCTCTTCTATGGCCTTGGGATCTGCAGCATAGGCAAACAGGAAGTAATGGGACAAATTGGTGCCTCGATACTCTTCTATGGACGCTGACAAACACCTATGTTTCGGACCTGAGGAGAAAGCTAAAATGAATAACAGGGAAAAACTCTAAAGATGATGGCTTCCTCAAGCTCTCAATTTTTTTTTAATTTTTTTTTTTTGAGTGACTTTTCTGACCACTTCCTTCTATTTAGACCTTTGTAGCTCAGCTCTTTATACTGGCAAATTTTACTGCCCTTTCACATTGAGTAATAATCCTCTCTGAAATCATGCACAATTTACTATGCAAAATACTATTTAGTGCAAGTGAAGTCATTTCACTATGTCCCAAATTTTCAATCCTGATTGTGATTCCAAACAACAATGGTGGTAAATACTTTGTTCAGAGAGCTGTTTATCCTTGTGCTTTTTAAAGAGCATTTCCCATAACTGTAAGTCACATTCTGCAGCTTTTTGTGGCTTCAGAAATAAAATACCCATTCGCTAAGCCCTATTCTCTATGCAAGAATGTACAATCTCCATGTCAGACTTCTCATTTCAAACTTCTAAACTGAAGCATTTGAAAGAAGATAGAAGCAAAACTGTAACGTGCCATCCCAACAGTATCAAAGAAAGACTTTTCTAAACTGCGTCCTATTCTGGTTAAAGGAACGTGAATTCTGTGTAAACTAATCTCCATGACTGAAGCTAGTTTTGATCATACTAGCTCTCAAATAAATAATACTTATGATCAAATAAATGGGAAAAGTGGGTATGCATTGTGGCAACCAAACAGAATGTAATTTCAATGTAATTATTTGGGGGGGGGGAGGGGAAGAGAGGGAGAAACAATCATTGAAACCTTATGCTTATTACAACTCAGTGAAGTACATTTTTCCTCCCTTGACAAGGAGGTTGTCAAAACAGGTAATTATGGAATGCTAGAAATAGTTCGAAAGAAGACAGGAGCTGTCACAAAAAGTTTCTTTTTTTAACATTTCACCTTCTATCCAACCATGCAATTCAGAAGCCACTGAGATTTATTACTGTGTAACAAGTACATAATGCATGAGAAAAGCAGCCATTTACTGTGGTTTTCTATTTCAAACTATTTTCAGGCTCTTGACACTAATTAAAGGAACATGCAATTCTACCTTACTTCCCATGAAATATTATCATACATACACATGCATACAAAGCAGCAGTGAGGTTTCAATTTAAACTGAGAACACTTGTAGCTATGCAGCCCTGTGCGCACTACAAAGGAAGTGGCATCTGGCTTAACAATGAAGTGGCTTCTAGTACAAAGATCTGTGTTCTCAGAGTAGCATTACTACAGGCACACAACTGCAGGTTATCACATTGGCAGGTGCAGAGATAAACCACCTTTCTCTCCATAACAGTTTCTGTAAGCATTGCCATGAGAACCGTCTCTGGTTTTAACTCATGCATTTTCTGTCACCCTAAGATGGTCTGTAACTTTATTTCTATCTCCATTCTACAGATAAGGCCATAAACAATGCCAAATTACTCAGATACTCTTGAACTTCAGGACACTGTCAGAATAGCGTGTAGCTACAAGGTCTATTACGGGAAAAAATAAGGGTTAGGTTTCTAAATACATTCAGGTACCTCACGTTACAGACAGCTGGAATCTTTAAAAGCCCCTGAAAATCTGCTGCCCTCTGAAATCAGAAATACTGAAGAATACAAATAGAAGTTAGGCACAGAAAGGCTTAAAACCTCACTATATGCCTGACATTTTTAAGGTTTGCTACATCCTTAAAAAATATGCCTCTTGGTTCCTTCCAGGCTTAGAAGCTGAAGACTCAATGTGTCTTAAGACACAAGATGCCTAAACCAATTTTGAAATGACTCCCACTACCTATGTGGGGGAAAAAGCTGGCTGTGTGTTACATACGCACTGATGGTATAAAGATGAGAGGCAGATAGAGACACAGATACTCTACTGAAGCGGGCACCAAACCCAAAGCCTACAAGTAGCTCATGCATCCAACCCTTATCTTAAGCAGGAGCTGCACCAACAGAAAACAACAATTTCTTTCATTAGTATTTTTAATATATTTACATAATGCTATCTCAAATTTTAAATAAAGCACTTTTTTTTTTTTAAGGGACTGTGACCCAGAATGAAAACAGATGTAGAAAACATGGCAAAGCTTGTCAATGCCATGCAAAGTTGCTATCAACAAAGCGCTGAGAATTGTCGAGAAGTTCTTACCAGCAGAACTTTGCTGGAATTCATGAAGGTGAATAAAAAGAGAGAGACATACCCACAGTAGTCCTACACAAGGTGTTACATTGTTTAACATCCTTTAAATTTGCGGAGTTCCACTTTGGTGATGGAATAGCAACATAAGCCCAAAAGGAGTCCTGAAGAGAAGGATTTTCCTCGTCTCCCAAGAGCATTTTTGCTGTGCTCTGACACCAAGATGTGAAAAATCCAAACATAAATATGCCATGGTTTAAACCAGGAGTGAAATCTGTATCCAGAACAAAATCTGTGAGGTAGCAGTGGATGCGAGACAGCATGTTTCCATTTACCTTACAGTCGTTGACGAGCCGCACTGAACGTGGATTATGACTCAAAGAATGGAAAGGAATAGTCTCTTAAAGGAATAATTTACATGGATGGAACATCACTGCTATAAAACAACTGCTATATCCCAAGACAACTTTTGTTAATAAATTCTGACAACATTAATGCTCATCAGGTAAAGTAATTTGTATGGAAAGTAATAAATTATTAAATCTGCTTCCACAAAATAGCATTTGATTAAAAATATTTTAGTATTTGTAGCCATTAAAACATTTTCATTAGCTGAAAACTATAAGCTCTCTAGACAAGAACACATTTCCTATTTGCCCAAAACCATACTCCATACATCTAGTTTCCTATATACATAATAAAGAAATGTAATAGTCTACTTAATTATTCATCACTTGTTAAATTGGTTAAAATATAATTTGCAGCCGCACAGGAATAAAGGTAATGACAAATTTTCCTCAGCCAACGATATATGACCATACACCATGTATATAACTGCATGGATGACATATGCTATAGTAATGCAAACAAATTCTCACCTGTTATAAAGCAGTATGTGTATACGTATGTGTCTGCACACATGCATGCTTACACTGGGTGCAGTCACGATCCAAAATTCTCTACCAAGATGGACTCCCTGATTACCATAGGAACAGAATTTGTCTAAGCACAAGATAAGAATCAACTTGATCTGCATTCATTTGCAAAGCTATCACCCTCATCATAAGTGAGCTGAGAATGAGACTTGGCATATTTCAAGCTGTAATAAAATCAAAAGGCAACCAACTGTTTGCAGTATCCCAGAAGCTGGCTTTTAAAACCCAACGCGTCCAACCGCTAACATGTCTTACTTTACTGGTCAGATTAGAAATAACCAGGGGATGACCAGCATTCTTGGGTTATGACTAGCCTAGTACACATAAGTCTAAGTGACCTCCTCCAAAAGCAGGGAAAAAGTGGTGGGGCCGCAGGGGGGAAAGAAACCATTGAGTATGTGAAACACTTAACACTGAACAAGTTGACTTGTGAAGTCACTGGAGTATTCTTCCATTAAAAAAAAAAAAAAAGAATCTAAAGAAGAAGAAATGTAAAGTAACTTCTTCTGTGAGAAAATTAAAGCTTTGCAATGGGAACAAAAAAAAAAGATCAGTTAGGTGTTTGTGGAAGACAAAATGGCCTGAACCCAAAACGTTATCAAGTCTTAAGGACATCATCAACAGACTTAGCTGGTGTCATGACCCAGCTACCTTGACCAGTGTAAGGAAGGACAACCCACATTCATTCTTATTCATGTGACTGACACGTCATGATGATTATGAATGACAATTCATAATTGGTTCCCAAAATGTGGTCATCAGTGCTATCGGTAAGATCAGGAAGATCCATCTGATTTGTGAAGCCATATCTCTGCAATATTTTCAGTTAAAGTTTGATCAGAGAGCTCATCATGAGACCTCTTAGCCTGAGCAGTTTGGCAAACTCTATGATCCATAGCCGAGAGCTGAATAAAAGACAAGTTTGACAAATATAAAAAAAAACAAACATAAAATACTAAAGACGGATGGTAACTAAACAGAGCAGAGAAAAGGAAGAGAAATTTTAATAAAGTTTAACATATGTCATTTGATATTAGAAAGAAGAAGAAAAAAAAAAAGATGATGCGCAAAGGACAGGAAAAAAAAGCAAAAACCATCCAAAAAAGAAGTGGTATTACAGACCACAAAGGTAGGTCTCAATAGGCACAGCTCCAGAAACTTATGCTTTAGGAACTGTAATGCTGTTTTGTGGTGTTACAATATGATGTTGACAGTAAAATGCCATTAAAGCAAAAATGCAAAATTTGTGGACTTTGCATCCTTTTTCAGAAATAGTCTACTCTCATGAGACATATGTGAAAGAATGAGGAGATTTGTTATACAGGGTTTCAACATGAAATATGGTCACAAATATTCCCTTGTTCCATTGCTGTCACACAGCAGTTTACCATATCAGCATTACTGTCAAAAAAGGAACATAATACAGAATAGCAGCCAGTAAAGTTTGTGTAGCTAAAACACTAAAGCAAATCAGTCCTACAAATAGTGACCAAACAGTATTCTATATGTACTTCACCAGTGTAATTATATTTATAATGATACTGTGGTATAAGGGTTTGTGGTGTAACACTTTGAAATCAAGAGAGAAGTAGATCATAGATATTACCCTACACTAATACAGAAGAAAAAAATTAAGCTGCACTGTCACATTATTTAAAATGTGACTGCTGCATTATTTTCAAAATATTAGCAAGAATTTTTAACATACGTATATTTGAACTACCTTTTCTTATACAGGAAAAAAACAGTTTGTAGAGATTACTTGAAAGAAAAGATAACTACTTTTCAAATTTCTGGTATATCACTTCTGCTCTGATAGGTCAATGCACAGCCCTGCAGGTAAAGTACCTAGCTGCTAAATTATTTTTCAGTTCTATAACCTCATCAAACTGAAGGCATTAGCAGTCCTGTAACTCTGAATGCACCATTACTCCCAATAATCTTTCATTCTCCCTAAATTGCTTTTTCTGGAAGGTAAAACATTTAGAACACTATTGACCCATGGTTCTCTCACCTGTGGAGACTCCTTGCTCCCTATTTTGAAACAGAACCAACACCTCCAGCACCAGGAGGAGTTTTATAGCACGAATTCCAAACTAAGGTTGCCTGTGTTCTCCAGAAAAGGTCTATCTTAGCGCAATTATCATGGCAGTCTGGCTCAGGGAAATGACAGGACAAAAGATATGCAACACTCCCCATCTTCAAGTATCACGTAAGGTGGTGATTTCAACAGTAAAAGTTGTATGCTACAACTTAGAATTGTATGAAGTTAGAATTGTATGTAGAATTGTTAGAATGAGCCAGAGCTACTTAAAAGGAGATCAGTTCAAGCTTAGACAGAACCAGTGCTGTAGCATCATTTCTGCACAAGTAACTAGGATGAGGAGACAGGAGAAAAAAAAATTAAAAAAAAAAATCACACTTAATACTTCCCCAAATGTTAATGTAAAGAAAAGTTTGTTAATTTAAGTTCTAAAAAGCTTTGAGGATAAATTTAACTTAAACTTCTTCCATTCACGGATGTATTATAGCCCTTATTATCTCTACAACCTCAGTGGCAAGTGCGAAACAGAGGCAGTCAGTTGAAAAGCTGTTTAGTTGTGCGGGAGCTCATTTCAGTGAGTTACAGCTTGTAAACATCATCTGAAAAGCTTCCCCAGGTCATCCTAACACAGAGGTAGGCAGGACAACTTTTCACAAACCAGTATATTCCAGAAGACCTCAGTGACCAAATCTTTGTCTAGAGCATGCCAACATAGCTTCACGGAATTTGACACAGTTATTCCTACTGATGCAAGTATCTGCCTCTATGGGTGGCAGCTTGCATCTTCTGTAGTAAACTGTGCCTCGTTTGCTTACTCATTCCTAGCTGGTGCTTCACAACTTATAATGCAAACCCATGGCATGTAGTACATGTGTGTGCATCTGTATCTGTACAGATCAACAGTCAAACTCATTCCACTCTCTAGAAACCCATCAGCATGAAAGATTGTGGGATATTTCCCTGCTTCATACCATTAGAAACCACTTACAGAAAAAATCATGGCTGCAACTCCCCCATCTCATTAGCACTGTAAAATCTTAGTGCAATTTGTTTTCCTGTACTGATGAATCCACTGGCAACTGGACTTGAAACCTGCATTTTAATGTCAACTACCATGAAAAAAACCTTGCATTAATACATAGAGGACCTATTTTAAAAGTTCATACCAGTAATTTCAGAATTCATTTAAGTAAAGAAACTCATGTATGGCCATGACCATCTTAAAGTATCTACGTAGGTCGTCTTAAAGAATCCACGTAGATAAAAGTAACAACTAAAGAACATCGAAGTTTATATCTCCATTTGTTTTCCTTTTTCCTAAGTGTTAGATATCTAGTCTGTCTACAATTTCATCAATCAAGCAAGCAATGTATTAAATTCTCCCCCAAAAGCGACAAATTACTGGAGAGATGAGTCCACTGTAAATTAATTATTGTAGTTTAATTACAACAATTGAAAATTTAAAGACACTTCGTCTCTCTCACCTCAATGGTGGGTGGATCATTTCTTTTTTTTCTTATCCATGCTGCAAAAGAAAATTCAAATGGATTATTTCAAAGATCACAGATGGTATTAAAACTCAAAAATATGATGAATTTGTTAACAGAAAGCAAATGTTTATATAAAAAATTACAATACAATTTGCCACAACCTGGAAAGCCATATTATTTCCCAAAATATAGAGACCCAAGATGTTATTTCCCGTGTCAGTACTCTCAGGGCTCACGGCCCAGGCCTGTTGTTGAGCTTGCTACACATCACCGAGCTTCACCCTGAGAAATGACAAGATGACTGCTGAAAAGTATGAAAAGCCTTAGACCACTCTGGAGAAAAAGGAATCCTGTATATGCCTCAGGCATTGTTAAAGCTGAAAACCTATTTATGTTAGTGCCACCTAGAATTCCTGTACAAGGATGCATGATACAACCCCAAAAGTGACTGAGGGGCTGCAGAGCTCCAACTGCACCATGACCTGCAGCTGCGTGGGACTACCTGCTGCATGGAGGGGGAGGTACGGCAACCGAGGGAGGGCTCCCTCCACCTCTCAGTCAATTCACGCTGGAAAAGACAGCAGAGGAATGAAAGCAGTGGCAACGACCATTGTCCTGTGGCTTGGGTTTTCCATGATGAACCAAAACTTATACCCGCTCCCATTGCAAATGCTGTCGGTTAGCATGGGACTGACCGGAGGTGGCAACGCAAAGCGACTCCATTGCAGACAGAGAAGCGGCACTGTATCAGGTTCTGCTTTGTTCGGTTCACGAGTTATTTGAGATAGCTCCAACTATTACAGGCATTATTTAGATAAACGAGTTACCTGACTGTGGACAATGCAATACCCGTCGCACTTTAAAAGCATCACTACCACAGCCTTTTTTCATGCCTTTTCAGTCTGCACAATTGGTAGGCACTGGGTTGTATATTTTGTAGATGTTTGTCTTTTCTGCTCATAATTTTCAAATGAATGAGTAGCAGAATGCAAGTGGCTAGTAACAAACAGAAGGACAAACATACGGAAAGCCAGTTCCAAGTGCCGAGACATGGCAAAATGTTCTTTTGTATGTTTATTTGGATAATTAAGACTTTTGCTACTGTGCTTGAAAATTAGAGCAAAAATGACATTTTCATTATCACCCAAACTCCTGATCTGACCTGTAGCCGTCTAAAAAGTTTTAGAAATGCTTTAAGAAGGAACTATTCCAGATTTTAATTTTCTAATACCATCTGTGCTGTATTTTGAGGGGAACTAAGGAATGAATCAGACAGCAAGTCCAAAACACTAAAAGCTGCATAGAGTCATAATGTCACCTCACTACTGAAAATGCAACTACACACAGGGTGAAACACTAACACCACTCTGCTTCAGCAACATTATGAAACTGGTTTTAGGAGGAATAGCTTCCAATTAACATAAGAACAGAATTAAGAGAGACAAAATGGCATTACATAGCTTGGAATTTGGCCGTGATGGCAAGGCCAACAGCCTTAACTCACAGTTAATGGTAAAACACCTGTAATGATATGAAGGCAAGCTATTACTTTTGGTTCTTCTCTATCAGATGACAATTTCTGAAGATGGGTTCTTTTAAATGAAATTCTCAAAGATCTTTTCTTAAAAGCAGTCCCTGCCGACTCTTCTCAGAGATCTTTTGGTCCTAACAAAGATTAGACTCAAATTTGCCATTGTGGAAAAGCGACTGAGCACTGAACAGTCAACATCATGTTTTCTGCAAAAGTTTTGTTAGTGGAAAGAAAAACAGCCCATTAAGATAACCCAAAATACTTTTTATTAAATCTATAGAACTAGAAAACAATCTGCATGTACTTGCAGCACTTTCAAACATGTAAATTTTATGAGAATTTCCAAATGCAAAATCTGGTAAGATCAGAGACAAAACTGGCACAACTGAGACTGACGCTTCTCAGCTGGCAGCCTTGCAGACAATCTTCGTGAAAGGACCAGTGATGATTTAGAGAAAATCATAGCACATAAGCGTTTCTTCCTGACAGAATTCATCTTTGTCCATACTTTGCAACAGTTCCAACGTCATCAAGAAAAGCAAGAAAGTGCTAGAGATTATCAGGTATAGTGAAGTAGGTATACTAAACACTAACCAATAAAAGACACAGCTGAAGAAAAAAGTAGTTTAAAATGTTTTGTAAAAAATTAAACCATCAAAATTTAAGGGATTACTTTCAACAAAGTATCATGTTCTGCCTTGCCATGCCTTGCTTATGTTGCATGGAAGTACAGTACCGTTGGTTTCAACTCTACAGCTCTCAGCACCTAAAAATTCCTTAATTTTTTTGAAACTGACAGTATTTTCTTAAAACACCAGCTGCATTTTATCTGATTACAATTCATGATTCTTAAAGAAAAATTCTTAAAACTTGAAATCCTACAAAAATTAAGTGGCAGTTAGAAAGTATTGCTGAAATATAACCATTACAATAGATTTTCTTTCAATAGCAGATTGGACTTTTAGGCAGTTATTTGACTAGTGATTTTCAGATGAACGGAATACTTCTATTAGAAGATTTTATCATTTAATTACCTCCCTCGATTTAACAAGCCACAGACTGAACAGTGAAGGGTAACACAATGACACGTGTCCTGTGAACAGAAGCGGTGAAGCAAGAAGCGTTACACAACACATTTTCATTCATTAGTAGATCTCAATTAGTACCAACACACAAAAGCAACAAAACAATCCTTAATTTAGGAAGATTTCTCATATCAACATGCCATTATCAGACTGTATCTATTTAAATACATAAATAATGCACACAGTTATAACATGGCGCTGTTTTTCTTTCCATCTACAAAAAGCATTTGAACGCATGCTTTTACAGGAGCTGTCAGCCTTCCTTCTTTCTAATAAATGTCAGGACCACAAATCGCTTTAATTTTAACCCTAAATAAAACTTGCTGACACAAAGATTGGATACTATTTTCCGAATTACTACAGGTAAACTCATTTTAATATCTCTAATGAGCTGCATTAGAAAATCATTATTTAACGGAAGATTCCTTCACTGCAATGTACCTGAGGAAGAAATACAGTAACAAAATTTATGAAAAACTCTTTACAGCTATAAGATGAAGTTAGTCAGCTTTAATATATAATATTCCCTCTGTGCAAATCCATTTCTGAAATATTCTATCTAGAGCACAGATCAAGATACATTACAAAATTAAAAGCAGAGAAAACATCATCTGAACTGAGTTTATTTTAGTATATTATATTTCAGCATCTAATAGTTTCATCAGTCTTTCTAAAGCAGTACATTTTTCTAATATTTACCTGACCACTCCTCAGTCTTTGGGGAGAAGAATGGGAGGACTCCAATATAGTTAATCCCCACCAGTTTTCAGGTGGTTCTCTTTCAGACAGAAAATTTTAAAAGCCTTTCAATTTTTTTTTAAGTTATCAACAATATTTTGAGCTTCCAACACAAGGTTCAAAAAAACCACCAACACCTCATAACTCAGGCATAAGAGAAATTCATGGTAATAATTAAAGGAAGAATTAATGTATACAAAAATATAACTAGTGATTTACTACTGAGTTAGAACTAATTTTAACAAAATCTACTACAACTAAATGATATCTTGAAATTAAAGACATTTTGCGTTCTCTTTGAAAAATATAGTCAGTGGATACAATTTAGCAATGGAAAAGCTCTCTCGTCTTTCTTTGAGCTCTTCTTTACACTGTAGTCAATGCAGGCTTAAATTACTGAATAGATTTATACCACAGTTAAACATTTGTTGATGGAAACCAGGCATCTAGGCCCTTTATTACATATTATTTGAACACCATATGCACACATGCATATATTTAATTAAAAAGTGTCCAGTGACAGTTATAGCTGGAAAAAAATTTCCACATGAACATTCACATTCCCTATACCAACAAAACAAAACGCCCTCACCATTGTCAGCCCAGATGTTTTAAACCTGGTAAAATTGAGAAGGTAACATGTTTGTATGGAGCGCAACCAATACATGCTTCCCTGCCCCCAAAAGCTGTGGCAAAATGAATCATTGCCTCCATTTCAAACTAATTATGCTGCTGCTTCTAATTTTATCTGGATGGCACTCCCTGCATTCTGTACTCATTGTAATGCTACTTTTGTCTAAAAGGTATTTTGCAAGATAGCTGGACATTTCCTACCTTGAGACCCTTGCATTCTTTCATCAGTGCTCATTTGCATTCTTATTAGTATGCATGAGATTTTCATTGAACTTTAAGACTCCTACTGGCACATAACACACTGTAATGAGCGTAAAAGTGAGCATGCAAATTAAGACTCCCATTAATCACTAAATGTTATCAGGACTAGGAGTAGACAGACAATAAAATTCTGCATGAAGCATGCAATCTCTTGAATGTCTATAGGTATGTAAAATTACTGATGTCCTCTCAGGAGGACTACTGACATGTCCTGAGGTAAATTACACAATTCTACAGCAGGTGAACATTCAGAACTAGCACTGCAGAAAGGTTATCTGTTGTGTGCATCCCTGTTACCCAGGAAAAAGAAAAGCATGCACATCCACATTGTAGTAAAATATAAGAGGCTTCACCTAAGCAAAAGCAGGTAATATTTACATTCTGCATACGGATTAAATTCTAAACTGAAAAAGAAAGAAACTTTTAGAGTTTTAAAAGGAAAAGCAACTTAATTTTCTGTGTACAAATAACTAACACTAAGACTAAAGATAACACAAGGGATTATGATTCCATTTCTTTAATATTGAGCATGTTTCAGTTTTACAAAAGCCTTAACAGACATTCAGAGCTTTTGTAAAATTCACAGGTCTGAGAACTTAAAAAATTTAATCCTGTGGAGCACTTAAAACTAACATCTTTAGGAGAAAAACTCCAGGCAAACCCTTCAGGAGTTAAGCCCTCTGCCCTGTATTCACTGAACTCTCAGGACGAAAACACAGTTTGTTTTAGTCTCACACTCCTCTCCAGAGTCTGAGAAACAGCTTGTACAGATTGAGTCTGTATTCTGGATGATTGGCTTATCTACTTGCTTTACAGGTTTCTACTTGGTCTCAGTTACCTTATTACATGTTTATAACTTGATAAACACAGCATCAAAATCAGCCCCTTAGTTTACCAGCTGTCCAGGCTGAATGCCTTAGATGCACAATGCAATTTAACTCAGCCGCCTTCAAATTTCACTACAGCCTGCTCACAGTCCTTAAACAATCCCTTATCCCTGGTTTTGTGCAAGTTCTTCTCAGACAACTCACGCCCTTAAGTATTTCCAGGGACTGTACTTTTATTCATTTCAGTCACAAGAGGTTTCTTTTCTAGTCAGCACAGTGTGATGTAGGGAAGCAAGGGGAGGACAGTGTGCTGGGATGATTGCTTTTAAATCAGGTGGCCATTATGAATTATCCACAAGTGAAAAAAATGAGTCCTGGCAGAACAAAGACAGCACAGGTGAAAGCAGCTCTCTGCAGATCCCAAGAAAAAGGAGAGGAAATGAGGCAAGAGACACCTCAGTACAGTCCTTAAAGTGAAAAGCCTGAGAAGGCTAGGCAAGAAGACTGCTAATGCTGAACCAGCCAAAACTGAAGCAGAGAGGCCATGAATGTCAATGCATAACACAGGATTTGGAGAGAAGGCCCCTGGAGATGAAAGTAAACATGTGCCCAGCAGAGAGGATTTAGAACACTAATAATCCACAACATTTCCAAGAGTAAACAGAAATCAGAAGCAAGAAATATTACACAGTCTTCTAACCTTATATTCATCTTCTGCTATTCAGATAAAACAGCAAGTATTTTAGAAATCCTTTTGCAAAGTCTCAGAGTATTTGCTGGAATGATCAGCATCCATGAGAGCACAAAATATAAAGTGAACACCCACAGAAAGAATGCATTGGGAAATTTTCATGAGTCTGGACAGAAGATACAGAGTGAAAGTTCAGCACAGGTCTTGTGGGCCTGGGAAACTTCTAGACAAATCTTAAAAGAGACAAAAATAGGGACAGAATTGTAATGAGCCTTTCAGCGAACCATATCTAAAAACCTTATATTTAACTGTTCCCCCCCAGATAACTGGCTTCTATAGTACTACATGAATTCTCTACTCTTTCCATTCTTTCCCATTTCTTACTCATTTAGAATTTTTCATTTTACAGGAGGCATAAAAGAAGTAGTGATGAACTGAACTTCAGAGCATCCCACATCCCTTATATATATATAGCAGAGGCACATTAGTTCTTTGAACAGCCTCTATACCCACAGCAGAAGTACCAGTTTGGGCTTTTAAAAGTTATGTTATACTTCCACAAAACTGTGTGTAATGTTTAAATTGGCATTGGACAAAAAATACAGGTTAGCTTTTTTTTGTGGAATTCCCATACTTTATCTGTCAGAAACATGCACTACACACCTCTTCTGCTTAAGAAATGCACGGGAAGGCGGGGGGGAGGAGAGGGGAGGAAAGATGCATTTATCATTTCTTTCTACTTCTAGAGAAATTCAGCAATTCCTAAAAAGGAAGAGACTGTTACCTATCTGCAAACTGTAAATTTTCCTTTTCTCTGTGAATTCCTTCTGTTTGGTGTTGACAAAATCACAACGAAAAAACCTACAGCTACAAAGATGAGGAAGTTAAGAGTTAAAAGTGTAAATGCAGATAATAAAATGGGACGGGCCAATTGTCTTTTCTTCTTTAAAACAAACCTGACTAAGATGTCTTGACTTGTAGAAGTGCATCTCCAGTCTGCATCTTTTTAGATAAGTCCATACTATGGGGTACCTAACCCTTAACTCCAAGGTCCCTGTACTGGTGCTTGCCAAAAGCATCCTTCCAAATAGCTGTACCTTCCCATGTACCACACTGTCAAGTCACACAGATGTGTGCTAAGGTTTCTGAAGAGAGATGTAGTGCAGGCTTAGTGCTACACCAATTCCAGCAGTCCTAAGGAACAGTTCATACAGCAATGTGGTTCAACCAGTCTAAGACCTTTTGTGAAAAGAGTGATTAGCCCACGCTCACCTGAGACAGTCTGACTGTCCATGTTGTTTTCTGTTAATTCCAGCCAAGTGCAGGTAGAGACTATTTGATCGCATTTTTCGACATCTAAAGGCAGCAGCAGGTCTTAGATGAGAATTCATTCACAGCAGAGCAGAGTTACCTGAGGCTTTATATATGCTTCACAGTGCTTGTGGTGCAGAGTGATTGCACTGAGGTCGCAGAGACCTAAGATGACCAGCAGTGTCTGGAGAACTTTTGGATGAGGAAGTAGAACTTCAAAAAATTGGATGAGGTAGATACCCATTCAAGGACCAGGTGATGTAGTAAGGACAAGCCCACCAGGCTGCTGCTCTCCTTCAGAAGACAGCTATCTTGGACTAATAAAGAACCAAGTGCAACTAGATAAAGACCTGACAGCCAACTGTGGGTACTGCCATAGTAGCAGACAGAAGCTATTGCTACTGTGGTTTCAGCATAGTTGGCAAATGCTGTTAATAGAGCTAAAACACCTTTGAGAAGCATTTAGCTGTTGATATCAGCCTTAGTTGATCACAAAAAAAGTCATAGGAATCAGTGTAATGACAATGATAAAATGCAAGATTGGGAACATTTGATATTTCTCTACTGACTCCAAGAAGTGATATAATTAGTTTTCTCTTCCCTCAGCATCATCTCACTCAGAGACCAACAGCCAGCACAAAGGAAAGAGAATGAGGTGAAGTAAGTATATTGAGATATCTCCTCAAAACACACTGTGGCCTCCATTAATTTGCAGCTCACTGACAAACCAAACCACAGTAGTAACTGTGGATGAGAAGGATTCTTGTAATCAATTTTTGAACTCATGTAAACTTCCATCAAGCAGAATATTGAATGACAAGAAATTCCACAGTTTAACTTCATACTGCTTAAAATTTAAGTTTGTTTGCTCTAAACCTACCAACTCCTGGGAGATGTCTAGCTATTATTCTCCCAAAAAAGGCATGCTAAATATTGGATAGACTATCTAGTATTTTAGGGATTCCTTGCTTATGCCATAGAGTCCTGGGTTTTAAGCCATGTTTAACCCTACACCTGGCTCAAGCTCCTACAGCCTCAAGGACCAACATACACTCCCTCCCTGCTTTCTCTCTCCAAGGGCTGCTCAGCTAATCCTAAGGAACTTCTCTAACCTCCCTGAATTTCTTTTTATGTCCCAAATTTTCAGATAAAATTTTCATCAGTAGCAGTGGGAAAAAATGGTTAATTATTAACAGGTTCTCTAACTCCCTACAAGATTGTGCAAGGAAGAGTATAGGAAACCAAATGCCACCACCAAAAAAAAAAAAAAAAAAGAGCCCCATCACTGTACCACTAATAATTCAACTGACCTGCAAATTAACACTGAAGTGAAGGCATAATTAGGAAGTTTAACACAATTAGTTTTGGTTATTCTATCAGATCCCCCTCAGGCACAAATATTTTCACATTTAACAGGAGAAAGTCATGATCATACAGGCTTTATTTACATTTTTATTAAGTACTGATTTCCTAAATAGAATTTATCCTATTTGTAAAGGGGTTACTTTAAGAATTCATAACTATGCAGCTAAACAAAAGCTTGCATTACTCAAAATGAAAGATAACGGATAACCCATTCACATAGTGAGGTTTTCCATTAAAAATATTGAATCTACATTCAATGGTAAAATTATCTTGAAATACAAGCAAAATATTCAGGAATTACCTTCCCATTCGGTTGGAAAGTCACCCATTTCATACTGATACGCTTGACGATTTATTGCTTCTACAAATCTTCTTTCTGGTATAATCTGCCCTATAAAAAAGAAAGAAGAAAAAAGGCAGTTAAATATATTTCTACATAATATTTAAATTGCTAATTATGTTATTGTTTTGAAAGAACTGTACTTATTCACACAAGTGCCATGATGTCTACTGGATAAAAATGAAGGATTAAAATACTGAGAAAATTATTACCATCGAGATGTCAATTTGAAATACTATGCGTTTCAGTAACTTTAACAAAAGCTTGCATGTTCTACAGTTGAATTGGATTATTAATGACAAATATATTTCCACCCAAGTTATCCACCTTAGTGTACCCCTCCCTTTGAGAATGCTTCTCTGAAGGACTGTCGATCAGCTGTTTTTCCCTTCACCTGGCTATTTTCCACACCATTGCTGGGCAGGGATCAGAAACTTACTGCTGTTCTCAAGTCAAAACCTGCCACTGAAAGTTCACTCACTAGCTTCCCAAAGCAGTCATCATCTCCAGTCACAGGCAACTGGTCTGTGCATGTGAGCCTTTTCACATGTGCTTGCAAACTAAGTATTTCCTAAGTTAAAAACAACAACCATTAGGTAGCTCTCCATCAGGGAACATTCAGTATATTGAAAGGGGAGCCAGTGCAGAGAATCTGTATCTACATGCCACCCACAGATTCTACTACTGCCAAAGAGGAAGAATTAAGATTCAATCAATGATGTAGCACACAGCAGACTGACTGTCAGATATCATGCTACTCTTCAGAGAAAGAGTATTTAATTTACTTTTTAAATTAGCAGATACCGGAAAGATGTGCAAGTTCCCCATCCCTCACAGGGAAAAAAACTAACAACATTCCACAGGCTTTTTCTCCCGTTTTTTTCCCCTTCCTAGGAGGCTGATATGGAGAAATTTGACACTTTGAGAAAACACAAACAAATATCTGCATAAAATATTTTCTTTCATAATGATGTGATTAATGCACTTCATTCCTTCAGTATGCTTCCAATCAGTATTTCAAATGAAGTTATTTTAAAACTGACAGCAGCCAGAAGTTATAATTCACCCATCTCTGGTTAATAGCTAAACTGCAGACTATTGTTCATTATTAAATAGTTAATACAATAAAACAAGAATTTGTATAGAAACTGTAATTCCTTTTCGAGGTACCTTCATTAGCCTTACTATTTTTATTCTTAAGCAATGCAACATTTTTACTGTTTCAGATATACCACCAGGCAAAGAAAATATTCCAAGATTAGATATTTTTAATCAGTGTTCAAAAGTATATGATTTATACTTATTTGTTTTATAAGTACACAATTCCTATATACTGAAGATATTTTACTTCATACACTTTCTTTAAAATAATTTCCTTTCAACAATAGCATGGGTAATTCCATTTCTCAAACTCTTTAACTACAAAGCAAAACAAAAATACAGAAATATTTTCTTCCCATACAGATTTCCATAAAAGCTGAAGACCTCTCTAGTTAGGTTTGATGCTGTATCAGTCTCAGAATTAACACTATTCTGCGTTGTTGGAAAGTCACTAGATGTTACTGTTAGCACAGCACCTTTTGAAAAACTGTCCATAATTTGAGCCCTACACAAGTAGAACAGTCTGAGTAAACAGGCACAAGCAACAAAGAAGCGTATTTTTCTACCTGCTACCATGACTTGTGATTGATGTTATATCTTCATACATTCCCAAATAAAACTTTAAAAAGTAATCTACTTTTAACAAAATACACCACTTTTTATTCTGCTGCAAGCTTTCATAAGACACATGTAAAAAATTAGTTCTCCAGATCAAATCACATTGTAGACTCAAACTCAGAAAATTATTTCCCAAAGATCGCATGTTGAAGAATCATTACACAGAAGTGCTGGTGGCTTTTAAGCCTCTCTGCATTTGTGATGCACACACAGCACTAATTAACTTCAACTGTCTGATTTGCCTTGTCCCCTAGGTTTCTTTTGGCAGACCATCACTGACAAATAATTTACTTTTCTGTTGAAGATCACACTGAGGCCTCTTTAGATGTGATTAAAACCTTTCACAGTTTAGAGAAGTGTTTTTTCATATTAAATGTATTGACTGTTTTGCTTTATGTTGATTAATGCATTCCCAGGTTTTCAAACAAATACTGTAGTCTTTGCTATGGCAACTCAAAAAACTTCATTTGTAAGTATATACATATGAAGCAATTACACATAGCAATGTAAGAACCACTATTTACACTTTTAACTTTAAAACTAACCTCATTTTCATGTGACCAATTGATCTTAGAAACACAGAACCATTAATACTTCAAACTGAGATTATATAAAACACAGTATATCCAAATAACAGCCAGTAACTCCTAAAACAAAAAGCAGATTACTTCCAAAAGAATCTAACAGATGTACAGAATACTCACACAGAACACTCAGATATAACATTATTTATACAAGTGGTGTGGTTTAATGCCAGCCAGCAACTAGGACCACACAACCACTTGCTTACTTCCCCCATGGCGGAATGGGGAAGACCACTGGAAGAATAAAAGTGAGAAAACTCGTGGGTTGAGATAAAGACAGTTTAATGAGGTAAAGTTTGAGATAAAGACAGCCTGGCCCAAACTGCAAGAGTAAAGCAAAAGCCGTGCAGGCAAGCAAAGCAAAACAAGGAATTCATTCACTGCTTCCCATCGGCAGGCAGGTGTTCAGCCATCTCCAGGAAAGGAGGGCTCCATCATGCATAATGGTTACTTGGGAAGACAAAACACCATAACTCGAAATGGACCCCACTTTCTTTCTTCTTCTCCCAGCTTTATATACTGAGCATGATGCCATATGGTATGGAATGTCCCTGTGGTCAGCTGGGATCAGCTGTCCTGGCTATGTCTCCTCCCAACTTGTGTGCACCCCCAACCTGCTCGGTGGCGGGGTGGTGTGAGGAGTAGAAAGGGCCTTGACTGCTTCACAACTGAAAACATTAGTGTGCCATCAAGAGTATTCCCATCCCAAACCCAAAACACAGCACTATACCAGCTGCTAGTAAGAAAGTCAATTCCATCCCAGCCCAAACCATGACGACAAAACACTGAAGTAGCCAAGATTTGAAACTTTGCAAGAGTTACAAGGAGGCAAAACAACCAAGAAGCCTGAGTAACGGACAGATCTTTCAGCAAGTGACAGAGTATTTACACATTTTAGATTTGATATTTTCTTACTGTACATATTTTCTCTAAGCCTTTCTGTCCTAGTCTATCTGAAAGTCAATGTATGATGACTGAAGTGAATTTGTATAAAAGCCTGAAAACAAAGAGTTTAACAGAAGTTAGGCAGCCTGTCGGCATGAGAAAGGGATAGCCAAAACCAGCAAGAGAAACAGTAAATGAAATGTGAAGGGGTAGCAAATGACTTAATGAATAATTTTCTAAATTTCTACAGCCCTACCTATAAACTATGAAGCCTAGAAACTTAAATTATATTTCCACAATAAAAACATGGTTAACTAGATATGCACATATGTTATAAATGAGTATTATAATTTTTCAATTTCTTCTAAGGAAGAGCCCCTCTTCTACAGACAAAACATCCTAGTTGTTTCCACTGCAGTCAGTAAATCTGATATATCCACATTTGCATTAAGAAAAACCCACTGAAGAACCTTCCAGATCAAAATAAAGTTAAATAACAAATAATCCCAAACTTGTATTGTTCTACAACCAAATTATTATTCTTCCCATATCAATTTCTTAAAACAATATACATATACACACTATTTTAAGGATATTCAGCAGCCCTAGATGGATTTTCACTGTTTAGAAAATTGTTATTTGAAAAATACATTTCTCTGTTAACCTCCAAACCAGATTGTCAGCTGTGTACAACTAGAACAAACTATGGCACATATGATCAGTGAGAGGAGAAATGTGAGACAGGGAACTGAATGTTTTTGGTACCTGAACTGAGCAAGAGCCCCTGCCAGCTATAAAGTATCAGTATGTTTTGCAGTCAGCAATGGAAACTGGATCACCCTCACACACGTGCATGCATGAAGCTACCACGTTAAAGCAACAATTCACAATTCCCACTCAAATTGAATGAATCTTGGATGTTCACGAGAATTCAGGACCAGGACTCTTTTGGCTTGCCAATTTGTACTGTCTGCGTGGTAGGAGTCCATGGAAGAAAGACTATTAATTACTGAAAGAAATTTTTTATAAAATGCACTGAGTGAATATGCAGCCTTTGTTAATTTAAGACAAATGGACTAAATTTCAGTTGCACAGCACTGCTGTAAACTTTATGATGAAACAAGCATTTTTAAAGCATACCTACTTACTGAAGCACTATGTAGTTTGAAGATATGATATTGTGCTTCATTTACTAACAGTACATTATTTCATGTTCAATAACACAACACAAACTTTACCTATTGAAAACAAAGGCTTCTAAGACTTTTTTCAGCAGTTATCTTACAAAGCTCACAGAATGGATCCCCCATTTCTTTCCTCTTGTCTAGTAACACCTCAACAAACTCTGTAGTTCGTGCTAAACATGAAGCAGTATTTAAGTTAGCAAAGCCACTGAACTATCAGCAGTTCTTCCCACAAAGCAGAGAAAAAATTATTTCCTCTAGAGGTAATAAAAAGTAGATTATTTCTCAATAGGCTGCAGGAGAGGCCCATCACCTTCACAGCAAGATACGAAGTTCTTATCTCTATTGGAGGAGAAGGAAAAAAAAAAAAAGCCTGTTGTGAAGAAAGGGGAAAAACAAGCCTTTTAAAGGTGAACATTAATTTGTGCAAGCCTAGATCCCTCCTCTCCATAGATTTTTTTTTAGTGAGGGAGCTTGTTCATTGGTGGCTGTCTTCATGTTTCCTCATGTTCAGAATTCCAATACTTCTGCTTCATCTTAGGAAAGATGTCAGCTTTTTAAGATAATAGTTTTCTCCCACCCAAAGAATTCTGATTTTATTTTTTCAGAACTTAGATTTCTATGAAGTGAATTAATTTTTGCTGAGTGACAAATTAATAACTTTCAATAGTTCATTATATTTATTCATACAACAAATCAATACATTAGTCTAAAATACAAGAAGTTTAATATTTGCACCCACAATCTATCACTTATGGATGTAGTTGTATTTTCTCCAATAATTCATACACCTGCAGTAATCTAAAACTCTTTATGCTTTATAAAATCATATTAGAAACTCATTTCAACTTTTAAGAGCACCAAATAAGGCCACAGGCTGTTTTGTTCAATGGTTCTGATTTCCATTAACCTCCAAAGAACCAGGATCAGTGATTTCCAGTTTTACAGTGATGCAGGATCAAGCAATATTAAACTTGCTGAGTGCTGAATGAGCAAGTCCAAAAAAGCCGTAAGTACCAGGCACTCAGGGTCAAAAATCATACCTTGATTTTGCTTTATATTTACATCTTATCAACAATACATTTGGCTTTACAGAGTTGTTTGCAAGTACTACTTTCTTTCCAAAGGAAGATCTATTTCTTCAGATTTCTATTGAAGGTTTGAAGTCAGGATGATTACTTCCATTTTTGGGAACACATACTGTCAAAGGAAGAGACTCACGTGCAGTACAAGCCTCACAGTCCCTTTTCACCTTCCAAAAGAAATGCCAGCTGACAATGCCAGTGTCATAGCCATATGGTCTTAGTATTATTTCTTATTTTGTATTAATTGCTGTTCCTACTATGCCACACTATGTACCAAAATAATCGTTCCCACCTTGCTCTGATTTTCTACAGCATTTACAACTAATGTCCAATAAAGTGGGAACAGTTCACCATGTTTAATTAACTTGGTTAACAGATTTTACCAATACAATTCATTAAATATTATTTGTATCCCTCTAACAATGAATTTGACATGGTAAAAGAAGATTAAGGGTAGACTCATGTTGCAAGAGAAGCTGAAGATAACCAAGATAGTTTTCAGCAAGTTTACTTACATCCCAGAATGTCTAGTCACAGCAAATTCAGAGCTTTGATAATTTCTTCCACCTTATCTCTGAGTCTGACAATCTTTCAGATCGCAGCCCTGGCAGGTAACGCTAGCCCAAATAGTGTGCATTTACTGCAGCCTCTAGTAAATGTACCTTTAGAAAAACCTTATAGTCTAAGTAGTTTAAACACATAAAATCAGACTTACGGGTCTGGCTCTCTTGCAGGAGAGTTAGCTTTTTTGTTTTAATTGTCATGAAGTCACCAGAGAAGATGTGAAATTTTAACGTGGAATTTAGATGAAGAGAGAGTTCTGTCTTTGACAGAAACATATCTCTTGTCAGAAATGGGTATTAACATAATAGCAGCACATCTGATGCTGTCCCAAAAGACTTTGCTTCTCCTCTGAAATTTCCATTGACAAGGACTTTTCCCATCTTGACAGGATCTACTGACAGTTTCTCAGGGAGAGGGATCTGTATATAAGTCATCTTCAAAAGCTTCTCTAGGGTGGATAGTTGGTCCTCTGGAGAAGTTCTCACTGTTGTAAACATGGCCTTATGGTATGGTTAGCCTGGTTGTGTCCCAAATTTTAATCCAGGATGTCAACTTAACAAATCTGACTCTTGATGTCATCTAGATTCTGCCCTTCTTATAAGTGTCTGCTAAACAATGGAGTTTTTGCAAAGAGGGCTTACTATCCAACTACTTACTAACTAGTAATTAATCTATCACAACGTATATGTACTTGAAAAGCAAACAAAACCCAAATAAACCTATGTCCAGAAGGTTCCCTGAAACGAGAGCCACGTTCTTTATTTCTGAGAAAATTTTTATTTCCCCAGTGCAGGAAAATTATTCATATGCATACGCAAGAGTAAAAATCACTCAATATCGTTCTTGCTGTAGTTATGTATGACTGTAAGAAAATTAAACACCTTATCCTGACAGATCAAGAAATTTTGCCTATTTTCCATAAAGTAAACGAGAAAGACTTAGAACAGCGCCTTCCAAACAGGCAACAACTCAATCATGCCCTATTTAACCCAACTCAACACAAGTAATATTGCAGGGTAACCAGGCCTACATGGGTTTCTTCTCACTCCATATACCAATTTGCATCTTTTATCTGCAAACCAGAAAGATTTTGACACTATTAGCTTAATTGTTTCTTTGGATGGATATATTCTGTATTTCGCTTGATATAGAACAAGCTTATCCCTCAGCCCTCTGAAAAGACAACCCACTTTTATAACAGCTGTCAGACATCTAGAGTATACAGAACTGCAACTTGATTCTGTGTCGCAGTTAAAAACAGTTATGCATATTAAAATTTCCCATTTTGACACAAATGGCAGATTTTTTTCCTCCTTTTAAATCAAAAGGCCTGTGCTTGTGTGGGTCCACACTAATCACATTTCTGCTTAATTGCTCCATTGCACATATCCAGTCACTGATATACTGAATGTATATATATACACAAACATATGTATTTTCCAACCCACTGNCTCAGTTTGAAAATGCATCTACTACAGTTAAAATGTGAATAACGAGTTAAAAAAGAAAACAACACAGGCTTTGGTTTTTACTGTTTTTTAAATGCCCGCATATCCCTCCTCTCTCCTAGTTGAACGTCTAGGCTATTTTTTTGAAGATTGTTATGTCCCTATTCTAGGACTCTGCTCTGCACATACCTGTCAAGGATGACAAAGAACTAATATGAAAGATTGTCTGGAAGATGGCTCTTCGAACAGAAAAAAATACACACATACCTGGGCTCTAAGTCTTATTGATACACCAGCTGAAGTTTCTGAAACTGGTGATGGAACAAATATTCTAATAATGATACAACCAATAACAGAAGAAAACAGCAGAAGAGTTAAACCAATTATACAACGTGCAATGCTAGTAACTATTTCATTATCCATTTTCCTAAGGTGTTCTACAACAGCAGACCTCACTGAAATCAGATGTTTTCTCAATACACTGCTCCCCCCATTCAGTTTACTAAGACCAACCATATAGTACTATACCATTGTTAGTAATGTTACCTTTACAGAAAGAGCTTAGTATGTTTCAGAACCAAGTCCTTTAAGGTGATCCTCAGAACATTTCTCAAGTCAAACATTAAGCAGAAGTTAGCAGGACTAGTCTCCCAGAAGTAATTTTAAATTAATGACTGGAGAATCAAAAAATTCAAAACCCTAACATACAGGTGTCCCTCTTTCTCTTTCAAACTGGTCTCTTTAAATTACAAAAGGTATTTCTGTCTGATTGCTCCAACAGACAGAAGTTTAACAATTTCTATCTGCATTATTGCCAACTGTATTTACAGGTTTCTAAACTGTTTGCTTAAGTATGAACCAGTATGTTTCCTAAATTAAAACAACTTTTTCTAGAGAAAGCTCAAGTTTCCAAAAAGACTTTTCAATAAATGTTTCATTTAAGTAATACACTTGTATTTTACAAACATCGTCAAAAAGTCTAGTGAATATTCTAGCAAATCATTAATGGAAGACATCACTTTTTACTTCAGTCTTGGTAGAGGGGAATCTGAAAAGAACAATCTGATATTTTTATGATAAATAAAGCCAAAACACACACACACAGAAATCAGTGAGTTTTCTATTTAGTTTAATAGTATCAAGCCACAGCCAGAAATACAAAGTACTTGTACAAAAAAATAAACAACCCAGCATTATTCAGATCACTCAGAGAGAAACTTTTGCAAGCTTGCGAAATATGCAGTGCAAACCATGCACTACGTGTGCCAGCATCATTTTACCAATCTCTGAATGGAATCACCTCAGACACGAAAAGTTTAAAAATACATATATATGCACACACACACATATATAAATGTACCAGGAGCATAACACAGCCATTTAGAGGCTAGCAGAAAATAACTTTTTTGGTATTCAGTCAGATATGAAGTCAACCTTAGTAAAATATTGGATTAAAACATTTGCATGTAGAAGGAGAAAAGTTTTGCTTACCACCACTGTGGCAGTCCAACTCTGCATTAGATTTCACGGNGTATTTTCCAACCCACTGCCTAATTATGCTTCCAGAAGAAAAAAAAAAACCAAATTACAGCAACATAACATGTCTAATATAGATAACAGCAATGCTCAAATGAAAGTTACTCAGCCAAAGTACTGATAGTAAAGACATGACATAGACCAATGAAACTTTGGAAAAATACCTACACAATCAGCCAGGAAGGACTGGGGTGGGATGGGAGCTTGGGGGTGGGAT
>VWZL01002877.1:31338-47249 GCA_013396915.1 Stercorarius parasiticus
TGAAACTGGTGATGGAACAAATATTCTAATAATGATACAACCAATAACAGAAGAAAACAGCAGAAGAGTTAAACCAATTATACAACGTGCAATGCTAGTAACTATTTCATTATCCATTTTCCTAAGGTGTTCTACAACAGCAGACCTCACTGAAATCAGATGTTTTCTCAATACACTGCTCCCCCCATTCAGTTTACTAAGACCAACCATATAGTACTATACCATTGTTAGTAATGTTACCTTTACAGAAAGAGCTTAGTATGTTTCAGAACCAAGTCCTTTAAGGTGATCCTCAGAACATTTCTCAAGTCAAACATTAAGCAGAAGTTAGCAGGACTAGTCTCCCAGAAGTAATTTTAAATTAATGACTGGAGAATCAAAAAATTCAAAACCCTAACATACAGGTGTCCCTCTTTCTCTTTCAAACTGGTCTCTTTAAATTACAAAAGGTATTTCTGTCTGATTGCTCCAACAGACAGAAGTTTAACAATTTCTATCTGCATTATTGCCAACTGTATTTACAGGTTTCTAAACTGTTTGCTTAAGTATGAACCAGTATGTTTCCTAAATTAAAACAACTTTTTCTAGAGAAAGCTCAAGTTTCCAAAAAGACTTTTCAATAAATGTTTCATTTAAGTAATACACTTGTATTTTACAAACATCGTCAAAAAGTCTAGTGAATATTCTAGCAAATCATTAATGGAAGACATCACTTTTTACTTCAGTCTTGGTAGAGGGGAATCTGAAAAGAACAATCTGATATTTTTATGATAAATAAAGCCAAAACACACACACACAGAAATCAGTGAGTTTTCTATTTAGTTTAATAGTATCAAGCCACAGCCAGAAATACAAAGTACTTGTACAAAAAAATAAACAACCCAGCATTATTCAGATCACTCAGAGAGAAACTTTTGCAAGCTTGCGAAATATGCAGTGCAAACCATGCACTACGTGTGCCAGCATCATTTTACCAATCTCTGAATGGAATCACCTCAGACACGAAAAGTTTAAAAATACATATATATGCACACACACACATATATAAATGTACCAGGAGCATAACACAGCCATTTAGAGGCTAGCAGAAAATAACTTTTTTGGTATTCAGTCAGATATGAAGTCAACCTTAGTAAAATATTGGATTAAAACATTTGCATGTAGAAGGAGAAAAGTTTTGCTTACCACCACTGTGGCAGTCCAACTCTGCATTAGATTTCACGGACTAATTCTGATGCAGTCTTTCTATTGTTGTTGAGTGTTACTTCGAAATTCTTCTGCATGGCAATCATGAACTCAACCCAATATGGCCCCAAAACACAGTCTTCGGGCTGAGAGAGCTCTAAGGTTTTGGTATGTCAGAAAATGTTTTTCCAGTATAAATATAGAAAAGCCATCTTGTGGGTTCTGGATAACATCTACGTGACAATCCAAAGATGTGACACCAGTTCCTATAGATGCATCTAAACTAACATCTGAGGTTTTGGTTCCTTGGATCTGGTGTGGCAGGAGTGATTTTATTAAAATATTGCTATTAATGACATTGAATGCTGGGTTGAGTTTATTAATTTTTTACGTGGTCCATGTCCATTTGTCTAGAATTCTGACAAATGCTTTTATTTTAGAAATAATCTCTTCTGTTCTTGAGGATACAGATGCTACCGCTGTTCCTGAGGATACAGGTATCATTACAGATACTACACCAATATCTTAGAAATCTAGATCATGGACAAGGATCAAAACATACTGTTTGTTATCTCTGATAGCCTGTGCTGATGAAGAGTAAAAAACAAAAAACCCCACCAAAACAAAAGACCCCCAAACAACGAAAAACTCACAGGATTCTCAAAGAAGGATAGTTAATTAGCAGAAGAAAGATACAATCTCTCTCTCTGATAAACAGTATTTTGTGAGAGTCTTTAGGGATAAAGGGATTATGAAACTAATGAGGGTATTTGTTTTGAGACATGACAAATTCCTTCAAAGTAGCAAGATTAAATCTAGCCTTAAATGTAATAGAAGACAAGGAAACCACAGAGTTCTCTGGATCCAAATGTTCTACAGTATCTTCTCTACAGCCAAAAAAGCGAACAAATAATAAAAACCCCTCATTACTCCACATAAAATTTCCCAAAGCCTTAGCTGTAGCCAAAGACAGTGAGTAAAACAAGGCCCAAATTCACTGCATTGTAAACTGGGTAATTATAATTGGGTAAAGAGAAAAATGTATACAAACTTATCTACAATATGCAAACAGAACAGAATGTAACACTCCAAGCCATACTGGGAGTAGGAAGCCAATCCTGTACAAAAATTAAAAATATGTATTTTAGACCCAGCAGGAAGAGAACAGGAAGGCAGAACCTCAAGTCTGAATAACGGTATTAAATACTTAGTGCAGCTCTTCCACATTATTTCACAGGAAGATTAGCTACGAGTGTGTATACACTGATTCACTAGGGCTCATATAAATTGACAAATATTTTATTCTCACAAAGACCAAAGAAGTGATTATTACAATGATTCCATTTTGAGTAGATCATTCTTAAAGAAATGGTCGAGAGCTATATGCAGTGCCAGTACCTGTCGTAGTAAAAGTCCCTGGACAAGTTGTACTTGTCCAGAAACATCTCTAAGTTGTTTTTATTCACAACTGATTATCAAGCATATAATGATTAAGAATATGGTTTCAGAGTTTCTATACATGCAAACACTCCCTGACAATCTCATAGTTGCTACTGGAACTCTAATGTTGAAAGGCTATGAACCAGTCTGAAAAAACTAATACATTAAACACTTCTGTTAATGAAGCCAAAAAGAAGGGAAAGAGGGGAAAAAAGACACAACCATTAATCAGTGATAGATTAGGTCTTTTTTTTTTTATTTTAAAAATGAACTAGTATTTTGTTTGATCTTTTATGAAGTACCAAAATACTTGTATGACATAATACATTATGCATTTCCTCAAAAACTTAAGAGGCATCCTGAAAACACGGCTCAGTTCTCAGCAAGAAATGATCACTTCATAACTTGCTATCTGCTAAACTAGCGTGCAGGCAGAGAAAGGTAAGTGGCAGAGGCTTCAACTGCAAATCCTTAGTTTAGGTTATTACAGTCCAAAACTACACCTTGTAAAGGTTTTCTTCTGCATTCTCCTCTAAAACACACATTATCTTTTTAGCAGTATTATTTACAGTAAAAGTAACGGGAGGTAACATTGAACTTACCAAAAGTACCCTCAACGAGTTCAGGCTGAAAGCTGCCTATGGAAGAAGTCTGCTTTGACATTCATTTCAGATCTTATCCATTATATGATAAGTATGTGAAAAACGTCCTCTACTTGAACTGCCCAGATTCATGTTTTCTATATGTAAAGACAAAATAAATTTAAACATACTAATTCTTATTTCTGGGATTCAATTTCTCACTCTTCTCTATATGCAATTTGCCATTTTGCTTTTATTTTTTTTGATTTTTTGTCATTGTAGGACATTCAAGCTAGTCAGAAGGAATACTACAACTGTGTTTCTCTAACACTAAATAGCTTATTCTAATAAAATTAGAATGTCATTCTAGTCCCTGAGCTCTCTTCATCTAGCAGCAGGATGCACCAACACCAGTTCCCATTTCCTGCTCACTGAAAAAAGCCTTGTACGTTCTACCTCATCAAAGCAGCACAAACCCCAACAGATACCACACCTTTACAAAGAAACACTGTTTTGTAAATTAATCTAGTTGCTTACTAGACATACGCAATATTACATTCTTTTTGCAACAAAAGTGTAAATAATACTAGTAGAAATGCGACTTCCTTGGAGAGCTGATGGCTGCTCGGTGCTCTAGCATGCGGAAGCTTTCTCCCTACTGTTCTTTTGGTTAGTTTTGGTCTATCAGATTCAAGAAACAGTTTTCTACCAATTACTGTCAAAATGTGAATAAATCCAAGAATGAAGTACTGAATATTTACTGTAAATGTATGAAAAAAGGCTTAAAATGGGGATTTAGCATGTATAAAGGGAATTTAGCAAGCAGATAGAAAATGTACAATAACTTGTACTCTATAAATAAAAACATAATGCAGGACTATAAACAAAAAGGCAGTCATGGAGGGAAGAAAAATGGGCAAATGACAGCAAGGGTATGAATTGTAAATGAAATGAAAAGAAAGTTACAGCTGTGGAGAACATCAATTTAGTAATATGACCCAACACAGCAGTGTTACAGTCTGATTTGGATGATTAATTACATTTCAATTATAAATCATTTGCAAATGCTCATTTACCATCTCTATGTTTTCAGAATAAATGGAATTATTACAGCTAGCTGCATATACATTCTCAAGGAAGTAACGCTATTTCTGGTTTTTAGTATGTTTTAATAAATTTTACAAAAGGATTACGGGTTTGAGATTTGCAAGGAAAAATCTGTCTTATACGAGGTCTGAATACAATTACAGCTAACACTGTGCATACCACTTGAAGGATTAAAAAAATACTAGTACTGCTATTTTATCGTGTTTGATTTTCATTGCAGAGTATAGGGGAGAATGCTCATGTATTTCAGCCACAATCAACACAAGAGTGTAACTTCTGAAGAAAAGGAAGGTTAGCTAAAGTAATTTGCCCTTTGAGATACATTATCCATTTCATGTATATGCATATCCTACGGACACTTCCTTTAAAGAGCATTAAAAATTACTCTTTATCCTACAAGTTATATGCTACTCATTTTATCATATAGATTACAAAACTATCCTTTAAAGCTACACTTGCACTATTCATATACTCCAAGACAGAGCATTTTAAGAACATAATAGAAGGTGTGTGTATATATATAAACCCCACATAGTCCTTTCACTAACAGAAGTCTCTCAAATACACTCAGATGAAAAAGTGGGATGCAGATACATCAACATAACACAACAAATAAACTCTTCCTGGAGCTAAGTTGCTTCTTCTCACCCATAAAACAAGTATACAAAAACTTGCAAAGTTCGCATCTGAGCAAGATGTCCTAATACTTCAGATACAGAAGGTGGATGTGGTCCCCCTCTGAAGTGCCAATGTGGCTCTGAAGTTAGTGGTGTGGCTTGAAATCTGAGTAGGCTGAACAAGGTTGAGCTCCTGACCCCTGTGCAAATGTCACAGTCAACTCGGGAAACAGGTTCAATGTGTATATTCTCGGTTCAAAAAAGACTCTCAGTTCATCCAGCAGGTGAAATGCCACTCTTGATGGTTAAAATACGGCTTTGGGAAGAAAACAAGAAATACTGCTGTGAAAGCTCAGGGGTCAAGGAAAGAGGCAGGGGGATGGGGGAAGAGTATCAGAGAACAAGGCCTAAACATGATGGGGTCCTCACAGAACAACACCTGTGGGACCCTGGTAGTCCGTCTTGCATTTCACCGACATTTTTAGCTGGGGTGATGACCTGGTGTGATAGGGATCTCAGGAAAGAGCAAGAGGTCCTCCTTGGGAGACGAAGAAGCCATTTTAATATGAGAGGACAAGTGACTACAGCACGGCCCTGAACATGCAAACTGTTTGCTGGGATGTCCACTATGTGTAGCCTACTAGAGTCAAGAGAAACTCTGTACAGCTTCAAGGAAACAAAATACGTAACAAAGACTAAACATAGATAATAGCCGAGTCCGCTAGGGATGCCAAAAGAGAAAACATTTTCTATTTCATCACGCAGCTGGGTCTAACAGGAAGTTTTGTACTTTCATAGATAACCTCATGGCAAAGATAAGTCTTGTGAGATGAGGCAGTCAGGATCGACACAACCAGGTAAAGAAGCAACAGGGAATCCTTCCCCTCAGCTCTTAGAAAAAAGCAACCAAAAGGTCTGCAACGGCACAGACACCAACATGACAAACGATGGTAATCCACAGCATCCGAGTGTGCACACAGGGGCACTGAGAACACAACCACAGGCCTGTCAGCTGAAGAGCAGGATATCACAACCATCCTCTGCATCCAGATATTTTATTCATGTTTTATATAAAACAATACTGAAGTTTCTGTTTGAAAACACAAGCCTTTTGCTTGCATTGAGCTTTAACCAGTTCTAAAGAATGACATTTGAGACAAAACAAAAATTGGTACGGGAACAAAACAAAGAACATGAACATTGCCTGAGCTGGGAAAGAAGCATGGTACATTGAATTGACAGGTCAAAATGCTACCAGAAAAGTCTCCTGTGCTTCAAAATACCAGTATTATGTAGCACATCCATACTGCAGCAGTGAGTTTCAATAGAAGTATGTTACCATCAATTATTTCCAACTTTAAAGTTTAATTTCTTACTCAGATAAACTAACTGAACTTGAATACCTCACCTCATAAGCAAATCATTCCTTACTTTGACTATAAGGAAGAAAAATATGTTACTGAAGAGGGCTTAAAGACAACTCCATATCTGTAACACTATGATAGGGTTATTCATCACTGTCACCTCCATTCTAAAAACAGAAGATGTGCCCCATCCTTTGTGATTTATATTAATTATTATAATAGCATTTCACCCTAAAGATCCTTAAGAAGTTGGGTAAACAGTTAATAGGTCAAAAAACTCCCCATGATTTTCCTCTTCTATCCTGATTGTTTAAAGGGAAGATTCTTAAAATGAAATATCTAAAAAAGGGTCCACAACAATTTAGAAATAACTGTCTAAACATATTTCTGACTCAGTGGTTTGACACTTGACATATGAGTGCAATAAGCTCTTTTTTTATGTTCATCAGTCATTGTATTTTGCTTTAGTTTTGAGTTTATATTTACAGTAAATTTATAGCGTGCTTTTATTATTTAATATAATATTTAATATTTATTTAAAAGGCATTGAAGTAAAAAACAGGAAACAAATTGTAAGCATAATTAGTAATATGTTTTTTAAAAGAATTAAAAGAATGCTATAATAATGCTTAAAGGAGTTTACGTATCTTTCAGGTTGGTATATACTTCTATAGCTTTTCATACTTGAAGTTTGCAAAATGTCATCTTTCATAATATATAGAAATTTAAAAAATGTTTACTTGGTTAGAGTTCTAAGAGAAACAAGTATTTCAAATGGTAACTGGTACTTTTTTTTTTTTTAAATTAAATTAAACAATTACTTACCAGAAACTACAATCTAGTGGATTATTAGTAATGTGGAATCATCTACTTTTGAACAGCTGAAAATCTTTGCCTGACTTAACTCTTACTTTATATTGTTAGGTTACTTTTAAATCTCTGCTTCAAAAGTTTGTTTCTTTAAGCTGGCCTGTGCACACCCATTAGTTAAGGTATTTTCCAGTAACACTGATTCTGGGGGAAAAAGAAAATAAATACATTTTAGCTGATTTTGGTTAGCTCAGAGTGGTGTAGGTGGTGAAGAAGTAAAAAAACCCTTCACATAGCCAAGGAACTGCAGCTATATCTGATCTGCCTTCAAAGCTACTTTGAGCAGTAAAAGGATAAAGTGGAACAGTAGGGACCAAGGACTGCCTGAAAGTCAAAGCTTTTTAGACCTGAGTCAACTCATAAATTTATTTTTCGAATCAAATCTAAGAGTTTCTGAGCTCATTTTGCAAGTCAGAAAAAATCAAATGCACGTGCAAAAAGCAACATACAGTCCTTGCTGATCAGTTTTTCCTACTTGCTACTTCCACAGTTCCAGCTTAACTAAACAAATTTTAGACTAAACAGCAAATAGAGGTCTGTGTGCTTTCACAGTATGTAAGTATGTAATCATCAAGTATTTAAATACAGAATTGTGCGCCCATTGATGTTAGACTATTTTGCACTCACTAGATGCTAAAGCTCCAAATGATATCTATGATGGCAACTGTTGTAGCCAATGAGTACATATACAAGTTTCTATATGAAAGCATTTATGCTGATGCCAGGGAAAGAAAAGAAGAAAGACTGCCTTTGGACAGCAACATTTAGACTTGCATAGCTTGTAATAATACAAGCATTTGATACACAGAGTTTATGACCACTGAAAGAACAAGCTGTGAAACTTACAAACTCTACAATCAAATTTCATTTCCTTATATGCCAAAGACTTGTAGGGTCCTAAACTGTATTTCAATTTTTAGAAGTAAAATTAAAGATAGTTACTTTACTACACTTTACCAATTTAATCTCTAATACGTAAACTCTCAGAAACAATTACATTCATAGATTCTCATTATTGCAAAGTTATTCGATTAATCTCATTAGAATTCCAACTCATTCCTTTCTGGTTTGAGCAGCTAAGAGATATGATCCCTATGTTTTTATATTAAGTTGTCACACGAGCACTTTCACTCTTAAATATCTCCATACACTAAGAAACCGTACTGATATCAAGACTACACATGACTCATGTTTCACCATACTAAAGCAGATCTCAGCGTTGTCCACCTATGGAGAACTTCCTTATCAGTTTCTGGAACACTTAGGTGTCTACTGACCTCAAAATTTATTTTTGTTGACCTTTCTTAGCTTGCATGACATGATGGAACTGCAACACAGGACAACACAGTCGCAGACCACTAACTATGAGGAAAAGGCTTCTGAATACAACTTGGTGGGTAGAGCTGCCTTGCTGTGTATGGTGAGTTGCATGCAGAAATCTCTAACACCAAGGTGAAAGAAAACACCTAAACATTAAACCTTCCCATAGTCTTAAGATGCGCACTATTTTGAAACAAGGGAGTTAGAATCTCTCAAGAATGATAACAAAGATACTGTTTCTACCAAAAAAGAAGATACTTCAAAAATATTTAACCTTCCCCCCTTGCCCCCTTCCTTCCATGAAAACAGAAATAGACAGTAAACTTCTAAACAGAAGATAAATCCATTCAATTTTATCATAGCATTCCTTATTAATTGTTTTGAGAACATGGACTTTTTTTTGTGAATGCATGTTTGCTTTTTAAATTATCAACATAATGAAAGTTGTTGCTCAGAAAAAATAAATTCTGATCTTACACGTTCTCTCCTATTTGTGTGTGTTTATGAATGAGAAAGACCATGCCACAGATGAGATGAGATTTTCACCCTTAATAAAGACGACCTAATTTTGCACATTTAGATATCATTCATTTTCTATCCTGGGAATTTATTATAAAATCAAATTACCGGTATGATAAACCTTCTGTAATTACCAGTAAGATGCTTATTTTTCAGTTTAAGGACACTTTTGATTTGCAGTTGCATTTTACATACTGTGCAGATGACTAAACATATATTTAAATATCAAATTCAGACATTTGTAGTTCAAATCAATTAAACTGAGAAATCACTCCCTTCTGGCTGCCTATATTTCTCTTTAATACTGGTCAGTGCAGGACCTTATTACAAGTAATTTGCTACTATAAGGCTGAGGAAAAAATGCAAGCCTCAAAATTTTTGTCATTTTTCCCCCCACTTCCCCTGCAGGCTGCTACTGTTGATGGCCTTTATGGAAATATAAATTCAATCAGCAGCTGCAAATTTCATGAGATGTCCATCTTCATGCTGAATTTCTAACTGAGTGTCAAAACAATCTGTGGATTTCTCCCTGATAAAACACACTTTGAATTGTAAATTTCTGCAGTTTTCTCATGTAGAATTTGAGCTGCACTAAAATAGAGCTAGTCCAGATATAGCGAGTACCAGCTTGAGACAAGTAATTCTTCCCCTCACTATCTCACTTTACCATTGAAAGGGTTAAATAATAACCCATGAAAAATGACCTGCTTTTTTCTTTTACATAAAAAATTAAATTACATTTTCTGTTCTTTTTAGAAGTAGAAGAAAACAAAAAGGCTTTCAATATATTCCAAACACTCTCAAATCAGTTATTTGAACCTGCTATTCATTTTACAGTATTTTGCAGTGATAAAACCTCAGAAATTAGCAGCAATAAAACTTAATTTCCTGTAGTGTCAAAATGGTGCAATATTCAAGAAGAGCAAGTTCAGTTCACAGAGAGTTTGTCTCTTCTAATTCTTACCTTACATTAAATGTTGATGGAAAAAAGAAAATATCTCTCTCTCTCTATATATATATATAGGAAAAGGTATAAATGACTAAAAAATATATAAATAACTAAATGGCTCTAAAAGAATAAAAGACTAAATCAAATAAAGAAAATATATAAATGACTTAAATCAAAACTTAGTAAAGCTTTGAACACTTTGCTGTTCTCTGAATACAGTAAAGCAAAAAACAATTTCTCTTTCAATTACTGTTTCCTACAGTGGCTTAGAAAGCACATACAGCCTATAAGATGTGTTATAGCAGCTCAAGTATTTTTCTTTAGAAGAAAATTTGTTTCTCTCTTATATAGACACTAATGTGAAATATATAAAACAATACTACTTTTCCAATTGATAAACTAAATAGTCTGTTTATTACATATTCTTCTAATCTCCTTTCCATATATAAAAATACCATTCACAAAGAGAAATTCACTGATAAAGATGATTTATCTATTCATATAGTTAAGAACTGGCTGTCTTTCTATTTGTTTTCTGCTCTCCAGGGATAAATATTGTGGTGGGATTAGTGGAGGCGTTACTGAACTGTTACTAACACTGAAAAGAATAATTCCGGTTTGGATGTTTCAGCACAAATATCATATTCCAAAAGACAGACTGTCTTTCAGTTTGCAGAAAATTCAATGGAGCATCTTTTTGTATACATCAGACTTTCAGTTAATCATTAGAATAAGGAAAGAAACCTAAAAATGAGTAGCTACAGAATAATTCCCTTGCAGAAGACTTTCAATGTACTGAGGTCTCATCATTCTTAATATGCCACTGCACCCTTTCTTTGGTCAAGTCCCCCTCTGGTTACCTGCACTGAATTCTGTTTTATGTGAACTGGAATGACCTGAGTGTTGATCATATTTCCAAACCCTCAAAACTAACCGATCTAAACAGTTTCCCTGACTGGTTTCTTAACTTTAAGTATGACCTGGTGAATTAAAAAAAATACATATATGTGAGAGAACTAGCCTATGCAAAAAATCAGGTTTGTCTCAAAAAATGGCCCAAGGAAAGAATGCTGACATGCAGCTGTGGAGGAAATTGCACTAGTTAGGTGGAATCTTACGCTCGGGCAAACAAGCAGGACAGAGGGGCAATTCGCTCAGAGAAAACTACTGGAGTTCCTTTTAAACTGTACTTATTAAACTGACCCTTATAAACTTGTTATTATTAGAATGCAAGTTCCCTGCTCAGCATGACAAAAAACACCCTCAACTTTGCTGAAAACATTATTTAAACAGATCTCTGGTTTTGCTTCATTGAGTCACAACATCCCAGATCCAGATCAAATAATGTTGGGACTTTATTTCAGTTTCACATGACCATATATTTATTAGCTTTAACAGCTAAACCAATCCACACACCAATCTCTGCTCTAACACCAGTAATTTTATATAGTGAAGCAGATGTTCTGTAACGCACATCGTTTCCTGTCAGAAGTTTTACCACCCAAGTATTGCTACAGATTCTGCTAGGGCAGATAGCAAGAATGGTAATTACTGAATGTATTACAATAGCTTTCCTTGTAACAGCTTCTTGAATATTGCATTATTTGGTTACATTTATCTGTGGAGCCTGCCAGAAAGGAAGGGAAGCATAACGAGAAAATCTGGTTCTATTTCTCAAAATATTGGGAGTAGTACTGACAGAGCTTGTTGTAATATATGCAAAGGACAGGAACGAAAAATCCATGCTAATCGTATTAATGCATCATTATTGGGCACTTGTTCCTGTTCAGTTTTAGTGTTTAGCTTTATCTTGCATTATATCAAAACACCTTCTCTATTTCTCAAAAGCAATTACTTCTGTTTTATCCATGTCTTCCAAGTGTGAGGCCATGATGCTTTAATCAAGTGCAGAGTATTGAAGCACTTCCAAAGGGAGCTGATTAAACTTCCATCTAACACACTAAAGTGCAGAATTTTCTAAGTTCTGTGTGAACTTAGACATGCCAACTTCCAGGCATCCACCAAAACTGAAAACACCAAAGTACTTTAAAAATTAGGGAAGAAAATGAAAATTGAAAACAGTATTAATAAGCAACACAGAGCTGCACAAAAGAAAACTCACTGTAGTACAAATCCAATAAATGCGATCCTACAAAATCTATGATGTCCTACATATTTCTTCAGTGCCATCTTCTGGTACCATAGTCACAGCTACTAAACAAGTGTGACTTCTTTTTTCCTTCTACTATAACCTTGAAAGTCATCAGTGTATCGACTACATAAGCATATTTAACAAGAACAGCCCTCAAAAAGAGCCCTCATCCTGAGCAAAACAGTTTTCAAATTTTATGCTGTGTAAAAGGTTGTATTAGGAGGGGAATCGAGTCATCTGCTGATATAAAAAAAATGCATCAAGTAGTAATGTCACAATTCAGATAAATCTAGAATGACATTAAACTCTTATTTCGGCAACATGTCAGCAGTATTACAAATAAACAAAAATTGTAATTTTTATGGCATTAAGGTACACCACCTGCAGATTGTATTAGTCTCCTTTGAGATGCCCCCAAACTCACTTATTTATCATCGAAAGACTTGACTTCTGCATCAGAACTAAAGACATGTTTCTGGGCTTAAAAGTTGGTCTGTTTATTTTTTCTGAAAATATATTGGTTGTTTTAATAAAAGTACCACCTTCTATCTACAAACCTTGCCTTGCTCATCTCTTTTAACAATTACGACTAAAACTTCACCACAATATTTTCCTTGGCTTTTCTACTCAGTAGCCAATAATAATAAACAGCTGATTTAGCTTTGCTTTTAATTTAATAACATCTCCCACACACACATGCACAGAAGTTCACGAAGATTTCTTTTTTCTCACTTTCTTCCTAAGGCAGCTGGAAAAGTTAGCAAATGGCAAGATGTCTAACAAGATTTTTCTCAGAAAGATTGGTAGCACTACCACCTTGTGAAGCTTATTTTGGTTTTAAAATACAGCATAGTCATTGACAATATCAGAAGCAGGCAGCAGTGAAGTGAATAACAAAAATAAACAAAGGGGCTTGATTTTGTTCTTTGCTTCTGTAACTGTCAATTGTTTTCTCATCAAAGGTATTTTGTAACATGACAATCTCTAATTAAAGGTAATCATTCCACTCAAAAAACTATAAAAATATCATCTTGAAAATTGACATGAAGTTTAATAAAGCCCTACAATGCACATAATGAATAGTTTTCAAAACAGGAAACACACAGTGGTTGAAAGTATATTATTTTCAGGATTGTCAGTTAATTTACCATATGGCATAAGAGCCATGCCCTCTCTGGGAACATTAAATTTCATACTTCCTACATGGTCTCCAGTTTATGGCATGGTAATGAGGAAACACAGAAGTGAAACACAGAGAACAGCTTAACACTGCAACACTGACAAGTTGTCCAGTGCGATACTCTTGTACTGAATGCTCTCAGGAAAAGTTTTTGGAAAAGCTCTTCGACACTAGCAAAAATGGAGAAAAGAAACAACATTACAACTTGGAAACTCTCAGTGCTTTTGGAGACTGCTTGGTTCCTACCTGCTTGCATTTTCATTTTCCTTCTGCTTTTCTTTCTTTCAATAGCCTCTCCATCTCTATTGCCATTGATGGAGGAGGAAACAGAATCAGAGTGCTTCCATCAGCTGCTAGATCCAGAGAGGAAAACTGTGATATTAACCAAGTAGAGGCCTAGTGAAATTAAAAAGTGAATGGAAATGCTTATTTTATCCCTCAGGCAAAAACTGAAACATTTCTAGTATTCTGTAAGCATTGCTTGGATAATGGCATCTATAACAACATTGTATCACTCCCAATATACACAAGGTTTATCTTTTAAAAGAAAACGCCGTCAATCTCCAGTCTCCCAAAAATAGTTCCCAGTATAATACAAATTTGTGTGCATTTTTTTTGGAAAAGGTTGTGTTCCAGAACTGTTGCACCCTTTGCAAAACTATACGAATAATCACATTGCTCAGTGATCTCCAGTATGATTATTTACGATAGCCCTGAAAGCCTCATCTGGAGTGAGGCCCTGTTAGTTAATGAACAATCAAGCACATATGATCATTTTTCTGTAATTCTATGGATTAAGTGTCATTTTCAAATATTTTCCATCAAGAAAGGAGTAAGATTTACAATCACTAAAAAATCCTAAACAGGCTGTGTACACAACATGCGAGTTCTCCACAGCTCGATGTAACAGGAAGAAGTCAAGTACTAAACTTAACTTTTAGGTATCTGTCACCAAATCCTAGCCTTTTGTGCTCATTAATATTTACGACTGCATTCCTAGTCCCTCCTAAAAATAGCACAAGTTTCAATGTCTTTCTTTCACTTCTTCAAAGATTAGCCCAAACACTTTTCTGTTAGTCTCGTATTTGCTCTTAATGGAGAAAAAAAACCCAAACAACCAAGCACCATCAGCAAAAACTGTTTCACAGTTGCTTCATATGGCAGAGCATTCTCTTTTACACAAACCCTCCTCCAAGGAGTGCATGAGTCTCATAGAATTTGGCAGTCAACAATGCACACAGAGCTCTCCAAATTTAATCACTCTTGTAATCTGCATCACAAATAGCAGACTCAGAGTACTGCCCTGATGAAAAAATATAGAAAGGAGAGCACTGAAAAGCAAAATGGGAGTGTGGACTTGCTTGTATGGATTCTTCCAACCAAGGTGTTCCACATGTTGGGAATAGCAAAAGAGGTAAAGATGGGAGATGCACTCTCATTTTTGGAAGCTGGCAGAGGAAAGGGTAATCATACTAACTTTTCACTTCAGATGTCCCATGTACGATACAGTCGTAACTATCAGACTAATCCAACATCACAACCCATGCATCCATCAGACAAGGCATCTTCTAATAATTTTTTCTCCATTCTATTTTCTTTAGCACCTATTAAACATCTTTTACGTATACTATCTAAATACTTACCAATATTGATACAGAGGAAACTAACAATGCTTTTCCCTTTAGTCCATTATTTTGTTGCTTGTCAGATTCAGACATAATATTTGTCAGGTCTTTAATGTTTCAATGTTTCTCATACTTAAAAAAAATTAATCCCAATATTCTAACAGGCAGTTTCTAGTGTGTATTTTAAATATATTTTGCATTCTTTCTCCCATTTTATAACAAGTTGCAGGTTATTTTTCTCTATACAGAACTAAACACACTGTTTCAGCCCTAATTAATCTTCTGCAATTTATTACTCATCCACAAACGTAATCTGCAAATCTTCAGATGCACTCAATAACATCTTTTCTTTTGAGCCAACTCCAGGTCTTTCTTTATATTTGGGCCAATTGCCTTATGCTGCTATCTTTTCCTAATTAGCAATGCCACCATTTTTCACTCAGGTCCTTCTTCATCCTAGTATCCTTTCTTCTCCCCAGTTTAGTTCACCTAGCTGGACTACAGCTACATACCTCCTCGCAGGCTCAAATACAGAGTCAATGCATTCTTGAACTTCATCCCACAGGATTTCAGAGAAAACGGCTCCAATGGCTCAGCACGCTACAGAACAATTCACAATCTCTGTATCCCTACTCCCTGACTTACAAAACGCATCAGAACCCCATTATGCCAGTGTCAGTCCAAGTACTCGCTTTCTTATGCGTGCAGACTATCAGCTCTTGACTAGAAATTACCTCCTATAACAGCTTCAATTTCACCTAGCAGTTATGAGGTCTTCTATTACATATGATTTCAAGACAACATTGTCATTTTAGAGTGCTAATGCTTTAAAAAATTTAAATAGCGATATTGAGATTTAACCTACTGTGTGAACTTTGACTACAGTAACCTAAGTTAAAAGTTCCAGTCTGCCAGTAATTCTTCAGAAATAAACTTGGACCTCTTTTGAAAAGGCAATATTCAGTATAAAATATTTAATATTTAAAATATTTTAATATTTAA
>VWZL01002877.1:47525-98012 GCA_013396915.1 Stercorarius parasiticus
ATTTAAAATATTTTAATATTTAATTTTTAAGTATGTTATATTAATATAAATATAAAAGGAATAGTCACTAAATTACAAACTTTTATCTCAGAATGCAAAAGTTTCTAAACTCACAGAAATATCGGCTTCATCATCTGTGGTCTCCTTCAGCACTACAGAAGGCAAACCATGGAACATGCCTTGGGAGGACACTCTGAGAAAAAGAAGCGCATGTAGCTATTCAGCTGTATGCCAGCTACAGATGAGCAGGGTATTCATAAAGGGGTAAAACGTTATTGCTACTTGTGAATTGTTACTAAAATTAAGCACAGTGGTTGCTATACTCTTCACAGCTTGAGGGTGTGAGGGAGAAGTAAGTGGAAAATCTAGTGAATACTGTATACGTATCATAACTTGCCTGGCCACTGCAGCACCATGGAAATGACAGAAAAAAAAAGTCATAATTTGAGATAGGTTGGTTTTTAGCAGAGAATTACTTCTTTTTAATCAACACTGTACCAAGAGATGCCTGTGGAAGTGGGACAAAATAAAAAAAAAACAAAAACAAAACAAAACAACAAACACAAACCCAACAGATTATGCTGTCAATTTTAGATATGATAATGTGCTTCAGAGATACAACATTCTTCTACACAACAATTGAACAGAAGGAATTTCTCATTTTTTGTTAACTGGACCAGTACTTAAAATATAATTCAAATTAAGCTGAAAGCTACTCCCTTCTAAGAAGCAGGTGCACCATCCCAAAAACAATTAATTGAGTGCTGCAGAGATTAAACTGACATTATTATATTACATTATACATTTAATGCAATACTTCAAACTAAATGTTGAAGAAAGAATAGTCACAAATGCACACTGCGTTGATGTGAGAAAAAACATTCACATTCCATATTTGGTTGAGAAAAAAATAAAAAACTCTGCAGGGAAAGACTCCTCTAAATCTCAAATGCATATACATTTCTGTTCTCTCCCTCTTCCTCTGAATTGTTTTATTGCTTCAAACAGCAGTTATAAATGGACTGAACGCTAAATACCAACCATTGTCCAACATTTAAGCTCCCACTGAAAAGTGCTTTTTTAACTTTTCAGTCTCTCTAAATCCATTTCTAAGTATATTCATTATGAGGAAAATCTCTGATTTGATCCAAGTCTTTGTACCCTCTTACCTTATTTCCAATGCATACTTGTTTGGCCTTTCATGACTCTTCCTCTACATAGTCTGTCAATAATACTGCTTTCAAAAAATCTCCACTATAACCTTTCTTGCTACAGTTACATTTTCTCTCCTTCGCTACTTCATTGGCTTCCAGCTTTTTCCTGTTGCATCAGCATTTTGAACAGCAAGATGAGCCAGAAAGCTCCAGTGCGCTACCGGATTTGCAGCAATTGTTCTAACAGCTGCTCTCAGAAATATGTAACTAACAAATTATCTTGCAATACTTACAAGGCTACTGCCTCATGGTACCAGCTGTCCTTGATCCCCTCTTCTCTTTCTGTATTTCACCTCTGGAGACACTGAAATCTTTGCAACACAAACACCCTTCAGACACATATTTGTAGTAATGCCATAACATAACGCCAATCTCTTTCACTGATTGTTACCAATACAAATTACTGCTAAGCACTCTCCATAGTTGCTTGAGGTTACTATCAGGGTTCACCCATCTCATACACAAAACCAAACTCTTCTCTTGTAATAATTTCAAGACTTGCCACCTCCTGTGTTAAGATCTCTCTCTGACACCTCTAAATAGATGCCTGATCTTTATATTAAAATCAGCATGTCTGAAACAGATCTCATTCTTCTTCCTTTCCGCACAACCATGATGAAGAATGTCATCACTCTTGTCCTTTCTTTCTGGTATTGTTTTAGAATTGTAGCTCTCTTGTGTCTATACTCAGAATTTCTCTCCAACAAGACAGATAAAATTTTTTTCAGTAAAACTCTCCTGATTTTCCACACTCCTGAATCTGTCATCCAGGCTCATTTACTATGACATCATTTTCTCTTGACTTGGCATATGCATTCTACCCTACTCACAAATTTATAGTTCTGCTGCAAAGACTGCTTTCCTAGTCAAAAACTGTAAGCACTTCAATTCTGTCTTTAGACCTTCCACGGGATCTCTGGTTTCCACTTTGGCTACAACCTACTTCGTTTTCAAACTCCTCTGCAAACTGTCCCCTTCTCCTCTGTCTTTCTATAGCCTGAGACAGGTGGACTCCTATCACATACGGGGCTGTATCAATCGACCTAAACTTATTTTCTGCCTCCTTCGGTAGACAGAACAACTCCACAAATAGCCACAAACTAACTTCAGAATCTTGCTTTACCTTCTATTTTGCCATTTGACTAATAAGGATGACCATTACTATCCGTATTTATCCAGAGTACCTTTTTTTATACATGAATTTTAAACACTTTGGATGAAGACAATACTTCTGTCTCAATGATAAAGTATCTAGTCAGAGATGCAAGACAATGGTTTGTGGCCCATAAGCATGATAAACTTACAGATAAAGAGAGTAATACCTGTAAATAAATCTGAACTACATGGATGGGAGAAATAATGCTGTAATATCCTGGAACATAACATAAACTAGAGAGATGGTGCTTCCTCTTTGCCCAGAAGTATGGCAAATTTTGAAGTAGTTCTACAGCAGGGTGTTTTCCCACACCCTGTCAATAATTTGAAAAAAATGTATATAAACAAACACATTTCACCATGCAAAAACCAAACTTCATTTTTCTCCTAATGTGATTTTATATTCTTCCAGTTTCAGAAAGAGATGCTTCTTTTAAAGATTTGTTTGGTTCAATATGGGAGAAAGAAAACAGATCTCTACAGATAATGAAACTGCAGTAAGGAGGAAATTAAATATTTGAGATTTCCTGAATTTTTTTAAAGCACCTGAAGGGAGAAAGATACAGTAAGGAGGGCCACCAGAAAGAATGACTAGGAATCATTGCTCCTATTGCGTTACACTCAACAATGTCAGCGTAAGGGTAAAGATGCCTATAATCCACTTAGCAGTCTATATAAATTCACATCTGATCAATAGGCAGAAAATATGACCTGGTAGCTGCAATTTTAACATTAAGTAATGCCTAACAATATTTTACCTAGACTGTTTAATACATCTATTCCACGTAGCCAGCCAGGAAGCCAATCACTGAAGCCATACCTGGGACATGCTTGCCAACAGAAGAAAAACAAACATTTTTTAAAAAAGTGTGTAAAATTTGTTTAATTCCCCGCCTGTCTATAAAGAAGGCCTGCACTTGCACTTTACACATCTGAACAGAACAAAGCATCACATTGAATTTGCCTTTGGCTTACACTGTGCAACTATCACAGGTTACCAATTTCTTCTCTTTTAGCTCACACAATTTATTTCCACTTAATCGCCCGTTTACATTTAGGTAGTTGTATTCCTGCTTCACGTTATGCTATACCTTCCTACTATAGAAAGATGTCCTACATGAACTCTGCACCCGGGGTAACATATCTACAGGCTGCCAAGAACATTTGAGGAAGAGAACACAATCCCTTTCAGCTCAAAAGAGGCCACAGTCTGCAAGTTGATGTATTTTAATCACCAGTTCCTTTGTCTTCATTACTAGAGGTAATGTAGCTTTACCACCATTTCTATTACATCCCCTTTTAAAGAGTAGCAACCGAGCTGTTGTTGCAGCTTGGGCTGGGCTGGCCAATAAACAAACAACAGATGCTCTCTTTTAATCTCTCTCCCCGCTCCCAGAAGAGAAGGGAGAGAAAATAAGGGAGAGAGATTTGCAGGTTCAAAAGAAAATTAAAGCTACTCTAATGAATTATTAATTACAAAAAGAAAATATAATATAAAAATAAAAATATAATATTAAAAAGATAATTAAAAATACCATAATTTTAAAATATTTAAAAAGATAAAATNGATCAGTCACTTATCCATCAATGCTGTAACGCCGCTGTAGAAGGCCACGAAATTTGTCAGGCATGACTTGCCCTTGGTGAAGCCATGTTGACCGTCACCCATCACCTTCTTATTTTACATGTGCCTTAGCACAGTTTCCAGTAGGATCTGCTCCGTTAACTTTCTGGGCACAGCGGTCAGACTGACTGGCCTGTAGTTCTCCGAGTCTTCCTTTTTTCCCTTTTTAAAAACGGGGGTTATGTTTCCCCTTTTCCAGTCTGCGGGAACTTCACTGGACTGCCACGACTTCTCAAATATGATGGATAGTGGCTTAGCAACTTCATCTGCCATTTCCCTCGGCACTCACGGATGTATCTCATCAGGTCCCATAGACTTGCACACCTTCAGGTTCCTCAGATGGTCTTGAACTTGATCTTTTCCTTCTGCAATTTGAGCGGTGTGGCTAGAGCACTTGCTGGTGAAGGCTGAGGCAAAAAAGTCATTGAGTACCTCAGCCTTCTCCATATCCTGGGGTAACCAGGTTCCTGTTTCCTTCCAGAGGGGGCCCACATTTTCCCTAGTCTTTCTTTTATCACTGATGTACCTGTAGAAGCTTTTCTTGTTGCCCTTGATATTGCTAGACAGATTTAACTCTAACTGGGCTTCAGCTTTCTTAACTTGTCCTGGCTGCTCAGACAATTTCTCTGTATTCCTCGCAGGCTACCTGTCCTTGCTTCCACCCTCTGTAGGCTTCCTTTTTCTCTTTGAGTTTCTCCAGGAGTTCCTTGTTCATCCACGCAGGTCTCCTGCTGTTTTTGCCTGACTTCCTCTTTGTTGGGATACATTGCTCCTGAGCTTGGAGGAGGTGATGCTTGAATACTAACCAGCTTTCTTGGGCCCCACTTCCCTCCAGGGCTTTATCCCATGGTACTCTGCCAAGCAGATCCCTGAGAAGGCCAAAGTCTGCTCTCCTGAAGTGCAGGGTAGTGAGCTTGCTGCGCGCCCTCCTCGCTGCCCTATGATCTTGAACTCCGCCATCTCATGGTCCCTGCAGCCAAGGCTGCCCTTAAGCTTTACATTCCCCACCAAGCCTCTCACCTTGTTGGTGAGAATAAGGTCCAGCAGCGCACCTCTTCTCATTGGCTCCTCTATCACTTAGAGAAGTTAGTTATCATCAATGCATTCCAGGAACCTCCTGGATTGCTTATGCCCTACTGTATTCTCCCTCCAACAGGTATCACGGTGGCTGAAGTCCCCCATGAGGACCAGGGCTTGTGAACATGAGGCTGCTCCTACCTGTCCACAGAGGGTCTCGACTGCTTGGTCTTCCTGGCCAGGTGGCCTGTAGCAGATCCCCACTCTAACACCACCTGCCCCTGCCCTCCCTTTAATCCTCACCCATAAGCTCTCAGTCAGCTACCCATCCATCCCCAGGCAGAGCTCCATGCACTCCAGCTGGTCATTGACATAAGAGGGCGACACCACCTCCTTACCTCCCCTGCCCGTGCTTCCTAAAGAGCCTGTATCCTTCCATTACAACACTCCAGTCATACGAGCCATCCCACCACATCTCCATGATGCCAATAAGATCATAGCCCTGCAGCCATGCGCACATCCCTAACTCCTCTTGCTTATTCCCCATGCTATGTGTGTTTGCATAGAGGCATTTAAGTTGGGCCCCTGGACGAAGCTGACTTCCTGGTTGGAGTGGCTGGAATTCCTTTGTGCTCCACTCCAGGTGCTCTTCTGCTAACCTGTGACTCTTCTCCAGCCTGTGGGCATCTATTGCTGGCACTGGCACCAAACTAGTAGGAGTGGGATGGACTGAGGTTCCCCTTCCCTGGTAACTTTAGTTTAAAGCCCTCTTCTCAAGCTTGGCAAGCCTCTGACCAAAGATGCTCTTTCCCTTCCCTGACATGTGGATCTCTCAGTGCCCAGTAGTCCTTGTTTTTCAAAGCGAGTCTCTTGGTCTAAGTAGCCAAACCCCTGGCTGTGGTACCAGTCCTGTAACCATTTATTGACATGACAAATTCAACTGGCCCCATCAACCCCTCGCCTTCCCAGGAGAGCTCATCCTTTATATGTGGACATCCAGCACAACAGCATCTCTGACATCTTCATCTTCCCTTAGGGAGTACAACATGGGTGTTTGCCGCTTCACTGTCCCTCCCCCAGAATTACACTGGTTGTGATACTGTGACTCCCTCCCATGGAAAACTAACAATATTCATCGCAATCATGTGATTAAACTCAGTGCGTAGTCTTTTTTGGGTCATGAGATAGTAATTCCTATTAAAAGCCCGGATGTCTTATGTACTTAAATAATTCACAAATGCATTTCTGTAAGATACTTTGATGACTACTATTCATAGAAAAGGTTACTGTACATAAGCTTATTACAAGCTTAGAGACATACAGAGTCACAATTTGTAAAAAACAGATAGCCAGCCAGTGCACAGCTGTCACTCACGAGGGAGGTCAAGATGTGTTACTGGTTGAAGCTTTCTTTCTTTTCGTGACTGTAACTGGCTACAAGGTGCTTGGGTGACCCATGTTTGTTCCTTCCTTCAACTGTCTGCTCATCGGGTCCCTCAATGTGATTGAAGCAAACCAAATATACAACAACTACGTGGCAACTATGGCACTTACACAACTAGCTCATTTCTTGCTTGTCTTCTGGTACATTGAGACTATTTTGGTAGGCTGTTGTTGTTTGGCATTCAAGGCTTCTAACTCTGCTTTGGAATAGCCACCTTTCCCCACAGGGGAAGATGTGAACAACCAAGGGTCATGGAAGAGACTAGGTCAGAGTTATGGACTGTACGGCACTGTCTTGTTGTACATTGGAACAGCAGAAACCAGACAATTAATTACTCTTCTTTGAGAATCTGTCTATATTCCTGTTTCAGAGGACAGAGTGACAGAGTTAGTCACACTTGGGAATACTGTGTCTGGTGTAAAAGTCTAAAAATTAATATGATGTCCAAAGAGAGTGGGCCTTCACACCTCCTTCCCCCTCTCAGAGGAAATTTGTGGCCTGGCATGGACAAGGAGCTCCTCATAAGCATTAACCTTACCATCATACAGGATCTGTGCAGACAATACAGACCTTCGTTCAGCTGAAGGTAAGTCATATATTAGCAGAGATTCCACTGACATAAACTTTCTATAAAGTCTGTTAAAATCCTCAATTTGGCAATCTTCTCTTCTGGTGACAGGGTTAAATGGCTTCTTCCAGGACTGGAAGTGTTTAATATACCTGCCAAAATGCTGCAATCATAATAACAAATCATACTAAACTTATTTCAGCAAATATTACTACTTCTTTCTCATATAAGAGATCCATGTTCTGTTCTAACACAGAATAAAAATCAGAACCTCATAGGTAATCCTATAAAAACACCGAAGATTAAGCTACACAAGGAACGATGTGTTCCTGTGGCAAGCCTCCTACTTTCCCCAACCAGAGTCAGCCACCTCCCACCCCACTTTTAGTTCAAAGGTTCCACCTTCCTCCTTTGTCCCAGCTCTATAGCTCATGGACCTCCTGCTCAGCTTTTTCTATTGTGTTGAGTTAAACCGGGACAGCAACAGGTCTCATGAGTGCTACTGCCAGCTTGAGAGACAGAAGGTAAAAAAAGAACAAGATCTCTCCCTTTCAGCAACAACAAACTTAATTGAATTAACGGAGTCAACCTCACTTCACCTTCAGGTTCACAAGGGATCCTGGCTCCAGTTTTCTGGACTTAATCCCATACTATTATATATCTAGGTCAGACCCAGAAGTTGCCCATTTTCCAGCTCTGACTCAGAAACTGCTTACACAGCATGTCTTTTTGATCCAAGATGACAGAAATTTCACAAAAACAGCTGATTTAATAAACTACCTGTCATTTTTCCACTTAATTTTTTCAAGAGCAACCTAGGAAATTCTGGTGCACCACGCTGAAGCAATGCCATGATTTGTTTATGGATACTGTGTTCTTGTTTCTCAAAACGGGAATAGATTTATTTTTTTTTTAAATGAGCAAATACCATATAAAATTATCAGCTACGTTTTAATAACATGGACACCGCTCTCTAATTGTACTGTCTCTATAGCTGAAGAAATTCTTACAAAGATAAAAAAACTACTACACTGAGTAAAAAAAATTTTCCCTGACAGATAATAACAACTTATTTCTAAAACTACTCTTTTGATTATTTTATAAACATTATACTAGGTTTAATTCAGAATTTTGTATTGTATGATAAGATAACAGTGGCAGCTCTAAATGCTATTACAAATATGAGCTGAGAAAAACAATAACAGTACTTTGCATGTCTCCACTGGTTATTTACAGATAGGTAAAAATGAACAGTGCAGCCCTCGATTCTTTAGAATTACACCATAGTGAGCCTGGATTAGCACTTCAACTAGCATTTCAAGTTAAAAGAACGACCACTGAAAGTAGCAGACCTGCCTTGTTCTCATCCCTGGATGCTTTTTGCTTCCTTACACAGGTTGTGCCATGAACCAGACCAGGTAACTACTCTTGCTGAAAAAAGGAAGTGCACTAGGTTAGATAGATGACAGACCCAGCACAAGGCTGCACAAACACTTGTAGTGAGAAAGAGGGAGAGGGCAATGTTAGAAAGTAAACATGAGCAGCAGACAGAAGGAAGAGGACAGTTCTGCCTTTTTTTGACAGAAATACTAGCTTCTACTAACCCTCAGATCAGAGATTTACTTCATCATGGAAATAAAACAGAATGATAACTTTACTATAGCCAGGTAGTTTTGCAGATAATGGTACCATGAACAGATTATTTTTTGGCAATTTTAGAGTCCAGAGTTTCTAGCATATTGCTTAGATCACATATTTACAGTTTGTGTTTTTAAATCAATTTAAACACCAATTCATGCCACATGCATTAAATTAAATAGACATTTACACACAGAACTCTCTCAGTAGGTATTTTGCAAGAATTGCAAAAAGAGGTGAAATTCTGAAGTACAAGTAGGTAACATCTGATGGCTAAACAGATACTGAAACAGTATTTGTGGCATCTCCTGCTAATAACCAGCTCTGAGGCTTCTATCTTGCTCCACCTGAACCTTTCACAGCTCTTGTACAGTATGAAGCTCTTCTTCAATAGGCTTCCCCCCCCNGAATGCTTGTTGATAGGGGAACAAGAAACATTGCTAGGTGCAAACAAATTGAGCTAACACTGAACTCGCTGTGCCCTAGCTCCATGCTGGTCTGAAACAGGAGTTGCAAGGATCACCCTGAGTAAGGGCACAGAACCACCAATGAGACAATACCTGATGCAAGACAATCTAAAGTGAAGTAGTGATCCAAGGACCAAGGAGACAGAACTACGGCACAACACCCTCACAAGAACTACCAAAAACGTGGCTTATCTTAAACAACTATCCTTGAAGTTTTTTTAAAACTGCCCGTGATTTTTCCATAAACATTGCTACTGTAAGCTGTACCTTCTAAATGTTTTTCCGTTTCTTTAAAAAAAAAAAATAATTTGCGATCTGTTTGGTCACGGGAGCAAAACAAGTGTTCCTTCAGTAACCTGTTTCTGGATGCATCTGCTTGAGATAACTGCCTCCAATCCTACTGGAAGCCACAGATTTTGCCACTCTGCATGACTGAGAACTTTATTTCCCCCTTGCTCAATTCCTAATCACCCAGTCTGCATTACAGGAGCAGAAGCAGCCAGCAGGCTACAAAAGGAAGTCTTCTCTGAATGCCCATTTATTGTACTGATGATGTTCAAATAAGAAGACATTCAGTTCCTCTCTTATGCTCCAAGCATTCAGAGAAACAATACCAACAGTCCAGCTCACTCAAGTTTAACAGTGCAGTAGTAAATTTCATTATCAACCTACGTGATTAACCTTTATACTAATCAAACATGAACTATGCTCCTGAATGAATTCCTCCGCTGCTTCAGGCAGAACCCCATCTTGGCTGCTATCAGCCTTTGGGGTGGTGCATCCTGATCCAAATAGCAAAACATGATAAATAATACTTCTAAGCTAAAAGGGGTGGGAGATGCATTTAGTTTTCTACACAACAAAATATGAAGGAGCAATTGAGCTCAATTAATTTATCTTAATTTCTTCACTACATAGTATAACTTCCTGTTACAGTTGTTAAATTTGAGCATTCCTGACCATACGAATGAGTTACTGATATACACTAAGCAAAAAAAAGAGAAAAAACGTGAATACTGTTTATGGATAAAGGTGAAAAAGGAGTGGGCAGAACCGTGAGGCTGGGAAACACTGGTTGCGTTCTGCTATTCTAAGCTGCCTTGTTAGATCATCTTAATTTAAGATTCCTCAGTAGAAATAAAACAATTATTCCAGAGCACTAGAAGAAAAACCTCAATTTATGTCCTGGACCTTTTTGCCTTCTTCTTACAAAGAAGCAAACATATGACCGGTGGCAATACATAGCCACTATTGATGGTATGGGAAGTCTTAGATGCTTAAGAAACTGTGGTGTTTGGAAATTAGGCATTATAGGAAGTTCTGCTGTAAGACTGAAATAAAACTCAAGCCACTGTACACAGGCTACTAGATGCAGAAGCACATATGTGCCAAACGGGCATTTTCTTCCAATATGCTTCCAAAGAACACCCCTGTACAAATACTGATAACATGCAAGCAATGAACCCTCATATAATTGCACTCCCCTGTTCTCTCTATCAATTGCAACAATAAAATTTTTGGCCGAGGTGAAGCCACTCTGAGATCCATTTTCACTTTCTTTCTGGACATCATTGACTGGGCGTGACCCCCTTTCGAGGACACTAGTTCTGCTAGATTAAAGTCTGCTGTGGCTAGAATATTCAGAGTGCTCCCCAGGCTTTGCAGGGGACATCAGGCTGCATAGTGCTATATATCTTTCCATTCTGCTTTTTTGGTTACAGTTTTGTGGACCAACTTTTCCTCACCCTTGAGTTCGATATCCCTTCTACAGGTACACAACATCAATCAGTTCATGCACTTCATGAGTTCCAAAGCTTGTGACTTTTTCAGTTCCTACAGCACTGACCACTGCCTGCAGAAATATGCCAGAATCCACCCTTTCTTTGACCTCTCCTCATCAGAAACAAATTTCATGCTGCAGTTCCCCTTGATGGTGCCTCCTTATCATCTAGACAGAGAAGCCTAGCCAACTTATTCCTCACTTCAAGAAGAATGAAATGATAACATGTTGCATTTCATATGCACATGGCCATAAACAAGGGACACCTAGAAATTAAGATCTTAACCTCCCTATTTCATCACTTCCATTCCCTCAACCTGTCATAGTCATTTTTAGGTGTTCTTCCTTTCTGTGCAACTCCTGTACCCAGAGGCAGAGCATGAAACAGATTCTTCCCTCTCCTCAAAGTAAAGCACTTCTTATCTTTGCTAATCTGACCTTAAAACGATCAAGCCTCTTACAGAAACTTTATTTGGTATTTTAAAGATCTATAAAAAACCACAAAAAACTTATTGTACAAAGCAGAAAACCCTAATTCCTTACCACCTTCTCTATTCTTCAGGAGAAACTGCAAAGGTTACAGTGGCCGACAGGGTAGTATGCCAGCCTTCCTCAGCTCCTTTTATTTAACCTCTCTTTTACTCTGGTTTCTCAACTGCACTCTTTTGTTCAGCTCTTTACCCTTCTGTTCTATCTTCTTTGTTAAAATACTAATGTGGCCCCACCACTTTTATTTAAATGCTCTCATTTTCCTTCTAGCCTTATTTTACAGTAATAAACAGTTTCTAAAAAAATACATACACCAAATAAGGTACCAGCAAAAGTGGACATTGAAAATTTTCACATGACAATCACAATTAACAAAGCAGTATTTATAATCTTGTTAGCCCAAATTCATATAAATAATGAGCTGAAATTAATTATACAGAATGGTTAGAAAATTGTTTCCTGACCAGCTACAAAAACACTTCAGGTCTCTTCTATGTTAAATCTGTTCTTTAGTTTGCCAATACAATTTCAAACCCTAAAGCTTTATACAGAGTAGGTGATTCGTTCTTCTTATACATCTTAATGTTTGATTTTTTTCCTCCTCTGGAATCAGAAAAATAAGTTGAATTCTCCTTGTATTTCAGGATAATGAAACTGAAAGCGATAGAATTTAGCCATAAAGTAGGTATGAAGACATGCCAATAATCCTGATTGATAATGATCATGTTTGCAACACAGTCATAGCTCTAGTGATCATGTAGGATGAAATACAGGGGCAAGATGACTGACACTTTTGTAGGAAAGCCACAAAGTTCTATTTTTGGGACAACTTGTCCTCCTGCCACTGTGAACCCACAACAGGCTCACCTGTGCTAACTTAAAATAGAATGACGTAGTGGTAAGTCAAATCACTTGTTAATATACAAGTAGGAAAACAAAGTGCAAGCAACTTCATCAAGGCAGCACAGGTACCCTACACTTACTTTAACTCATAGAAAAGATAGGATTAATGAAATGTGTTTATAACAATCACCAAAAGGGCTGTTATTCTGAACCCTCCCGGTGGCAGCTCTTTAAATCACTACAATTAATAAAATCAGCTAAGATTTTTCCAGCTATTAAAAACATGTATCTATCCAGTACTGTACTGTTTCTTTCCCCATACACAGTAGAAGAAAGCTGCTATTAACACAAGGAAATTACGTTTTTGGTTTTTTTTACTATCTGATTTTTTGGCCATCAAAGAGACCTCAAAAAAAAACCCCCAAACCATCATCTCCCCCCACAACCCTACTGAAAGAATCAAAACAAGTTCTCAAACCAAACCCATAATAATTAAAAGTAACAAATGTACAGCAGATAAAACTCAATACTAGCAGGCAAAATTCAACAAGATCAGCATCTCAGTTTAATATCCATACACACACTGAAGACCAAATCTGGCCATAGCAATAAATAACATACAAGTTATTGCCTGTCCATATGACTACTTATTGCTATTCCTGGTTTTCAAGTCAGCGGGATTAACATACCATGCCTGTTGCCAGTTCACTTCTGGCAGCTGAAGGAAAAACATATCACTGCACCCAAACACTGTTTTTCAAATATTAATGCTTTTATAATCTGCAGTGAGCTCTTCACAGTGCAATTGCTTTGCTGCATAATGTATCACCCAGACCGAAAAGCTATTTTGTCATTTCAGAATTACTGTCCTAAAAGCTCCCAGTCTGCAATACAAGTTTTATTTCTGTACAAACACACATACACACAAATATTTTAGAGCTAGGTTTCTGTGTTATGAAATCTCACAGGAAAGGAATATTCAGCGAGCTCACAGTATGAACTGTTTCTGAAACAACGCTGCCACCATCTGGACAAACCTTTAACTGGCAGCTACTACTGGATGCGGGAGGACCTATCTGAAAAAAACCTCCGTGATAAAAAAAAACAAAAACACTTTCTCAATACACTTACTTCCATATCCAAAATAATTAAGTCTTCGTATTCATTACTCAAAATTCAAATTCTGTGTTTCCTTAGTATCTTTACATTAGACATATAAAACTAAAATGAGTTTATTAGCATTCCACCACCACTTGAAAAACTAGCTTGCAAAACTTATTTTAATGTTCAGCAATATTCTGTACAATTATTTCCAGCACTTGATAATCAGTTTATGAATGCTTCATACAATCAGAATCAGTTTCTGCCTCTTCCTCAGACTTCATTTCTGTTAGTGAGAACAGTAGAATTCAGAGTCAAAAGAAAACCATAGCTCTAACCTCAGAAGATGTGCTTTGGAGAGAAGATGTTTCTTCCACTCTGTCCTATTCACTATGAAGCATTACAGGAATGTTCCAGTCTAGTCTTCAATATAAAATTTTCTTTTATAGCAAATTTTCAAAAGTAGAAATTCTACTTTACACTTCTGATGCACAGGAACGCAACAGGCCACTCTAAAACAGAAAACAAGTAGCAACAAAAACAATCCCAGAGGATTCCTTTAATTTCAACAGAATAATAAATATTTCTAACTTTCATAAAAAAATGTATATATTTCTATTGAAGTCTGGATTCAAGAAGATTCAGGATATCCTACATATTTCACGTAATTGAGTACTTATTGTATTTTCCCCATACAGATTCTTTCTTATTTGCACATTTCTGGTTTGTTGAGGAAAGAGTTCACAAAATACAGGCCTTTTACGCAAACATGAGCAGGCATTTCACATGAACAAAATGTTTCCCACAGAAGTCAGTGCTTACACTCAATTATTATCAACAAAATTTACAACTGAAACTTGATAATGCTACTTTTGTTTCAGATGGTATTTATAAGAGTACTGAGGAACATGTTTAGCTTGCCAGTTTCCTTCTTAAAATTCGTATCGTCACTGGCTCTGTCCACAGATGTCCCTAATGCAGAATTTATGCAACATATAAAAACCTATCAAATACAGAATGTTTCAGGCTTTTTCCAGCCTCTCCCGGTAAGCTGCAGTTCCAAACCAAGTTAAACCTGGGTCTGCTGTTTCCCCAAAGGGAACCTTAAAACTTGAACCATGCTTTTAGCACTGATTCATAATCTTTAAAAGAAACTACCCTCTGGTTGCTGATCTACCGTTATAACAACTTGCATATTCTGGTATTTCACAGAGCGCTCATTTTAACTTTCAATCATTATAACAGATGAGAGTACAAATGAAGATACTGAAAAAGTTTAAATATAAGGTGCTCATTAATCAGCCTTTAGAAAAGATGAAAAACATATGCTAGAGCTTAAATATTTAGTGCCTCATCTTCCTGCATTTTTTAATAAATTGTTTATTAAGAGTCTTTATAAATTATTTTCAATGGAAAATGGACTCAGCTATTTCTTGTAAGATATATCTGGCTTTAATAAATGTATAAACTGTATGAGGAATTTGTTTTGTAGTTAAATAAATATGAACATTTTAAGCATCACTCCATGTTCTGCAGCAAGAACAATTCATCATGTAGCAAAGCTATAGCAATGCCCTGACAATACATTATACAGTAAGAAAAATAAATGCATTACATTGATAAATCTAGTCTGTTTAGCGAAATACTTGTCTAAGATAATGAAATGAGTCATCAATCACCACTACCCAACTGTCTATTCCCATTTTCTATCACATCCAGTTTCAAGACTGGCAACTGAAGAGTCATCTCAGAGTTAGTTACGCTGGATGTTCCTCTCATGACAAGCATAGTACAGCTGTACTATTTAATCACTGTCATCACTTTAAGGTAATCTTGTAAAAAAAATACCATTTGCAAAATGTCATTAAATACAAAGTCATCTTTCCTTCCAAATGTTCCTACCTTACCATAGCGCTGAAGGTTTGACTTGACTTTGAAGACGATAGTATCTTCCCACTTGAAAATAGAAGTCCCTCATAAACATTGAGCAATGTACCTTCAGCCCCACCATGTCTGAAGTTCCATGCTTTCAGAAAATTAACTACTGTAATTCTGAATTATTTTTGTATTCCTGTGGGCAGACAGTTCCTTTTTCAGGGTCTTTCCTGTCTCTCAATTTTTTCTTAACTGCTTTTCTATTTCTAGCAGTTACATCTTTTACTGAATCTACTAACTTCTTATTCTTACAATCTAGAGACTTCCAATGTTCACTTTCTCTCTTTCAAGAGAATTAATGCAACCAGACTCAAACAGCGGAGTTTTAAATTTTTCTTCCCTTCCTCGACAAACTGCCAATCCTTTCTATATTCACCCAGGAGAACTATGATACCTTTGCAAGCTCATATCTTTTTGACATTATTCATTAGACCTTTTTAAAATAAGACAAAACACCTCTTGTGTTTTGCAGCACCTTTGCACAGTTGATACTGCTGCTTAAATCTCCACAACGATCCCCTACAACACAATGGAATACATTCAAGTTGCTAGCTCTTCTTCTAATAACCCAATTATTCAGAGACAGTCAAGATCAGGAATGCAAGATAACTCTCCTGTGACTACAAACAGGTAAAGGTGCTCTCATGGTACAGTTGCTACATCTTGAGTTTGACCTGGGCATCCTAGAGTTTAGGCTATTTGTGAGACGTATGTCTACAGTAGCGACTTGATTCAAAGCAACTGTGATTTTGCAGTGAATCCCATGCTGCCTCTATTTACCACATGCTGATTTGGATCTCAAAGTAGTTTCTGTGTGCACAACTTGCTTTTTTTAAGGAGAAATCCTCACTTATAAAACATTTCAAAAATTAACAGGATATTAAGTGCCAAGGCAATATGAAAGCCATACCTACAGCATTTACCAAACAATTTTTACCTTTTTGAGATCTTCAAATTACGTGTATTGTAGATGTTCAGTCCTGGGTAATAGACGAAATTTAATCTGAAGTAAACTCTCTGAATCACATGCATTGGAGATGTGAGGAAAATCAACAACAACCATTTGGATCCACTGATCTGCTCCTACTACTCCAGACAAGGCCCCAGGGTCCAAGAGTGTCCTGGACTCTGGACTGACTGTAGGAGAGAGCACTTCACAACTGAAAGAAAGTAAACATGAATTCTTTGCATCACAGGCTCTGTGTATTTCTACTCTAAACCCCTGCCAAAGACCAGGGCAAGCCAAGAGAAAGTTGTCAGTCAGCTTTTACTTGAAGAGGAGAAGACGTAAATACTACCAGTGCCATTCATTCTCACCTCTACCTGAAGGTGGGATCTCTCTACTGGTCCAAAACAAGGGCCAGCCTGGTCCTGACAGACCTACCATGTCCAAGACATGAAAGAGAAAGCAGCAGTTGTCTGTTCTACACTCTCTTTCTCCAAGAGCTTATTTGCTCGAGTACAGTACAAAGGGATAAAGCACATCAGGCTCGGCACTGTGCTAGAGCTACTCAGTCCTCCCCAAATCCAGAGGACAGCAAAGCATGGTGCAGACACACTGCAGTGACCCTGCAGTAGAATCTGTACAGAACAGCTAAGTGTCTCTACAAGGGCTCCTCAACAATTCATATTCTTTCCAGTGCTGTTCCCATCCTGTGCTGGTCTCTATATGGCTAGGACACAGGGTAAGATATGAACTATATATGCTGCAGATTTTCCTCATGTACAACAAATAATGCTCTCCAACACTTAGAAGAAGAGCATTGCTTCCTCAGCACTTTGAAATTCCTGATGTCTTTAAAAACTGAGCTTCAAAAATTTTCTGCATGTGTACGTTTTAGTTTCTATAGACTAAAATAAATTTCCTTCCCAATCCCATATCTTTAAATTTCTTCACAAGTTTTAAAAGCCAGCAAGTCCTGGGGTGACCCTCTTGTACACAAGCCTGACCAGGACAGGATGCTCTTCAAAAATGTTGTGAGAACCAGTTAGTTAACACCACCCATAGCAGTGGGTGCAACCACCTGTGTTCACTTCCCCAGCCACAGAATTAACTGACTTATCCTCAGCCACAAGCTAATACAAACCTGTGGGAGGACTGGCATACTTTCCTGCTCTGGAATAGATCAAACCTAGTTATCTTTTCTCTGCTGACACCACAAGGACTGCCATCAACAAAAGTAAAAGCATAAATTACAGTGGAAATGAGTCACCAGTGCATGGGGAAATTTAACAGACATAGAAGCTCGTACATTCAAGTAATCCAAAGTAACAAGGGAGTGCCGCAAGAGGCTGGCTAGGTTCAGGGAAGACTGTACTTAAAATAATAATAATAATAAACACTCGTGAGGAAGTCTGTTTTGCAAGGAAAGTGGGTAACGGTCCGTGAATTGGAAATGGAGGGAGAACATGGGTATCCAAATTAAGGTAATACGGAAATTAAATTTGTAACAGTACCAATATGGTACGATGCTGTACTACAGAAAATGTCAGTTGTGTAGAGACGTTCTCAGATACCTTTAACCACTAAATTATATGCTTTTTGTTTAGAAATAAGCATGATTTATCCCAGCTGATCCCCCTGTTGAATCGTATGACAGTTCATCTGCAATAAGATGCTCACAGCTACTCCCAGTTTCCTCCTGCGCAGTTTGACCTGCAAATGTAATAAAAATACTTTCTTGTTCTTCATTCAAATCAGTAATAAAAACTTCAAGTAGTTCTGAACTTCAACAGCCAGCTGGTGGATCCCTCTGAATACTTCCCTCCAGCTGACAGGGTAACATTTCTGACTATTCGAAGAACAGTTTCCAAACCTGTCATGCACCCACACAGCAAATTCATAACCCACAGTCTTAAATTTTGCACACAAAAATGTCTAAAATACATCAAAGTATTGTCCACTCAGAAAACAACTTTCATAAGAACCTATCTTGTCAAATTAACAATTTCACATCAGTTTCCACTCACTACCTTTTGAATATACTTAAAAGTTATTACTTGTTCCTCTATTTTTCCAGCACCCAAGCCAGTTAACCTAATTCGTGGCCATGTTTTGTCTTTGCGGTCGCTTAAAACTCTTGATTTAGCCAGGTTAATTTATTGCTATACCTCTTAGCCTTCATCCACATTAGGATAATTTGTACTTGTGCCTTTAACAGTTGGAGAAGGTACAGGCACAAATTGTCCCACATACCTTTTCATTTGTTCTTCTTAAGACATTCACAAGATCTCTCCTATCTGTTTTCTGAATTTTTTCCTGAAGTAAGATGTTTTCAGTCTACTTACTTCCTTCCCTCCTTAATGCTACATCCCCATCTCATGGTCAAGCATGTCTGATTGTAACAGTGAGTTTCATCAATTAATATAACACAGAAAAAATCAACAGAATAAAAATCAAAGTTTGAACACATTCATGCAAGTTTCACAATCCATTTTTTCTTTGTATAGGGAAGTCTTGCTTACTTCTCTAAGAGTTCTTTCATTCTGCTGATGCCGCGAGGTTAGGTTTTAAGCCAGAGTTAGTGCAGTGTCAAATACATGTAAGTAAATTAAACAGAAAACGGAATTTTCAAAAGCAGTATTTTCACACAGAATTCTAATAGTAGTATTTTTCATATGCATTCTCCTGTTGTCTAGTTACATAGAAAAGGACAATAAGGGAGAATTAACTGACTGTGAATGAACACATTTATGGAAGATGTGGTATTACTTTTGAGTATCTCAAATTTCAGTTTGTAAAGCTAAATTATAACAACCCTTCCCTTACTTTCATTCCAAAGATAGAAGAGAAGCATGGGAAGAGTGAATAAAACATTAGCCCTTTGCCAGATATTTTTTTTCTTATTCTGCTTTTTAATATTTTTTTTAAATACACAATTTTTCCCAGAGGAATTAAAAAGCTTAATAGCAAATTATTAGAAGGCAGACGAAAACTGAGGTGAACATGGTTAGGAAATATTAGAGATTCTGTAAAAGTTCTAGCTTTTCACTTTGTTTCAAGACATCTTGTATAACCCTACGCTATCTACTAGGTCATCCTCATCATTCCCACTTCCATGCCAGTTCTGGCTTCCAGTTTATTCTTCATCAAGTAATTTTAATCCATTTTTCTATTTCAGTTTTTCTACAGGAAGATCAAATAAATGATAGTGAAAAGTTAGCAGCAGAGGAAAAAGAAAATACAGGGAAGAGAAGATCTCTCCCTTTTAGTGGCAGTAAAATATTGCATCAGTGCAAGTTGGTGGTGCAGAATTTTCAATGTATCAAGACAAGAAAGTAAGACAAGGGGAAGAATAAGAGAGGAAAATACAGTAATAGTGGAGTACTGATAACTCAGTAGACCTGCATTGTGTCATCTGTATCACTAAAATCAGCTCGATGTGCCAGATCCTTAAGGTTTACAGAAGTGCTGTTCTCACTGACTTCAGCCAGAGTTGCAACTGCAGAGCATTTAACAGCCAGCCCTCCCTGCTCAAAGCAAAATCAGTGCAACTTCACCTCTGAAGTTATACTCTTATACTCTACTCCTACAGTTCAACTGAACAAAAACTAGGAAACATAAAGGCTACCACTATATGTTCTTAGATACAACTATTTCAATTTATTACTAACTTTAAAAGCCTCTTGTACTGTGCTCCTGCTGAGTTCAATAGCTATGTCCCACCTCCCACGCCCTCTTACTAGCACTACAATTACCATATAATTAAATTTTAAACACAGAGATCAGCCTTAAAGTTTCAGCAGGGAGCTTTCACTGAGAAAGGCATGCCAGCATAAATTCAAATACCGCAAGAAAGACTACCAGCATTTCTGATAAAACAAGTCATTTTTACTGGTAAATAAGGACTGACACTGCAGCAATCACACACAATAAATTTGACTGTAGTTTTTACTGCTTCCTGTATGCTAAAAGACACAGCTTTTTGTACACCCTTCAAAGTCACCAAGAGCCCCAACAGTGAGAAGGGCAAAAGCTGAAAGGAAGATGCAGAAAGCCTGGAAGTGCTACACTGTCATATTAATCCGGAGGAAAAAAAGGGTGTTCACATCTTCTTCCCAAACACTTGACTGAGCAGACCTCCTTTAAGTCACTGACAGTTGATCATGAAGTTGCACAGCAAAACAGGTCAGGGGAACTGCTCTGAAGGCAAAATAACTCGACAAGACACTACATGTTTCTGAAGGGAAGGTGTGCGCCCCTTCCCTCCCTTCCTTTTAGGAAGCGTATTGACTTAAGTGACTGCACAGCCTCAGACTTTCTGTTTCTTCTTGTACTCTGAAGAACATCAAGCAGAAAGTCTCCACAGCCTGGGAGTGCTCTAGTTGATGCGGTCACACAAAACATGCGGAGTACAGCAAGCAGGCAAACAAGCCTGTGCAGGGAGAGGAAACAAGATTGTACAATATTCTAGCATGTCAACCTAGATGCCTTCAGGGAAGCTGCCTTCAAAAAATTATACGCAGCTGTGCAGCATAAGCATAGTGTCTCTAGCGAATGATGTGAGGACATGCTCTAAGATTACCCAGGCTCCTGGGACACAGGCAGAAACCTACAAAACTGCTTTTTCCTCAGACGTGCAGTGAACATACATACAGGAATTTCTTTAAAAACATATGCAGAAGTGCTCGGAATTACCAAGAAAAGTCAATTTATTTATTGCTGCCTAACTACCCACCACAGGGTGACAGCTACACTTTAAAACCTTCTGATGACCGGCTTGAGGTCTTTTCTTCCATTAGAGCATCAGCCTAAGGAGAATCTGAACGTGTTTTTCGAAGGCAGCCGCCCAGAACGGGCCCACCCTCCATCCCCTCAGCAGCTGGGCCCTTTCCTTCGCCGAGAAGCCGCTCTTTTTTTGCCACGGGGCAGCAGCAGGAGCAGCAGCTGAACCGCCCCGGCTGCCTGCAGGCAGTGCTAACGCAGTCACTGACCACACTGGGAGCTCGGCGACTTAAGCCCCCGGCCCCGCCAGGCCGCCCCGCGCCCCGCCGGGGCGGGCGGTTCCCCGTGCCTACCTCCGCGGGTCTCATGCTTGGGCACCCGGTAGTACTTGTTGCCAAACTGGTCGGTGCCCACCAGCTCCTTCTCGGGCCCCAGGAGCCGCAGGCGCAGGGCGCGCAGCGCCTGCCAGGGCCGGCCCATGGCGGTAACGCGGGGCCACCGCCAAGGTCGCCGCCGACCGACAGATAGACAGACTCCGACACCCCCCTNGAGGCCGGCCTGAGCCGAGCCAATCCCGGCCTCCCCTGGCCCAAGATGGCGGAGCGGTGTGGAGTGGCTCGGTGGTCGCGGCATGCTGGGGTTCATTTCGGCTCGTCAGGCCGGGCTCGACGATCCAGTGCGACTGCGCCGGGCCGAGTCCACCCGGAGGTAGTGGGGACCGGTGGGGAGACGGGGCCGGGGCGGGGCTCTGGGGGGCAGGCCCCGGAACGGCCGTGCCTGGCTCCCTCCTGTTGGGGAGCCCTCGCCCGACCCGAGTGGGGCCTGAAGCCTCTCTGGCCGAGAGAGCGCAGCGCTGCCCGGCCGCTGCTCCGGGCGCGGGGAGCCGGAGCGGAGGAGCCGGGAGGTGGCGGGCCCGGCCTGGGCGCCCCGGCAGAGGCTCCCGCCTGTCTGGGAGCTCCCGTGGGGGGTTCTGTGTACGCGCGCAGACTGGCACCCCTGGGGTGCGCTGAGTAGCGGTGTTTTGGGAGGCTGAGCGGGCACAGGGCAATAAATTGCCCTCCTTGTCTCAACGGTGTCAGTAATTTGCACGCGGCTGCGCTCTGCTTTGCGAAGAAACGAGATCTATGTGGTGCTTCTGTGCCTGCATCTCTTCGTCCTCCCTCTTCCCAAACCTGGCCTGGTTGCAGAAGAATCGCACGTGGGGGCTTTGCTGGGTTCCCAACAGCTTTTGTGGAAAGTGGTGACTGCACAGAGAGGCTTATTAATGTTCCTGATGAAGGTCGTGATTTGATAATACATGTTCATTACTAGATAATCGGTTTTCTAGCTGTTTTTAAAGATAAATAAAGTCACCCTCAGCTCAGTTGCTCACACAACTCAATCAGCAGGAAGGATTTGTGATGGTGATTTACAGCTTTTGGGGCTGTATCATTGTGAAGAGTCTGTTTAAAACTGAAATGAATTTTCGTGATTCAGGCAGCTCCTTCCTGTGTGCATTTTGACACCACACTCACGGCCTTTCTGTGCCCTCGGCACTCTTGTAGCATTCAGTGTTAAGAATGGAAGTATAGTGGGCAGAATTTACATTGCTACTTAGACAACTGTCTACCTAACATTTCCCTTTATAAATATTTTAATTTTTACTTTAATAGGAAATAATCTATAGTCTTCAGTAGATTTTTTTTATAACTACATTTTAAAGTCATATGTTTTAAAACATTTCGTTTGGGAGATTTATTGCTTTGCTAGTGTTCAATCTTGAGCTCAAAAGTTTTAAACTAGGTATCTTGTATGCATCAAAATTGTTATTCTGTGTGAATTCTTGCATAATTCTATTTCACATCTTTTAAAAGAGCTTAAATGACGTGCTCCTTTTGAAGCATGCCTACAGACAGTGTCTGCCTGTAACAGCCTAAGCTTCTCACATCAAGGTTGTTGCCACTCAAGCTGAAGATATGTAGGTGCACACTGCCTTACAGCCTCTCAGTTGTCTACTTAGTTACAGTGGTTTTTACAAAGTAGTGCTGTAGGAAGCTCTGATCATCTTATAAGGCTAATTTTATATCAGGTAGTATTGTTTAAGTAAAATCCGTATTTTTTTTTTTTTTACTATGTAATATTAGCATATTTAAAGATACAGGCTACTACTAAGTAGTACAAGATACTAATTGCAGCTCAGAAAAGTTTGTCTTGGAAGCTTCATAATGTGGATAGCGTAGTTCTTATTTAATGTTACAGAAAACATAACATGCTAACATTTCCTTAAAGGCAATACTGTAATTTGTTAAACTAAATGAATTTGACCACTAGGTGTCTGTAGTTCCAAGTAGGATGAAGCTTGGAATGATGGTACATGATGAAGCTTCTGAGTAACTAGTATTTGTTAAGACTACAACAACTACTTCTTAATATTTCTTTTGCTCAGTGTTTTCAAATTACATTCCAGGTTTTGTTTCTTACGTTAACCCCAAATGCAGTTTTGCTATTTCTTTGAGCACATTTTACATATTTATTTCTCTCTTACCTTCCAAACAATGTAAAAAATAAAATATTTTTTTCTGGCAATTTCACACGACTTATTTCCAGCCCTGTACCGTGCTTGCAAATCTAGTTTTGCAAAAAATGGTGGGGGTGGATTAAATGCATTGAGGAAGTGCAAAACTATGGTTTGAGCTGTTCAGAGCTACATAGTAACGTTCTACAATTCTGTTGTTCTTATTCTTCATGTCTCTGTTTCTCTTTTTTCTTTTTGTTATTGTTGTTCTAAGGGTTCTAAGTTTGGAACTAAATAAAGATAGAGATGTGGAAAGAATACATGGGAGTGGTATCAACACCCTTGATATTGAGCCTGTTGAGGGAAGATAGTAAGTATATACTTTAGTTGCTAAAAACATATATGAGTACTTCCCTGTGTTTGGTACTATGGATTTATTTTCTTGCTGAACAGTTGATTATATTGAGCATACTCAGATCATGCATGTTGTAACTTCTGTGCTTTATTAAACACTTTCAGCATGTTATCCGGTGGATCAGATGGTGTTATTGTACTCTATGACCTTGAAAACCTGAGCAGAAAACCAAGTTACACGTGTAAAGCACTTTGCTCTGTGGGAAGGTAGGTACTCAAAAATTCTATTAAAAGTTCATAGTGATATAGTGATATCTCTTGTGTGACTAGCATTAAACTCAAAAACTAATGTGTGTTCTTATTTCTAGGATAAAAAGACTATAGAAAAGAGTGCCAAAAGTCTTTGAAGGATAGCATGATGCATTATGTTTTCTAGCATGCAAAAAAAAAAAAAGGCAAGAAACTGTGTGATGGTTTATGTGATTTACTAAGTGGCAGACGCTGTTTTTTTTCTTGATTTGCGTACTCTTAACAGTTATGATATATGCACAATGACTCTCTGATATTATTTGGGCAGATCTTTGGCAGTTCAAAAGTTAAAATGGAGGATATTAGTTGTACTCATATGGAAACTAAAGTAGAGAGGCTTGTGTTGCTGTGGGCACCATGAAAAAGTCAGAGTTAGTACCCCAGTCTCATGTTTTAACACTAGAAAAAAAGACCAAAAAAAACCCCAGCCCTTTTCCAGGTTACAGTTTCTAACCTGTAAGTTTTCCTATTGTTTCATGTCAAAATTTTCTGACTCTATGCCAGTTACTATGAGAAAGTAATTTTGGGACAGTTGTAGAAATATTCCTTTTATCCCCCAAATATATGTACTATATATGGGGGATATTTGAATAAATATGTGTTTAAGCAAAAGAAAAATTATCTTTGCATAATCCTGCTCATCTGATAGGAAGAAAAATCTTAACACAGATTTGCAGTTGTTGGTTTTATTTTCCCTCTCCCTTCTCCCAGTTTTACTAATAGCTATTTTAAGGTCACTAGGTGTTCACTAAGCACAGGAGTAATTAATACAGAACTTGTTAAGAACATGTTTGAATGAAGACAGATGTGTTACTGACAAGAATGGGGCATATTTTTCTGAAGAGCAGGATACTACTATACTGTGTGTAAACTATATAAAGACTCAAAGCCTGTATTGACTTGTCAGGCTTTCCCTGAGGCAGTATAAATTTGTCCATTGTGGGCATTAAGTCTTCTAGCAAAAGCTGTTTTTTCCTTGTGTTCAGATAGTAAGGGTATCTAGTAGGTTAGAACTCTATCTGAAGACCCATAGTAAGATATATCCTACTGTGTAAAAGATTAGTAGCTACATTTTCCCCTTATTTTCTCCCAGTCTTCAAATTATTTGAGGTCTAAGAGCTTCATGAGTAAGATCGACAGGAACAGAAGATTTGTAACAATAAAAGGCCTAAATGGTATCTTGGACCATAAGAAAGAAAAAAGGTAATAGAACATGCATCAAAATAAATGGGTAGGAACAGAATCTACTGGAAGTATGCTGCATTTGGTAAGTGTTGATGGCTGGGACTTCTTGAACAAAATTAATTAAAATTGTAATTAAGAACAAGTAATGACTATACATCCCCAAATCTCAAAACTGAAATGAATTCTGAAACAGATACAGCGAACTGAAGAAATAAATGCTGGTAAGACACAGCATAAAAACTGGCAAATCTGTGCTAAAATCATGCCATCATTAACTTCAGTTAGGTCAGTAGAAATATTCCATATTTGAAAATTCTGTTTATTAGCATATTTCATGGTTTAACCCCAGCTGGTAACTAAACACCATGCAGCTCACTCCTCTCCCCACCCCTGGTGGGATGGGGAGGAGAACTGCGGAAAAAAAAAAAAAAGGTAAAACTCTTGGGTTGAGATAAAGATAGTTTAATAAGACAGCAAAGGAATATTATAATGATAATAAAAGAATATCTAAAACTAGTGACATACAGTGTAGTTGCTCACCACCCGCTGACCAACGCCCAGCTCGTCCCCAGGCAGTGATCCCTGATCCCTGCCCCCCGGCCAACCCCCATTTATATACTGCACGTGACACCTATGGTACGGAACATTCCTTTGGCTGGCTCGGGTCAGTTGTCCTGTCTATGCTCCCTCTCAGCTTCTGTGGGAAGCTGAAAAAGTCCTTGACTGCTTAGCAAGAACTAAAAACATTAGTGTGTTTAGGATTTATTCTCATCCTAAATCCAAAACATAGCAGTATACCAGCTGCTAATAAGGAAATTAACTCTATCCCAGCTGAAACCAGGACAGTATCCACCCATTATTCTATACCATCTGCATCATGCTCAGGTCCTACACTTTCCAATACATTGCAATTAATCACCATCACTTTTCCTGTCTTTATATATATATACACAGATATCATTCCCTTAGTCTATGGGCCATCTCTCTAAAAATGTCTGTCAAGCTCATTTAGCCCAGGACTTTGGGCTCTGTCATAACAATCTTTCAGGGCAATAGAGATCGAGTGAAGTCTGCTGAGTCAGCAGAGCAGGATCAGGCTGTGGTGCGGTGCAGCCAGTGGGTGACGCTGGGCGCCACAGGGAAATGGTGTGTAGTGTTGGATTGTTGCATGCTGAAGTCAATTCTGGTTCCACTGCACTTCGCTCAGTTTCATCAAAATTCGTTCTTCATTAATCTGGGTGATTCTTACTGTAGATACAGCATACAACAACTGTAGTAGTGATGACATACAGTGGCAGGCTTATATAGCAGTTAACATCATACAATTTAATAATTGGGTATTCTCGCCCAAATTCAAATCCTCTTGAGGTACACATCAGACTCCCGCATCACCTACCAAGTGTACCCAGGTCCTTGAGCAAAAGCAATCCCGCAGATGGGTTTGCCTTTGCCTGAGGCAGAAATAACCCAGACTCTCTTCCGTAACATATTCTTCATGTACGCTATGGGGACTTTATGCCCTTCTACAGTACGTGAAAGTTTTGACTGGGCAGGGACAGCTCAATTGATAGAACCCCTACTGTTATCTAAGCAGGTGGCTTTTGCTAAATGTGTATCCCAATGTTTAAACGTCCCATCCTATCACCCATTGCTGTCAATGTAGTCTTTAACAGTCCATCATATCATTTGATTTTTCTGGAAGCTGGTGTATGATAGGGGATATTCTTTGGCCCACATGTCTATGAGGCTGTTTCAGAAGTGAATCCCGTTGTCTGACTCAATTCTTTTTGTGGTGTAATGTCACCATAAAGCTTGTTTTTCAAGGCCCAGGATAGTGTTCCGGGCAGTGGCATGGGGCAGAGGGTATATTTCAGCCATCCAGTGGTTGCTTCCACCGTTGTGAGCACATGGCACTTGCCTTGGTAGGTTTGTGGCAGTGTGATATAATCAATCTGCCAGGCCTCCCCATATTTATATTTCAGCCATTGTTCTCCATACCACAGAGCTTTAACCTCTTGGCTTGCTTGATTGCAGCGCACGTCTCGCATTCATGGATAACCTGTGAAATAGTGTCCATGGTCAAGTCCACCCCTCGGTCACGAGCCCATCTAGAATGTTGCATCTCTTCCTGATGGCCTGAGGTGTTATGGGCCCATCGAACTGTAAATCTTTCACCTTTATGTTGCCAGTGCAGATCCACCTGAGCTACTTCAGTCTCAGCAGCCCAATCCACCTGCTGGTTTTTTTGATGTCTTTCAGTGGCCCGGCTCTTGAGTACATGGGCATCTGCATGTTGTACTTTTGCAGCCAGGTTCTCTAGCCACGCAGCAATGTCTTGCCACAATGGGACAGCCCAGATGAGTTTGCCTCTGCGCTGCCAGTTGCTCTGCTTCTGTTGATGTAAGCACCCCTACAGGGCATTTGCCACCATCCATTACTCAGTACAGTGATAGACCACTGGCCACTTTTCTCAACCAGCAATGTCCAGTTGAGTGGCTTTCACCGCTGCAGACTAGCTCGATTCACCTTCTCCTTCAGCAGTTTCTGCCACTTGTGGTATTGGGAGTCCACAGCAGCCTTCCACTTTCAGTGTTTTCCCACAGTGCAGTGGGACCCATCAGTGAGCAGGGCATATTGTCTCTCATTTTCTGGCAGTTTGTTATACAGTGGGGCCTCTTCAGCACAGGTTGCCTTCTCCTCTGGTGATACTCCGAAAAATTTACCTTCTGGCTGGTCCATGATCACTTCTAAAATTCTTGGGCGACTGGGTTTCCTGTTTGAGCCCATTGTGCGATCAGTGAAACTCACTCCACGTAGCATCCATTGCATGATGTGTAGAGGGGACTCTCCCTTTGAACATCCAGCCCAGCACCAGCAGTGGGATGCCAAGAGGAGCTGTGCTTCAGTACCAACCACTTCCAAAGCAACTTGAACCCCTTTGTATGTTGCCAATATCTCTTTTTCAGTTGTAGTATAGCAGGCTTCTATTGCTGACTCTGTATTAGTGTCAGGCTCTGTATTGCTGACTCTAAAACCCTAGGTGCTGACTTCAGGTCTCCCCTGGTGCTTTCTGCCAAAGGCTCCAGGTAGGGCCGTTCTCCCCCAGCGTGGTGTAGAGCACGTCTTTAACATCTTGTCCTATTAGGACTGGCCCAAGGGCTACTGGATGAACTATTTCCTGTTTAATTTGTTCAAAGGCTTGTCATTGCTCAGGGCCCCATCTAAAATCGTTCTTCTTCTGGGTTACTTGGTAGAGAGGGCTTACAATCAGCCTGTAATTTGGAATATGCATCCTCCAAAAACAGTGCCTAAGAAAGCTTGTGTTTCTTTTTTGATAGTTGGAGAAATAGCTGCTAGCTTGTTGATCACATCCATTGGGATCTGACAGTGTCCATCTTGCCATTTATTCCTAAAAACTGGATCTGCTGTGCAGGTCTCTTGACCTTACTTTGTTTTATGGCAAAACCATCTCTCAGAAGTATTTGGATTATTTTCTTCCCTTTCTCAAAACTTCTGCTGTATTCCCCTACACAATGATGTCATCAATGTACTGCAGATCCAGAGGTTCACCCTTTTCCAGTGCAGTCTGGATCAGCCCATGGCAAATGGTGGGATTGTGTTTCCACCTCTGGGGCAGTCGATTCCAGGTGTACTGGATGCCCCTCCAAGTGAAAGCAGACTGTGGCCTGCACTCTGCTGCCAAAGGGATTGAGAAAAATGCATTAGTGACATCAGTTGTGGCATACCACTTGGCTGCCTTTGACTCTAGTTCGTACTGAAGTTCTAGCATGTCCAGCACAGCAGTGCTCAGGGGCAGCATGACTTCACTCAGGCCATGATAGTCTACTGTTAGTCTCCACTTTCCATTAGATTTTTGCACTGGCCATACGGGACTATTAAAGTGTGAGTGAGTCCTGCTGATCACGCCTTGAGTGAGTCTCCAGTTGATGAATCAGTATATGTATGAGAAATGGGGAGTCTCAGTTGGTGCGATATTGCCGCTGGTGCACTGTTGTGCTAGCGATGGGCACCTGTTGTTTGTTGACCCTCAGCAACCCCAGAACAGAATGATCCTTCAAGAGGCTGGGCAAGGTAGACAGCTATTTAATTACCTCTGTCTCCAAGGCAGATATGACAAAAGCCTACCAGTACCCTTTTGTATCCTTGAAACACCCTCTCCTGAGGCAGTCTGTGCCAAGGGTGCACAGAGCCTATGGGCCAGTCACAGTGGGGTGCTTTTTCCACTCATTCCCAGTTAGGCTCACTTCAGCTTCCAATACAGTGAACTCTTGGGATCCTCCTGTCATTCCAGAAATACAGATGGGTTCTGCCCCTCTGTAGCTTGATGGCATCAGTGTATACCATGCACAGGTGTTTGCTAGAGCCTTATACTCCTGTGGGTCTGATGTGCCAGTCATCGAATCCTCACAGTCCAGTAAACTCGGTTGTCCTTTCCTCCACCTGGCTGGAGGCAGGGCCTCACTAGTCCTAGTCATAGTATTTGTTACTCACTTCTTGTGAATACAAGTCAGGAATCTTCTCATTAAAATCAGAGTAAGACCAGACCTTCTACTTTTGTCTGGGGAGCTGCCCACTGGAAACCGGAGCAGCAATTTTTTTGGAAGATCCGCCTTGTTTCATTGCTTTTTCTTGCAACTCACCTGTGCCTCTAGGGTCAAGGTAGGTTTTCCATGCCACTTCCTCATGTTCTCTCTGCAGTCACACAGGTAAAAGCACAGGATAACTTGTGGTGTGTACCCTCTATATCCTCTCTATTGGGCAGAAGGACTTTTACTTCTAATAGCTGAGATACTGGTCCATACAGGTGGGGAGTAGGACCTGTCCCCTTTGAGTTGCTGGACCTCCCAGGACAGTTTCTCCACAGCCAAGATGAGGGAGGAAGAGAGACTTTCTTTGTATTTCCAGAATTGGCCAGGCAATTCATCCACCTTTTGTTCCTCTCCATCTTTCCAGGTCACTACTGAGTTGGCAGTGAGTTGGCATACGATGATGGTGCGCTCTGTACAAACTTCTGACGCATGGGTCACGTGCACTTGACTTCATCTGTATCTTTGGATTACTGCTCATTGTCCAGGTCATCATATAACACCTCCAGCATGGCTAATTCTCTCGGGTACTGGATACCTCTCTCCATGGTTGTGCACTTGCTTGGGTGATATATAGCATCTTCCTTGAAGGGATACCTTTCCTTCACAGCTGACAGAAGNGTCCCCTTTGAGTTGCTGGACCTCCCAGGACAGTTTCTCCACAGCCAAGATGAGGGAGGAAGAGAGACTTTCTTCGTATTTCCAGAATTGGCCAGGCAATTCATCCACCTTTTGTTCCTCTCCATCTTTCCAGGTCACTACTGAGTTGGCAGTGAGTTGGCATACGATGATGGTGCGCTCTGTACAAACTTCTGACGCATGGGTCACGTGCACTTGACTTCATCTGTATCTTTGGATTACTGCTCATTGTCCAGGTCATCATATAACACCTCCAGCATGGCTAATTCTCTCGGGTACTGGATACCTCTCTCCATGGTTGTGCACTTGCTTGGGTGATATATAGCATCTTCCTTGAAGGGATACCTTTCCTTCACAGCTGACAGAAGTCGCCTCCAGAGGCTGAGGACTTATGCCCCTTTCCCTATTGCTTCGTCAGTACCCCCTTCCCTAGATAGAGAGCCCAGCTGCTTGGCTTCCTTACCTTCTAATTCCTAGGGTACTGGCCCTGTTATCCCAGCATCAGAGGAGCCAGGTACCAATGTGCTTGCCTGGACAACGGCTGAAATCCTTTCACATATCTCGCAGCTTCACTCGGGGATAGTGATCAGGTGGTTACTGTCTCATTTATGAGTTCTTCCTCTGAGGAAAAGGAGGAGCCCTCCCACTAAGTTCTTCCTTGGGAGGAAGCAAGAGATTTTCCTCTTCTTCCTCCTGTTCTTTTGATGGCCCTCCTCCAGAGCAGTCTGCCTCATCACTGGTGAGACAGTATGCTGCTTCTTGCTCCCTCTTAGGAGAAACTTCTTTATCCCTTGCTAAACTTGCTGACTTCTGCTTCCGAGATTTCTTGTTCTGTATAGGGGTGACTGATACCAGCATTGGTTAGTTCTTTGGTTCAGCCACAGTGCACATCACAGTGGTTGGAGTAGCCACGGTTCCTGTTGGTCTGTTTTCCCTCTCTTCTCACTGAGGGTACTGCATAATATTGAGCAGTGTTTGGTAGATGCTGTCCAGGACCCAGCACAGTGTGGTAAGTTGTGCCTCTCTGGGGTAGTTACAGCATTTTTCTTTCAAACGTTCTGTCGCTTCATCAGGGTCTAGTTGTTTGGGGGTGAAGTTCCTGACCATTGAAGGTGAGAAGTTCTCCAGATGCCTGGCCCTATTCTCCCACATGCCATGCCACTCATGACTGTCCAGCCTCGGGACAGATGTCAGGGCAGCATCCTTAAATAGCTGTTTAACCCTAACCAAGATCTGGAACACATTCAGGAGGCATAGCAATAAGAGCATTCTGGCTTGAACATCCAAAGGATATTAACAATTCTCAAGAGCTGTTGTAACTAGCCTGAAGGAGAAAGGGAAGGTGAAAGAGTGGGGGGAAATATACCCCCCATCTCTCCCATGGATTGGTTCTCTGAGTAGAAAAAGTAGAGTCTATTTATAAAAGTGTTATTAATAATTTCCGAGAGATGGTGCGTGAGATATGGAGATGATAGCAATGCCAAATACAAATACCACATTAGTTTCATGATCAGTGATGTTATCATACCATAAGCCTATGTTACACAGTACAGCGAAACAATAATCCTGTTCCATCTTCCGGAGGTGATAAATAGCACCGCAGGGAATATATACAGCAATGTAACACAGCCATGTGAACAAATAAAACAACATGGTGATCAGCGACTATTAAACTAATATAATGAATGCTTATAATAAATTGTTTTAACACGCTCTGGTCAAATCTATTGTTGTCTCAACCCTTCAAGCCCCGCATTGTGTGCCAAAAAGGACTGTCGTGGGTTAACCTCAGCTGGCAACTAAACACCACCAGCCGCTTGCTTGATCCTCTCCCCCTACCCAGTGGGATGGGGAGGAGAATGGGAAAAAAAAAGGTAGACAGTTTAGTAGGACAGCAAAGGAAGAGAAAATAACAATGATGGTAACAGTAATAAAAGAATATGCAAAACGAGTGGTGTACAATGCAGTTGCTCACCACCCACTGACCAATGCCTAGCCCATCCCTGAGCAGCAATTCCTACTCCCTGCCCAACTGCCATTTATATACTGAGCATGAATATTCCTTTGGCCAGCTTGGGTCAGTTTTCCTGTCTATGCTCCCTTTCCGCTTCCTTGGGAAGCTGAAAACGTTGACTGCTTAGCAATAACTAAAACACTAGTGTGTTACCAACATTATTCTCATCCTAAATCCAAAACAGCAGTATACCAGCTGCTGGTAAGAAAATTAACTCTATCCCAGATGAAAGCAGGACAACATAGTTGGTAGTCTGTTTCTTGAGTAGGTGTTAATTTGCGTAGTTGAATCTTTTATTATTTCTCAGTTGAGTAAAGGCATAAATTGTACTAGTAGAATCTGATTTTGTGTGATACAATGTTCTAAATGATAGGCCTATTATTATTATTATTGCTTAAAGTAACCATAATAGGTTTTTGCCTCTATTGTTTGTTCCCAGTATTCGTGTAGCTTCCTAGTATGCTTTAAATACTTACTGTAGCAAATTAGCTACAGATAAAGCTTCAGATACTGCAATATGATTAATTCAGAGTTCCTGACATCATAAATTAATTTGTAATTGCCAGTAAGAAACACTTCCTATCTGACTACCTGGCCCCTGTCTTTAAAGCATATGATAATGGTGTGCTACAAAAGTTTGCCAGTGTTCCAATTTGCAGGGTACAATGCAACTCTGGTCTCAAAGTTGCTTGAAGAATAAGCTCTTGGTAGAGGCCCTTTGAAGCTATTTCTGAATAGACTCTGAACTGGATCTGCTGAGGGGCCAGTAGTTTAGAACATCAGAGGAGTTAATTCCTGATGGTAGGCTATGATTTACACAGTGTTTCTCATCTAGAATATAAGACCACTATTGCAAAAAAACAAGAACATTCCTTGTTCCACTGGGAGTCAGCACACAGAGCGTTACATGGTTTCATATGATCCATGCTGTTCTGTGGCAAAAACTGGCATTTGAGAGTAATCAAACAGTACCAGCTTTTAGTAATACATAGCTTATGCTTGTGTGTAAGGTAGTCTCCCCTGCTCAAAACCTGTCTGGTTCCAGACTGTCTGGCAGTGACCTTGCTGGAATTAATTCTGTGTTGTTATTTGGTAGAAAATGTTGGGGTTATCTGGGTAACAGAGGAAAATACTGCATATATAATGAAGTGGGAATAACATAGAGCCCTGAGACATGAAGCCAGACTGAATGGCATGTGGCCACTACTAAGCCTAGCCAGATCAAAGGTGATTCCTGCTGAGCTACTCAAGACGGTTTTAATTCATTCCTCAACCCTCTGGATTATGAGAGAATTGACTGCTCTGGTGCAGTGCTGGACACAGTCCAGTGTTGTGTACTTATATTTATCATACCAGGATAATTAGTTCCATGAGTTTAGATTGTTCTACGCAGTGCATACAAGTGCCTCTGCAGGAGTAAATTCATGCTGAGTCAGGCTTGATTTCCTGGTGCTGCAGCTACCAAAGATTTTTAGCTTGAACCTCCCTGTAAAGTAAGTGCACAAAATCTGCTGATTTTTGGCACCATGGCAAACTAACAGGCCATTCTGGGATATGCCTCAGAGATAAGGAATGCAGGAGTTATTAAACTAAGTTCAACAATTGCTTGATAGCTCTTCCTTGGTATTGTCAGCGCTAGCTTCAGGCTAGCTCTGTTTGAAGACATCTTCTGCACTTTCTAGCAACCCAAGTATGCAGGAAGGTTTATTAGCTTAAGTGTAGTGACAGGTCTATACAGAAGATCTGCATCAGCGTTTACACAATGATACCCCTGCAATAGTTATCACTTTGGAGGCCAGTACACTTGAAAGAACAATGCAAAGGTAAGAGCTGAAGTGAAGAAATCTTGTGAGACTTTCACTAGCTACAGATGGAGCCATTTGGACTATTTTTGCATGTGTACTGCGTCTGGCTGGGATGGAGTTAATTTTCTTCATAGTAGCTTGTATGGTGTTATATTTTGTATTTGTAACCAGTCTTGATAACACACTGATCTTTCAGCTATTGCTGAACAGCATTTGCGTAGTTTCAGGTTATTTTTTTGTCCTTGCTCTGCCCTCTCAGTGAGTAGGTTAGGGGTGGACAAGAGGCTGGGAGGGAAAACTGGGACACTTGACCCAAATTGACCAAGCGGATATTGATATTCCATACCATACAATGTCATGTGCAGCAATAAAACTGAGCGGGGAGTTTTTCAGGGGTTGCCATTGCTTGAGTTCTGGATGGGCACCAGTCAGCCTGTGATGAGGGATTGCTTATGCATCACTTGTTTTTCTTTTTTTTTCAGTGGGTTGTTTTGTTTTGTTTCCTGTTACTTATTAAAATGTCTTTATCTCAACCTACAATTTTTCTCACCTTTGCTATTTGGATTCTCTCCCTCATCCTATTGCAGAACGGGAGTGAGAGAGCAGCTGTGGTGGTGCTTAGCTGCCCAGTACCAACCCATAACAGCATGGTACTTCTGAGCCTGGCAGCATGGGTTTGGGCCCTGAAGCTGGATGCATGTGGATCCAGCTTAGATATGAGTGGCCTAGCAGGTGTGTGAAACCTGTATTGTTCAGAGCCTGGTCGGTTGAATCATGTACTGGAGCTGTCAAGATTGGCTCTGGTGTCCCTTCTTCCCACCACTGTTAATGTATTATTAATTATACTACATTCTGTTGCTATGCATAGTTGAGTTAAAAGTTTCATATTGTTCTTCCTCTTTAATTTCTGAATGCAAAAATAATTAACTCTTAGTAACTCTGTCCGTTGCTATCTGGTGACTTCAGTATACGTGAATTTCCAATAACGGTGTAGCTGTAATTATTAGCTAATAATAATGAATTTTTGAACTGTATATGTGATTGTATTTTTTAGTGAATCCATTTCTAAGACAATGGGATTCCACAAGCTTAAATGGTTTGTAATGTTAGAACTTCACTTTAAACATTAGAATTTAAGAATTTCAAAAGACATTAGTGCCTTTTGTGCCTCAGACTGACTTAACTTGAGGTATGCTACAGATACCGTATTTTGAAAAGGTAGATGATTTGTGGTTTCTTGAAATGAGGGCTCTTCAAAGTAATTAATATTGATTCATTGAAAATTGAGGCACCAAAACAACTAGTTCTTGAAAACTTCAGTACAAATTAAAAAAAAAGTTTATGTTTTCAACTTGTCGTTGAATATCAAGGCAATTATAAAATGATTATTAAGACTAACCAATTGGAATCTTCTTGATTTTAGGAGCCATCCTGATGTACATAGATTCAGTGTGGAGACAGTCCAGTGGTATCCTCATGACACTGGCATGTTTACATCCAGCTCATTTGATAAAACCTTGAAAATATGGGATACAAATACTTTACAGGTAAGAGAGAATTTCTACAGCTTGCAGGCTCCTTTGTATACATGTTATTCATTTTGCATCTACAGTTCTCCCAGAGCTCAGCAGGACCAAGCATCCAGAAGGCTGAAAACCAGCTGATTGTTAGAGCTGTGAGCACAGCAGCAGGGTGGCGTGGTTCTGGCTTTCATGCGTACCTTCGTGTGTACCTGTTTATTTTTGAAGACCTGAATGTCTAAACTGTACAAGAACTTGGAACGCTTGGGATAATTCCTTTCTGCCTTGCTGTGAACAGGAATACGGCTAGTTGAATTTATGCTATGTAAACTTGTCCACCAAGGGCTGGTTTGAAGTTCATTCTTGGGGATTGTTGAGTGTAATGGTAGTGTACAGCAGGCTAATTATTTTTAGTAACCACGGCCTAAATACTGCTTTTGAAGGACTGGTGATCTTGGCATTAAGTCATTAGGTCTAAAATTATGCTGTTGTAAGTGCTACAGACATCATTTCTAGAAATTGCTGAGGAATGAGAGGAACCATTAAGAAAATGCTAACCAATGTAACTGGCATTATTAAAGTAAACAGATTCTGTAGGATTTTAGGTTGCTTTGCCTCACTAATCCTTGCATCTAATTGTTGAACTATGAATTCATGACTGCGGTTTGTCCCGTTTTCAGTGTAAATGTATTGATGGATTTACACTGATGCTACTAGAATGTTGTTTCATGCATAGTGAAAGAATTTAAAAAAAAAAAAAAAGAGATCAGTCATCCTAGGGACACAATAGAGAATAAATTTTGACCTCTTTTTTTTGTGAGGTGTGAAGCTGTGTTGGTAGTTACTAAATCTGCTTGTAGACGTAAAGTTCAATTCACTTTCCAGGTAGTTCTGGAAAGACTTAAAAGACACATTGTGCATGTGCAGGTTATTGATTGACCTGTTCTCTCACCAAATGGTGTATTTGAAAACACAGACAACTTAGTTTTAAGGTTTCTTTTATATATATACAATATTTTAGAGTGAGACAACAAAAGGAATTGTACCTGAAAGGAGTTGTACTGATTATTAAAGCAAATATTATATTTCAGTAATTTTTAATGCTCATAAAGGAGCTAATAATTTTGTATGGGTTTTTTGTTTTCGTTTGTTTTTTTTAAGAATTGAAGATAGTATGTGATGTTTGTGAATGACAAGGAGCTTCTAAATTTAGTCTAAGTGCCTCTTTCCTGTTGTCTTCTATCTCCATGTTACAGCCTTCTTGTTTGCAGTTTTTTCTTGCTAGCTTTTTAAATTTTTGGTTATTTTTTAATAATTTCCATTCATGTTTACGCTTAGACAATTTTCTTGGTCTTTCTTTTGGGTCATCTCTGAGGTCTGGCATAGTTGTTCTAGTGTTGGAAACAGACTTACTAACTTTGTGATGTTTGTGTGATGTGATTTCTAACCAGCAGTTTTTGTTAGTATGTAAATAGCAATATTTGTAATAGTCTCATTTGTATCTGTTACATGAAAAATACTTAATAATGAGGATTTACATTCTGATAACATCCTTGTGCTGTGATTAATTTAATCTTTTTATTATCAGCCTGCAGATGTATTTCACTTTGAGGGAACAGTCTATAGCCATCACATGTCTCCAGTTGCTACAAAGCATTGTTTAATAGCAGGTATGTATGTGTTTTGGGCTTACAGTAACAAGCAAGTAATATTCAGTAGGGTTTTTTTTCTCCCCTGTCTTATTTTTACATAATTTGAGTTTTCATAAGACATAAGGTCATTGGTAAAATGAAGTGGTATCAGTTAGTTGGATGGTGTTGATAAGAATATCACATTTGTTCTCCTGAAATAATGCATCTTTCAATTCTCCTTCTAAATAAAAATTCCTACTTATAATTGTATTACCTCTCATTACAAAAGGTAGCATTTGAAGGTTAGTAGATCCAAACATAGTAAATTGTGTAAATAATGGTGTATGTGTATTGCATACATGTACACAATTTAACTAAGTTTAGAAAAAAAAATAAAGAGGAGCTGTTTTTAAGTTTCATAATTACTGTCCTATGTACCCCCAGTTTTTAAATTTTGTTTGGTAAATTTACTTGGGCTAAAAATGTAAATCTATTAATAGAATGCATTTCTCTGAGTAAATGAACTGTTTTCTTCTATTGCTTTGTCATTGCTAAGATTTTTTGTTGTTGTTCTCTCAAATGCTGGGGATTTTTTTAGCTGTCTTTGTTTCTCTTGTTACAGTTGGTACCAAAAGCCCCAAAGTACAGCTCTGTGACTTGAAGTCTGGATCCTGTTCTCACATTCTGCAGGGTACTTTTTAGTCTGAAACATAAATGTTAGACAATAACTACTTTGAGTAAAACAAGTCCTGTAAAGAAACACTGTATACAATATATTCTTTGTAAGTAACATGACTGACTTATTTATTGCCAGTTGTGAAAGTTACACAGTGGCAAAAGGTTCTTCTTGGTATTAGTCTAGTGCTGATGAATTCGAGAATACAAATATTAGCATTTTTGTAAGCTAATCAATAGTGATTACTATTTATTACATTGTTAAGTGTAGACATTGGTTTTGTGTTCATGGAAATTCAATATGGGGTGCTGTTTTTTTTTTTTTTTTAAAAAACAAAACAACCTCAAAACAAAAACAAGAAAAAAAAAAAACCAACCAAAAAACCCCACCAAACAAAAAAATCTTCACTGTTTTAAACAAAATATCTTGTGGAGGCACTTGCATGAATTTGTTTAGAAGTTTCTGTATAACAGACAACATACTACTTGCTATAGAAGGGTGGTATCTAATCCTTTGCATTTACTTAATTCAGTAAACACGGGGGTTTATTCTTCCATAATCCATTACTTTTTGCACTTAATGAGAATTTGCCCTAATGTCTAGTGTTTTCTAATGTTTACTTTTTGGAGTATGAATGTATATACACATGCTTAAGTGAAGGCAATTATAAGGTAAATCATCATGCTTTAAACCAGCTGGGCAAGAGCCAGATCTGATCTAGAAACTGTAGAGAAGTGTTAACTCAGACAGCAATGTGAAAATGCAGCTCTATTTCTTCACTGAGTAGCTCAAGTCTAAAAGCAGCCTAGGTGCTTCTATCTGATACAGAGCTTAAGCCATTAAGTCCTTCTGAACTGAATTGGGTCCAATGAGCATCTCAATGTTTTGTTTCTAGAACTGAGAGCACCAGCGACTGCAGACACAAAAATAGTTCTGGTAAGAATCAGTTCAGTTGCAGCAGGGCTTCCTAATTTTGACCCAAGAGTTAGTGCTTTCCAGCAACAAGCTGGTTGTGTCATTGTACACAGCACAGTTAGCTCAAGTGCAGTATCAGAGGAACAAGTGGAAGCAGATTACATCCTCCACTAAACATAAGCCAATCATTCTTTACAGAAATTGAAGCACTCAATACCGTCTTGAAAAAAGGTATGAATATTTTTCACATAGGCTAACTCTAGCATCTGAAATGGAGCTAAATGGTTAGCTGTAGTTTACTTAATGGATCCAAATAAATGTGTCTGCCCTGAGCCTTCCAAGTGTATCCTGTAGTACCTGTATTACGGAGATTTTTTCCATTATCCTGGGCTTCGCAGCCCTTTGATTACTTCAGGTGATGGAAAACCAACTACTAGAAGATGTGCAAGAAACAGAGTTGTTCACATAGCTCTAAACTGCATTAGCAAAAATATGTTTGTGTAACTTAGATTATTTTTCAGCAATGTGTTTCTGTTATTACATGAAGCATGGTTGCAGTCTTTCCATTTAGGACACTTTATACTTCCTATTGTTTGTATTTGTTTAACATTTTAAAAGATTTACAAGTTTTAAAGTGTGTCTGTGTGTATGTATATATATAAGTATTACTTCCCACTAAGCTGCACTGGGTATGACGTTGCTAAGAAGATATTTACCTTACTATCTTAATACTTCAGACCTAAGTAAGGGAAAAAATATCCCAAATTCAGGACATGAGTATTTGAGGATAAGGTGAATAAAGTTTTAATCTTAAGTACATAAGGTAGATATACTTCTTATCAAATATTTTGAAAGGATTTGAAGAAAAACAAATGGAAAGTTCCTTCTGTGTGCAAGAACACCAGTGCTAACACAAAATTTAATAACAATACTTAAATTCGGTAGCTGTGACTGTGCTTTAATGTGTTTTTCATAGGTAGAACCGTCTTTGTTATCAGAAGTTATATAGTACTCCATGTGTCACTTTCAGCTCACTGCAATCCCACTCGAGCAAGAGGAAGAAACAGAAGTAACTTCTAGCCCAAAATAATATATTTTCACAAAATTCAAATTCATATTACAATTTAGATTATTGTTCTGGATTGGTGGATCCTATAGAACTAAGTACTTTTACTGTTAGTTATTTACATAAAATAGTGTGTATAAGCCTTTTCATATAATTTTTAGGTCACAGGCAAGAGGTACTGGCAGTGTCTTGGTCACCACGTCACGAGTATATTTTGGCAACAGCAAGGTAGGGATGCTGCTGGACTGTTATATGCACTAAAATTGTCTGATGGTAAAATTTTATATATTCATGATGCGTATTTTTTACAATTCAAATTCACTTTTAAAGTTAATCTTCATAATTTACTTTAACCTATTCACAGTTTTGTAGATCTTGTCTAGAAGAAATAAGCCTGAAGAGCTGCCCAAGTGATGTTTATTTTATAGGAAGATTGTACAGAATTTTGAAATAGTAATTGCATTTAAAGGTATAGGAAAATGGCATAGCATTATAGAGATACTTACTTCTTACTGTTTATTAGTGTGCACATTGCTAATCTGTTTTATAACAAAGTAAAACATGTTTAGCTCAAAATACCATCCTGATTAATCGTGCTCAATTATGTTGAAGAGCATAAATCAGGTAGCTCAGCTGATGGGTAATAACTTTCCAAGCTGCAGTCATTCAGTGAGTATGGATTGTGTTGTTTTTTTTTTTTAATTCCAGCCATTTTCAGTCTAAAGGATCCTCTGGGTTTTCCTATAAGTTTTGCGTATGTTAGCTTTTGATTACAATGTGACATTTCTAATTTTCATGGTTGGCATGTTTTATTCTTTTGAATTGCAGAGAGGAATGGCTGTTTTGTAAGTTAAGAGTGAATTTTGAATAAGTTGATAGCAGAATTGTATACCCTTGGTTTCTGATGCCAAGCTTCTGAAAGGCTCAACATAGTTGGGAAGTTTTCTATAGGTGTTGTTTGTTTGTTTTAGCAAATTAAAAATTGTTTCCTTGTATTTCCATCACAGAAATAGTAGCAAATCTCCCTTATTAAATATCGATTTCTTGACATCTCTCAAAACATTTTGCCTCAAAGTCATAGCTATAAACTGCATCTACCTATGTTGTCATGTTGCCTTATTATAATTGGATGTTAAACATGTTCCTTATGGCTCCATTACTTAATTCAGTACTATAGTTGGACTACTAGTTCCTAGTAACATAACTTGGTTTTGACATCTGCTAAGACAAATGTGGGCAAAAACTGGTAACACTGAGATAACGAAGAGGAGAGTGATGAGAGACTGACTGGTACTGCTAAAAAGAGAATCTGGATTAATCTTGTGTATCAGGAGATGCAACTGTTTTCCAAGACAATTGTGAATTTGCTGGTGATCACTTCAGGGAAAATATGTTTTTGAGGTTTATGTGGTTTGCATGTGAAACATGTTATGTCAAATTTCTCTGTGTGATGCTCAACCCTTCCATAGTTTCGGCAGGAGATTGGAATGGTCAGAGAAGAGACATGATTTCTGGGTCTTTTTCACACACTTTAGTTTCAGGCACTAGAGAAGATTGTAAGTTCTTTCTTGCTCATTAGAACTGTCTAGAAAAGATCAGCTAATAGAAACTGCATCATCAAAAATGGACAACTATAGACTTTTATTATAAGGAAGCTCTTTCTGTGCCTTCATTAAGAATATTTCAATGAACTGCTTGCAGTTTATTGCTCGCTTTACAGTCAGCTCAAACCTCAGTAATATCTCTATTCACAGTCCTAGAATATTTGTTTGCAGCAAAGTAATGTGTTGTCAGCATATTCAGTTGGAATACCACTTGGAAGTTAACAGAATCACTCTGTAGTGGAGGGGAGCACAAAAGGACAAACTAGTCATTAACTTTTTCAGATGCAGAACAGATAAGGAGTAACAAGTGGTTTTGCTCTGGTCAGTTGGTACATGTATAGTATATATATTCCCAACATTAATGCACTCATCTAACTTGAGAACGCACAGGAAAAAGTACTTCAGTTAGAAGACTGCTTATCTAACAGTTTGATTGGGTGTATTTTCCAGCTGTAGATCAAAGAGATGCAGTTGGTTTTGTTCAGTGGGCATGAAAAATTATTTATGTTTTGGGGTTGTTTTTTTTCTCCAAAAGGACAGTTAAATTGCTGTGAACTGTGCAAATCGTTTCAGTAACTACATCTACACTGGTGACTTGGTGCATGGGAAGTGGTTTTTCTATGAATTTATCTCCTGTCTATGCCTGGGCCTCTTGTGGTGCACAAAGAAGTATGTAACTGGAATGCTCACATGAAGCTGCCGTACAAAGTGCACTGCCTGTGATGTTGCTGTCTAAGCGTGTACCTAGTACCAGCAGTTATCATTGCCTTTGTTGGTGGCAAAGACACAATGTGAGCAAAGCATGAGCATGCAGCCTGGGAACCAGAATGAATCACAGCAGCTTGTCTTTCTGTCCTTGTGCCACCCTGGTAATGTAGACAAAGCCAGTGATTTCCCAGAGAAGCAAGCTCTCGGTGTTTCTCTGCCATAGTACTGTATGACAACAGTGCCTATAGATCTATCCAGCCTTCGTGTGTGTAGCCAACTTCTGTACAAGTCATCCTATAGATTTGCAGTGGCCATTACAGACAATGCTGGAGTCTGTAGCTACAGTTTAATCAACAGCAGAATGAGCAAGTTTGTTCCTAGTCTGTGTGTGCATGCAAGGGTGTTATGTTGTAGACAAAGAGGCAAGTGTATTGTATTGTAGAGAAAGATTCACTCTTAGATGCCTGTGGTGTACCAGCTATATTTATTAATACATGTACATGAATGTCTGAAGTCTTTCTTAAATATCTTTTCATGAAGTTTTGTTGGCTTGAATGTGACTGCATGGTGAGTAGTTAAAAATAGTTGCGGGGCCAGGGTGAGTGCCAGGTGGGTTGGCTAAAGACAGTCATTGAACCAGGATGCACACAATTTCCCTAATATATGCAAATCTGTTTTTCTTAGTGCTGATAGTAGAGTAAAATTATGGGATGTGAGGAGAGCATCTGGATGTCTGAGTACACTTGATCAGCACAATGGAGAAAAATCCAAAGCTGCTTCTGAGGCAGGTAATACAGAATATAAGTGGTGGTAATCCACATGTAACTAGAAGCATTCTTATGTTTCATAAATGTGTTGATGGAGAATATGGAGATAATCCAGTTGTTACCTGCTGGGTAACATAGGCCATTGGATGTTATTCAGTTACTTCTGTTATAGAGACAGTGTTTGTGGCTGGGGATCTTGTTTAGAGAGATCTCCTTGGCAACAGTATTGTATCTGTTCAAAATGTTTTTCCCCCTTAAATGGGAAATTTTGCCATCTGTTTTATGGGCGGAAGAATTCATTCCTGATGTAGATTAGGTTTCATATGAAGAGCAATCACTTCATACTTCATAAGCTGTTCCAGGAGTTAATTACCCTCCTTTAAAAACAGAGACAATACAAACAAAACCCACAAAAGTGCATTCCTTTTCCTGTTTAAATTAGTCTTCCTTCCAGTGCAAGCCTCTAGAATATTTTCTTATATGTGATGCGGTAAAATCAATTATATTCCTTGAATACTGAGTAAAGTATTCAACAGAGTATTAATATGACTATATTTAATTTTACAGGAAGCTAAATTACACTCTTATTACAGTACAGTCAACTGCATTAATGGTGCCTTGTATCAGTTGTTATTAGCTACAACGTTAACATTTTTATGTACCTGTATTTTCAGGTCAGATTTCTGTACCTAAGGAAAAAAAAAACAAACTAAATCAAAGGGAAGCTTCTGAACTTTAAATTACAGTTCATGCATTTTGGTCAATTCTGGACAAAAGATATCTAATTTTGGCAGGACAAAAAAGTACTTGAACAATCACTGTTCTGAGGTAGAAATAAATAGTATTTGGAATTGAATCACAATGCACACGCTGTATCATGGCTCTGAAAATGGATTTATGTAGCATAAATCATAGCGATTAAAGCTACAAGTCAGTGTCATTTGTTATGTGCAACTTAAAATGCATGTAGAAAAATGCATACGTATTTCAGTGAAGTCAAACTAATTTTCCAAAATGTACAGTTAGAGGGTATGAGGTAGCCTTAAGTGTCTGTTTTAATAACCATGCTCTCTACTGTGTAAATTGTAGTACGGTAATACAGATGTTTGGTTTCGACAACTTTAAATTTCACTGAAATTCAAGAAATTAACTGAATTGAAAATGCTCTAAAGAAATCTAAAAATTACGAAAAAAGAAAAATTTAAACAAATTTTGTTTTATGAAAAATGAAATTCTATGCAACTCCCAAGATAATTAGTGCCATTTTACATATTCCTTTGAATAATGCTTTGTCTTGTTCAAACACAACAACTTTCTTTCCAACTTTATTTCTCTGTCTGACAGGTTCAAGGTGATTTTTTTTGATAATGTAATGGCAATCAGGTAGACTAGGATATTAAATATATTGAAATATATCTGAACTAAACCAAAAGCAGCTAACATTTCTTTTTTATAAAGTCTTTGAAAGATGTAACACTTTTTACGTAAGAGATACGTGTAAATTGTGTACTGCAGTATAATGCACCTTGTCCAATTTTCAGTGAGTTAATTTATGGGCACCATAATTACGTTTGCCGTGGTAGCATTCGGTTGGATTTTAGCTACTTTAACTTAAGAATGTGCAGTATTGCAGGGTGAACTCAACGAAATTCATTTATAGTACTCTGTAACAGTACATAATAAAACAGAATATTCAGTTGGAAGGGACGTACAAAGATCATCTAGTCCAACTGCCTGACCACTTCAGGGCTGACTAAACGTTAGAGGATATTATTGAGGGCATTTTCCAAATGCCTTTTAAACACTGACAGGCTTAGGGCATCAACCACCTCTCTAGGAAGCCTGTTCCAGGGTTTGACCACCCTCTTGGTACAGAAATGCTTTGTAATGTCCAGTCTAAACTTCCCCTGGTGTGGCTTTGAACCATTCTCACATGTTCTGTCACTGGATACCCGGGAAGAAAGGTCAGCGCCTCCCTCAGCACTTTCTCTCCTCAGGAAGCTGTAGAGAGCAATGAGGCTGCCTCTCAGCTTCCATTTCTCCAAACTAGATAAGCCTGGGGTCCTTAGTCACTCCTCATAGAACATTCCTTCCAGCCCTTTCACTGGCTTTGTCTCCCTCCTCTGGATGCATTCAGGGACCTTCACATCCTTCTTAAATGGTGGGGCCCAGAACTGCACACAATACTGCAGTTGAGGCCGCACTAGCGCTGGATACAGCAGAATNGGCTTTGAACCATTCTCACATGTTCTGTCACTGGATACCCGGGAAGAAAGGTCAGCGCCTCCCTCAGCACTTTCTCTCCTCAGGAAGCTGTAGAGAGCAATGAGGCTGCCTCTCAGCTTCCATTTCTCCAAACTAGATAAGCCTGGGGTCCTTAGTCACTCCTCATAGAACATTCCTTCCAGCCCTTTCACTGGCTTTGTCTCCCTCCTCTGGATGCATTCAGGGACCTTCACATCCTTCTTAAATGGTGGGGCCCAGAACTGCACACAATACTGCAGTTGAGGCCGCACTAGCGCTGGATACAGCAGAATAGTCACCCCTCCTGACCGGCTGGTGATGCTGTGTTTGATGCACCACAGAACGTGGTTTGCCCTCGTGGCTGCCAGGGCCCACTGCTGGCTCCTATTGAGCCTGCTGTTGACCAGCACCCCCAGATCCCTCTCTGTAGGGCTGCTCTCCAGCCACTTCTCTGCCAGTTTATACTTTTGCCGGGCATTACTCCACCCCAGGTGGGCATGCAGGATCCAGCATTTGGACTTGTTAAATTTCATTCCATTAATCATTGCCCAATGCTCCTATCTATCCAGATTCCTCTGCAAGGCCTCTTGTCGCTCGAGAGAGTCAACAGCACCTTCCGGTTTGGTGGTGCATTCAACTCCTGCATCCAAATCACTAATAAATACATTGAACAGTACTGTCTCTGGAATTGAACCTAAGGAACACCTCTGGTGACCGGTCGCCTGCCAGATGCTTTTATAAACCAAGAGTTAAATTATTAATTTACCATGTTACCATTTAAACTGCATTTTCAGTATTATACATTGAAATAAAAATGTATATACAAATGCAATTCTTCTGTTGAAATCTGAATGAGTCCTTTTTCCTGACAGCAAGTACTGCTCACAATGGGAGAGTTAATGGTTTATGCTATACCAATGATGGACTTCATCTCTTGACCATTGGTACAGATGATCGGATGCGACTTTGGAACAGCTCTACTGGCGAAAACACGTTAGTAAGTTTTCAAGGATCTTCAGTTATGTTTTTACTTGCACTTAATTTTAGAAGATTTGTAATTTGTGCAATTGTCATTACAACTTTGGCTATTTATTCATTTTCATAATCTTGTCATTAGAAAATTTTGTAAGCAATATTTTTCCAGATTTCTTTTCTTATTTCAACTTCTAAAAAAAAAAACAGAGCACGAAGAAGCCTGGATCTACTTAAAAATCCAGTGTGGTAACTTTATGTTCATTAATTTGTAAGCATAGCTGAAAACACTTTAGACAGTAATGAAAACCTTAGTATGCAGTGACTGTTCTTAGAAATGTATTTTTTTTTAACTATTAATTAGCACCGCCCAGTGTGCTATCCACAGGGCAGTTGTCCGTAGATGAGAATTTCACGGATTGACTGCCTTGCTTTCTTCCAACTTCTTTGTGTTTTTCTGGAATCTCTCTTGTGCAGTTGTGTAGCAGTATTAAAAATATCTATCCCTCTACATTTGTATTGCAACCAGACAGCGGGGCAGGGGAATTAAATCTTTACTGCTGCTCCAGTCCGTTCTACGGCTTGTTTTTTGCTGAAGATTCCAATTTTGTTTTTCCATTCAGAAAATGAAAATTGTTTCCTATGTTTATTTTTCAAGAAGAACACACTAGGTAAGTCAGTTTGTGTGGGATTTTAGCCAGTCATGATTACGGTCTGTCATTGCTGTCAGGAAAGGAGGAAATTTTACACTACCTTAGAAATCTTTTACATCTGCTGCTTAGTTTCAGAACACAGCAAAAAGAATTCCTTATAGATATTTAAATGAAAGGACTTTTCTGTCTCCGTGCTACCCATATTTGCGAGCTTGTTCTCAGCACTTCATATACAGACATCTTTCTGTCTTCAGATCACCATCACCGAAGTAGATAATACAGTTTGTTCACTCTCCTGTCACCAGCTGGATCACTGTTTTTTGTTTTTCTGTGCCTGTTAGCTCATTGACTTGTTTCATAGGCTATTTTACAGTTTTCTTATTTGGTGTGGAATAGCTTGATCCTGCTTTGTTTTTTCAAGTCCAGAATTATATTGTCCAGAGTACTGTATTTGCACACACTGCCCAGAGGTATTACTTAAAATAATTTTAAGGCACCAGCAGACAAATAAAAGCATGTACAGGTAATAAAAGTTCACACCATAGTGCCTGTATTTACCCTACTAGCTAGTCCTTGTGATCTCCATAATTTTTTCTATACCTTTCAAAATGTATAGAAATTAAGCCATGCATATGAATTTTTTTGAGTCAAATTTCAGGCCTAGGGGATTGTTTCAGTTAGTAAGAGAAGTGAGTGTTGGGAGTCCTACACATCTTGCCTACATCCTTTATCACAAAAAGCAATAGAAAGCCCTGATTCACCGAGTATAGGAAGAATCAAACAGAAGGAAGCAGGTTTTCTGTTTCTGTGCTCAAAGGACAAAGCCAGTTTTTAAGATCTTTCTTCAGTTCTTGTTTTGGCAGCATCCTTTCCTTTCCATTGCTCCTCTATCAAGCAGGAACATTTACACTGAGTATATCCATATAATTTACTTTCCCCAGCCTCCACTCCTCCCTTTCATTGTATATGCCTTTGTTATGAGCAGTGTTGTGGCTTGGGAATTGTTGCTGATAGAGCTCACATGCTGTGTAAAGGAGTTTAATTGCTCTTTACCAGCAGAGTAATATGACTCTTAAATGACTAGCATTAACAAGACTTAGCACAGTCAATATTTACAAACTCTTATCTTTACAAAATGAGCGGTATTATCCACAAAGAACATGACATAAGCTCAACATCTGATGAAAATATCCTCTCAATATGAAAAAATATCAATCTACTTGTATGGTAATCAAACTCTCTTTGTATATATTTTTATGATGATTGAGAGAGATTTTCTCAGGGCTCCTTTTTATTATACTTTTCTTATATAAATGCTCTTTGCTATGAAAGAGTGTACTTTAAAAACAGAGGAAGAAGTAGTCTTCCTTGCCTGGCTCATGTGATCGAGGCTATATTTATTGGCCTCAAAGTTTTGACTCGGGCAGTTGATGGAGTATGGATCAAGAACCTGACAAAGGAAGGCATTTGTATTAGAATATCTGCTTGGTAAACTTTACAATTCTGTTAGCCTGTAGTCAAAAGATTTCACACTTAGGATTATATTTTTTAACTATGGGCTATGTTTCTGTAGGGAGCTTTAAAATTAACCCAGAGAACTTTGCTAATGTTGTATGTAGAAGTGAATTTCTGTTTTTCAGCAGAAATTAAGAGCATAGGTTGTAGGACAATATTATTTGAAAACAAAACATTTTATATATAATGCTATGTAGTATTAATGAATTTAAAATTTAAATACTGTTCTTTAATTAGAAAAAATCCTTTTTTTAAATCATAAAATAATGTGTGAATTTCAGGTGTTCACAGTAGAATTCTCCCTCTTCATGAAAAAAAAGTATGTTTGTCAAAATTCTAATGCTTTGTTTTAATTAAGTTTGTTTACAGGTAAGCTATACTGTTCTCATGAATATATTTCTGTATTTTCTTATGAATACATTTTTGATGTATGATAGGACCAAATTATACTGATATATCCAACTGGAATATTTCCTGCTATATTTGTAAACTTTCCACTTTCAACCTTTGGTGAGATTTTTATCTGTATAGGACTTGTCAAGAGCTGGAAATGTACAGACACTAATAAGCTATAATTCTTATACTACTTCTATTTGCAGGCTTCACACACACCTCACAAGCCAGGTATTAGAAATGTGGCATTTGCTCATATTCCAGCTGCCTTTACAGGGGACAGCATTGAATTTCTCAGTGGTGATTAAGCTTTGGTTAGAAGATAGGCTTTTTGTCACTCTTAACTAGTCCATAATAATTTAGCACGTTATGCTTTATTTGCTTCTCCTTCATGAATCACTTTCTTCTAATACCTTCACTTAGGTCATCCTTCTGCTCACCCTTCAGTTGTTTTCACACTGCCTATTCATCTTCTGTTTTTTCTTGGTAACTCATGAGGGCGAGATGCAGAACTTTTCCCTATGTTGCAGGTGTTTTTCTTCTGTTCCTTCTTCCCCAAGCAAGGAGTGACTTGCTGAGAAATCCTTAGGGCTAGTTCTTGCATTGTCTAGACTGATGCTTCTGTTCTTTGCCATCCTACTAGCATATACACTGCCATACAGTTTTCTGTAACATCGGTAAACTGTGATAAATAAAGGGCACTTACAGGGTAGAAGGTATTGTAGATCAATTTTTCTTCAATATGAGGACTAAAGTCTTGCAGTATTGTGACAGTACTGTTTAATATCATCAATGACATAGACAGTGGGATCAAGTGCACCCTCAGCAAGTTTGCAGACCACACCAAGCTGAGTGGTGCAGTTGACATGCCTGAGGGAAGGGATGCCATCCAGAGGGACCCAGACAAGCTTGAGAAGTGGGCCTATGTGAACCTCATGAGGTTCAACAAGACCAAGTGTACATGGGTTGGGGCAACCCCTGGTATCAGTGTAGGCTGGGGGATGAAGGGATTGAGAGCAGCCCTGTCGAGAAGGACTTGTGGGTACTGGTAGATAAAAAGCTGGACAGGAGGCAAGAATGTGAGCTTGCAGACCAGAAAGCCAACCGTATCCTGGGCTGCATCAAAAGAAGCGTGGCCAGCAGGTTGAGGGAGGTAATTCTGCTCCTCTACTCCGTTCTGGTGAGACCCCACCTGGAGTACTGCGTCTGGCTCTGGAACCCTCAGCACAGGAAAGACATGGACCTATTGGAGCGGGTCCAGGGGAGGGTCACAAAAATGATCAGAGCGATGGAGCACTTGTCTTATGAGGAAAGATGGAGAGGGTTAGGGTTGTTCAGTCTGGAGAAGCAAAGGTGCCAGGGAGGCCCTATTGTGGCCTTTCAATACTTAAAGGGGGCTTTTGAGAAAGATGGGGACAACCTTTTTAGCAGGACCTGTAGCAATAGGAAAAGGGGTAATGGTTTTAAACTAAAAGA
>VWZL01002877.1:99401-129879 GCA_013396915.1 Stercorarius parasiticus
AGCGTGGCCAGCAGGTTGAGGGAGGTAATTCTGCTCCTCTACTCCGTTCTGGTGAGACCCCACCTGGAGTACTGCGTCTGGCTCTGGAACCCTCAGCACAGGAAAGACATGGACCTATTGGAGCGGGTCCAGGGGAGGGTCACAAAAATGATCAGAGCGATGGAGCACTTGTCTTATGAGGAAAGATGGAGAGGGTTAGGGTTGTTCAGTCTGGAGAAGCAAAGGTGCCAGGGAGGCCCTATTGTGGCCTTTCAATACTTAAAGGGGGCTTTTGAGAAAGATGGGGACAACCTTTTTAGCAGGACCTGTAGCAATAGGAAAAGGGGTAATGGTTTTAAACTAAAAGACGGTAGATTCAGGCTAGATATAAGAAAGAAATTTTTTATGCAAAGGTGCCAGGGAGGCCCTATTGTGGCCTTTCAATACTTAAAGGGGGCTTTTGAGAAAGATGGGGACAACCTTTTTAGCAGGACCTGTAGCAATAGGAAAAGGGGTAATGGTTTTAAACTAAAAGACGGTAGATTCAGGCTAGATATAAGAAAGAAATTTTTTATGCTGAGGGTGGTGAAACAGTGAACAGGTTGCCCAGAAACATGGTAGATGCCCCATCCTGGAAACATTAAAGGTCAGGTTGGATGGGGCTCTGAGCGACCTGACCTAGTTGAAGATGTCCCTGCTCATTGCAGGGTGCTGGACTAGATGACCTTTAGAGGTCCCTTCCAACCCATATTATTCTATGATTATATGATTTATAACTGTATACTGTGCATAAGGAGTTCTTTTAATAGATTCAATATCTGAGAGAAAATTACTATGTTGGATTATCTACAAAAATGTTTAAGGCAGTAATTCCTGAAGCAGTTCTAATTTCAGTGATAGTTAAAGTGCTCAGTGTAGATCTGGCATGCAACAGCCTGTGTAATTTCTGTTCTGCTGATTTGTAGGCATATCTTTCTTTCCCTTTCTTGAAGTTGATGTTAAGGAGAGTGAACTCTAATGAAAAGAAAAATTATTCTCTTGATAGACATCTGTAATTGGAAATCTCAAGAATCACATCAACATTGAGAAGCTTAAAATTAATTGTATTAGGTGTTGAAGAAGAAATGAAACTGACCTTTTCATGTGAAGTTATTTCCTGTAGTTTTAGTTAATAGCTAACTGCATAATCCTTCATTTTACAGGTGAATTATGGGAAAGTCTGTAATGAAAGTAGAAAAGGACTCAAATTCACCGTCTCTTGGGGCTGTAATCCAGAGTTTGCCTTTGTACCATATGGTAGTACCATTGCTGTTTACACAATTTTCACAGGAGAGCTGATAACAATGCTTAGAGGGCATTATAGTACTGTCAACTGTTGTATACTTCAACCTAATTTTCAGGTAAGTAAAGTACAAACAATATTCCGGACAACCTGGAATATTTATGCAGATTGCCAAAGCATTTGCACAAAAAGTGTTCAACTTTTCAGGGATGTGCTTTAATCGAAGATCTTGACGTAAGAGGGAGTTCTGTAGCCTATGTGTCAAGCGAGAAAAGTTTGGTCATGTTCTTGGGACAGGCCTTTCTATATTGTGTTCGTTCCACAATTCGTTTCATGTCACATAGGTAACTTTTCAATATAACTAGTCATTTTTTGGTTTATGTTGTCATTAATAAATTGTATGCATTAAGGCTTTTTCCTGTTTTCTGTAAGACTGAAGAGGAGGCATTTGTCTTTCTCTGAGATACGTAAGACTAATCACAGCAAGAAAGAACGTGGGGTGCATTTAGGTGAAGTGCATTGGTATTGCTATCAGTACTGAGAAACCTCTCAAGTACCTCGCTATGGTGATCTTGCTCAAATGCCTGTGGTTATACTAATGACTGTATCTATAAACAATTTGCATCAAGTGTTGTGAATGTGATGAGCTTATATTAACCTGAGAATATTTCACCTAAGAAATACCATAACGTTACAGGGATTCATGGTACTGACAGACTTTTTTTTCTTTGCCTCTGCCTTTTTTTTCTTTCCCTCTCCCTCTATGGTATATTTTTCTCTTGTAATAAAAGGCTTAAGGGTAACAAAGCTTAATTTGTTATGAGTTACTTTACAACGTACTGTTCTTACGGCTTGTGGCGTGGCAAAAGCACAGTGGATGTTAGTATTGATTTTAAGGCCATCACATATTTGCCCTCAGGTGTTGAGGATTGTACTTCATGTTCCAGCTCCTCCTTTCTCATGTTTCATTTCTGAGATATAAGGCAGAAATAAATACTTGAGGCAGAAAGGGCACATGGGTATATTTTCTTGATGTCTTAATCAATACATCACAGAAGTGAATCTGGTAGCTCTTGCTTTTAGTCCAGAAACTTTGCCTGAAACAATGTTTCCCTATCACTGAGATGGACTTCACTGAAAGTTTTGGACATATTACAGATGAGGCAGTAGAGCTCAAGCTAATAAGCCTTGCTAGACCTGGAAAGCAGTTCTGGCATGAATAGGCAGTGAGATACTAGATCCACTGAAAGGTGGTATAGTCACATTATAGCTGAGGCACAACTTCCCTGGACTGTTCTTGACGAGCTTAAAAAGCCCTTTGTGTTTTTAAGAAGCGGTAGCATGTTTATATTAAGTCATCTTTGGTATTCTTTTTGATAAGCTGAAGAGGCTCATTAAATCTCACTGTAAATCATGTTTTCCAGCCGTGGAAATGCAAATCTCTTTATCATGTCTCTGTCTTGGCTTTTAAGATCCTTGGAAAAGGATCACTCGTGTAAGCGTGCACACAGGAACTGCATAAGTCACTATAGCTATAGGTTTATGTTGGCAACAACTTCATTTGTTTATCTATTGTGATTCCTGATTTTCTTTCAGAATCACCTTTATCCAGAGTTCAGTTCTATATTCTAGATGTGTGACTGGATTTTATTTTTCTGTAAGTGCACTGCTTGTAGTTGTATTAAATTCTTACTCTAATGGAATAACGTTACTGTAGTCAGTGTGTCAACACCAAAGGTAGTGGCAGTTTTATTTTGACTGTTTGTGTTCACACCTATACTCCCAAATAGCTCATTCTGTCTTGAGACAATTAAGTACATTCATCAGTCTTCATATAATTCCAACATTTTCAAGTTAAAACTCTTATTCTGAGAATGCAGTCATTTGTAAAATTTATAGCCACCTGTTTTATTTTACTCTTGCAAACAATATTAAATCAGTATGTTAAAACGTTATTCACAGCTGTGTGTTTCTATTTTCAGTTACTTGTCGTAAATAACATCAGTTTTGCTTGACAAAACCTGCTTTGCTGCAAACTGTTTTGACTGATGCTGTTTATATTCCTATATCTTAACTCTACAGTAACTGAATCGTTTAATCACCTTTTCCATTGTCTTGTTTAGGATAAAAGAAATGTCAGTTCCTTTGTATCTGCATCATCCCACTTTTTTTTTTTTCGGAATGGCATATTAGCTCACTTTCAGCTATGTAGTATTTCAATACATATTAAAACATAATTAACTTAAGCAAACCAGAAGTTTTCTTAGACAACTCTTCTAAATCTCTCTGATATAAGCTGTGCACCTACTGGTGAAATGTGTAGCAGATGGCTTTCTAACATTTTTCTTACTTACTAGCACATTTGAAATTAGTACACTCTCTACATATGAAACAAGGTTTACATCCTGTCTGCGTAGTTTCTACCATTTCCTTCTTGTAGTGAGTCTCTGTAGTTTTTAAGAGTTTTCTTCATATTAATAGACTTCTAAACTTTTTCTGCTGTCTTTAACCCTGATGACTGGTTTTTGTCCTACACACCCTCAAATCTGGTCCTTAGATTTTCATACAATTTTTTATTATGTTCAAAGTTTCTGATTGATAGTTATTGCTGCCAGTCCCTCATTCTTTCTGTTCGTTAGCTGTGTTTTAAACATTGTCTTTATTTCACCTCATAACTGGAGTATGGTCTAAAAGGAATATTTTAACTTTGCACCAACTGTGTATTTGAGGTGAGAAGTGTCTTCTGTTTGCTCAAAACCTTATCATCAAATATGGTCACTGATACCCAAGCAACTAGCTATATCGGTTTTGTCTGTATCTGTTATATCTGTATCCGTTCTTTTGAGGTCCAAATTAACTAGCAGGTTTGTGTGGAATATCTTTTGTGTTTAAAACATTGTGTGGAGCTGTGTCCACGGAGCGGTGTGAGATTTAGTTAATGTGTGTATATATGCCTTTTGAGATCCTGGGAATAGAGCCATAAAATCCACTATATTATTGTTGGCCTAAATTGTTCTTACATAAATATCTCTGTAAAGTTAATAAGATGTTAGTCTGCTTGAGTAATAAGAACTGCAGAATTTGGCCCTTTAATAAGAGACATTAATTTAATAGGAGGCGGTAATTTCAAGGGTGGTGTGGAAGAGGAGGTCTTCATTGTGCAATCCCTTAGATGATGCTTACTGTTGGATCTAATAAACTAGATACCAGTGTGCCATATTAGCTGTTTAAAATAATTAAAGTAAACAAACAAGACCTACGTTTCTCTTTCAGAAAAAGAAATGGAGTAAAGCACCATGCACAAATAACATGTCATAAAATATTAGGCATGCATCAGGAAACAATTTTGCTTTAACTTATAGCTACTTGTATTGTTCGAGAAATACCAGTGACATCTGCAAAGGTATTTGGGAAATCCATTGGCAGGCTAATAAGTAAAATACACTGAAAGTTAAATTAGGTTTTATTTGCAGTCTTTCCTCAGGGACTTAAAGCATAGTATTTCCATATATTGTACCATAAACATGTATGGAACATGTTTCTAGTAAAATGTATATGTATGTCCTATGCTGCATGGAGCTCAGTGGCTCTTCTTTTGACTGACTTAAAGTATGAGTCACTATTTCAGGTTTTAATAATTAATTGTAAATATTACTCAATGCAGTGGATATTAACTGAAGATCTTGGAATGCCAGGATCAGAAAGTGAGACAAGTTGTAATAAAGATTAAATGGAAGTATGCTGATGTCACCATGACATTGCTTAAAAGGAGAGATTTTGGCATGGGAGGAGTTTTTAAAGTTCTAGTGATATTCTGTATCCTGTCAAAGACAGGAGGCCTGAGTGGAGTACTGCTGACAAAGTGACATTTGACCTATACCCTGTAGTAACTTTGACCTGTCTTCTTTTAAGCAAAATAGGTAGGATGTGTTTTACGCATGAACAGCTTCATGCATGGGAACAGTTTTACAAAAGTGAGTATGTTAGCTCTCTTGAGTAAGATTATCCACATAAATGAGTATTTATAGGAATAAGGCATTAAATTCCTGCACCAACTGTCAGTGTAATTCATGCAGTTATACAAAATATATGAAATATACAAAATGTACAATATACAAAATATATGAGACTTTCTGCAAAGACAGAACTTATGTTGAATCAATGTATTAATAATGTGCACAAAGTTGCTAGTTTAAGTATAAAAGCCAACATGCTTAAAGCAAGGCTTTGATGCTGTCAGCCTGAATACAGAAAAAATATATGTTTCATTCAGGCAGTTTAAACACACAGCAATACTGAAGTGTTGTCAGACATTGCATCCACTATTAGAGCAAAATCTACTGCAAAGATGGTGCAGTATTTCTCATTAGCAACATTTCCTCAGTTTAAAGTGAGAAAGAAATCTGTATTTCCTTTAATAAAGAACTAAGAAAACTAAGCTATATTTGACTGTTAGCTGTTTGGTGTAGAGACTTGTTTGCTTCCATGTGTTTGCAGGGTGCCTTGCACAATGGGATCTCAGTGCTTAGTCATTACCATAATAAATAGAGTTATTTATATTAAAAATAATAAATTGATCTTTCTGATCTCTGCCTTCCCAACAGGATACAAGGCTTCAAATTGTTCTTTATTTTTTCTTTTCCTTCCCTGGGCATACTGAAACTATGTTTACTTAATACTTCTTTGTTCTATATGTCTGCAGTCTTCTAACATGTATTACTAGATGCTTTTACCCCGCCTCTTACTTTTCCATTGAATAATCTCTTAAACTCCCTGACTGTTAAAATGGGTGTCTTCTCATGACACGTGAGAGAGGGAAGAAGAAAAGTGCATTTAAGCAATAAAGTTCGTTTAAATGTGGGTAGTGCTGTTTTGGTGAGCAATCTGGGAAAAATGTAAAACGTACGCATTTTGTTTTGGCATATTATTTAAAACAGTGTTTATCAAGATTATAGTACGAATTAGAATTTGGATATTTGTCTTTATTTTAAAGTAAGTATTTCATACACTTTTTTTCCCAACAGTATATCTATGTTACTGTTCAGTAAATTTTGTGTAAAAGTAATTTTTGCATACTTTCTTAAAGGAACTTTATAGTGGTAGCAAAGATTGCAATATCCTTGCATGGATACCAGGTCTTCGAGAGCCAGTTCCTGATGACATTTCTGAAAAGGTAATGAGTTCTTGAGTTTGAACTATACTTTTTATACTTGGGGAGGTGGTGTTTTAAATATGAAGTATGTATTTCACCGTCAAAATTTGTAAAAACTCCTAATTAAGAGGAGAGTCGCCTGTTATTTCTGTGCAATCATGTTTGATAGTTGTGGTGTTTTGAGGGGATGTTTTCTTTCATAGTCTAGTAAAATCTTTTATAGTCTTCTAGCTTCTCACTTAATTGAAAATAGTGCTTGTCATTTGGCTATCAGTCTTTCAACTTCTGCTTTAGCTTTCTTTATTTCCAAACTGATTTTCGTGGTTTATGCTATTTTGGAATTGGAAAGGTGCCAAAGATTATATTTTAAATTGTTTAAGAATATGCTGTGTATTAAACAGTAAGATTAGGGATGCCACATTTAATACCCAAATATTTTTGATGCAGAAATATAATAAAGAAAATTCTAAACAAGCTTATTTTAGTGTCTGAGGCAAGACAAATTTTGATGTGTGTGAATTGTTTTTTCTTAGTCTGAAAAAACAAAGACAAACCCACATCAACAGGATTATTTACCCAACTCTGATTAGAATTGCCTCTTTAAATTTGACATGATGGAGTTATGTAATACGTGCCATTGTTTTGAAATCTGTTAAGCTACAGCTGCAGCTTGCAAATGTTGTAGATGAGCACTGCCTCTGAAAGAAGCAGTTCTGCTGTCCACAGGCCACTAGTTTCTGCTCCCTCTCATGTGGTAGAACAGCCATTTGAGCGCCTATATGACCAGACTCTGAACCCACGGTAGAAGTCAACAAGAAAAAAGTTTTACCCTGATTCACTGTAATTCAGTGCACTGCGAAGCTGCACAAACCCTTTAGCTTGACTCTAGAGGGGCTGAGGAAATAGTTGTTGGATGTGGATAGAGGCCAGGACTACTTCTTAAGACAGTAGTGCTCAGTTATGCTGGGTCAAGGAAATTATGACTTATAACCAATGACACAAAAAAACCCACAGTAATATCTATCTGTTATATTTTATACCAGACATTTGTAAAACTTCTAGTCAGTGCTCCAGATACATTTTTGTTTTAATTGGAATTAAATAGAGTACTATTTCTTTTCCTAATTTATCCTGTCTCTAATCAGCGGAATAGCCAAAGAAGTGGTTAAAAAAAAATCCAGTACCCATGAAAGACACAATAGTTTGTCTATATATAGAAATCGAAGAAATGCCTTTAGCATTAGCCTTATTTGATTTTAATATTTTTAATTAAGCAAACCACTGAGAGATTTTTTTATTTTATTTTCTTTAGTCTCCACCTCAACAGCATTTAAATCCAGCATATGAAGATGCATGGAGCAGCAGTGATGATGAAGGCTGAATTTCAATTATGTACTGACATAAAACTGACATTTAGGCACTGCGTTCACAGACTTTATCTACAGAATTGGATATTGTCGGATTTATTATGACTGCATTTTTGGTACAGTTCTGTTAGAGCAAGGTCTTTCAGAAATAAGTTTCCACTGTTCTCTGTGTTCTTTCTTCGCTGTTGCAGTTAAATCTAAAGGATTGCTTTTTCATGCTTACTGATGTTTATACTTACCCTAATGCATTGATATACTTTATTCAGTGTTGAACAGCTGATAAAGTAAAAATAAAAGCCCTTGGGACCAGTTAATATTGGATTGTTTCTGATGTCACTAATACAGAAGGAGATAATTCCTTCATTTCCAAGAGACATGATGGTTTTGCCTGAAGGAGGACTAGCTCAGAGATACTTCCAACTTATTTTTATCAATGTCTAGATGCAGCAAACTACATCCATTTTCAAGTGCTTATGTGCTGCATGAGCCAACAGGATTTTGTGCTGCTTCTTTTGCTTTTCAGTTTTGCATAAGTTTCTCCACAAATGCAGTTCAGAAAGAGCTATAGCTGCAATCATCTATTCATGTATTTATATGGTGACCGCATCAACTAGTACCTGAATCTGTCCCAGAAAGCTGAGAATAGAAACTAATTTAATTACAGTTTTTGTTGCTCCTGTTAGCAGGTTTTTAAGATCAGTCTTCTATGTATGAATCTGATGTTTTCCTAGCCAGCATGAAGAATTCCTGGACAGAGGCTTGAGGTACAGTAGAAGGCAGAAAGTGGATCACATTTCAACTTAGAAATATCAAATGTATTCCTTCAAAAATGTTTTCATCTGAATTTGTGGTCCTAATGCCTACTTTGTTTTGAAAGGGAGAAGCTTTGTGGGGTTATTGTCTTATCTCAATTACTTGTTTGTGCTTCAGATATAGTGTAGTCACCAGGCTGAGAGCTGAGTTAGAGGTTGCCATAAGATGTAGATGCAGCTCTATAGAGGAAAAATGAGTTCCAAAGCAGAGCAGATATTAGGACCACAAATTCAGACAAAAGGAAAAAATATTGTACAAATAAGTTTAAGATAATAATTCAATCTTTGTATAGTGTGTATTATTTCTATGATTAGTATGCATTTTATAATTAATTCACTGTGTTTCTCTGTTTTAATATCTATACAAGCAGTAGGCTGTCAGTTTCTAGATCAGAGTGTAGCATTGTAAAATAATACAAAGTGAGGAGTGGGCATATCAAGGGAATGTTGTGATTAAACAAGCTTCATATGTAGTGCATATTTGCTGGGAGAGACCCCCTATTAGGTGGATAGGTGCAGGGTGGAAGACTTCCAGAAGTTTTGGCTGAAGTTAAGGACCAGCCTGACACTGTCACTTTGCAGGAATAGAGAAGAGAATTTTCTAATATTTTTCAAGTGATAGTTTTCATTACTAATGCTGCCTGTTCCCTCTAAAATTGGAAAAACTGGGGAACAAATTGAAGAAAGATTACACCTTTTGATTTTTGTCATGAAGAGGATGACTTTTTTTTGCATGTTATAATTTCTGTATGCCAACTGCAGTGCATGTATTTGGTATTTGAATTTCAAAAAATGTCCCCAGTAAATCATAAAGCTAGTTATCAAAGAATAAATGCATTAATTTTTTTCGATCAGTTTTCAGTTGTCTGTAATGTGACTATAAATGGTGTTGATTTTAAAACAAACAAACAAAAAACCCACCAAAAAAACTACCAGCTCTGTGGTGAACCGCAAGTGGTATATAAAATGGGAGAGGCAAAAAACCTATATTTATTAAAAAAGGTGAGAAGTCATAAAAATTGAACCCGTAAATAAGAACGTTGCATTAATTCTTCTCTTTTTTCTCTCTCAAATGAGAGAGATGTTTTCCTGTGCTTTGAGTACACAATTACTGAGATTGGAAGGGAGCACTGGAGATAATCCAGTCCAACCTCCCTGCATAAAACATGGTCACCTAAAGCAGGTTGCTCAGGCTTGTGTCCAGTCGGGCTTTGAGTATCTCTACAACCTACAAACCTGTTCCAGTGTTTGAGCATTCTTAGAGTAAAAGTTTTGTCTTAGATTTAAATGGAGATTTAAATATGCATCAGGTATTTCTGCACATTGGTGAGATCCTCCTGAGCCTTTTCTTCTCCAGGTAGAACAGTCCCAGCTTTTTCAGCCTTTCCTCATAGAAAGGATCACCTCCCTCAGCCTGCTGACAGCACTCTTCCTAATGCAACCCGTGATGCTGTTGGCCTTCTTTGCTGCAAGGTTACATTGCTGGCTTGTGGTCACTTTAGTGTTCACCATAAAGCTGCTTTCCAATAGCTTGGTCCCTGGCCTTTTCTGGACCATGGGCTTTTTCCTCCCTGGGTGCAAGATTCAGCATTCGCCTTTATGAAACATCATGAGATCCCCATTTACCTATTTCTCCAGTATGTTGAGGTCCCTCTGAATGGGGGCAGCACAACCATGTGGTGGATCAAGCATTCCTCCTAGTCTTGTATCATCTATAAAATTGTTGAATGCACAGTCTGTTTCATCATCAAAGTCATTAATGACCATATTAAACAGGGCTGGATCCAGTATTGATCTCGGGTGTACCACTAGTGACTGGCCTCCAACTGGACTTTGTCAACAAATGGTTACAGGACTGGTGCCACAACCAGGGGTTTGGCTACTTAGACCAAGAGACTCGCTTTGAAAAACAAGGACTACTGGGGGCAGATGGGGTCCACCTGTCAGGGAAGGGGGCTTCTTTGGTCAGAGGCCTGCCAAGCTTGAGAAGAGGGCTTTAAACTAAAGTTACCAGGGAAGGGGAACCTCAATCCATCCCACTCCTACTAGTTTGATGCCAGTGCCAGCAATAGATGCCCACACGCTGGAGAAGGGTTGCAGGTCAGCAGAAGAGCACCTGGAGTGGAGCACAAAGGAATTCCAGCCACTCCAACCAGGAAGTCAGCTTCGTCCAGGGGCCCAACTTAAATGCCTCTATGCAAACACACATAGCATGGGGAATAAGCAAGAGGAGTTAGGGATGTGCGCATGGCTGCAGGGCTATGATCTTGTTGGCATCATGGAGATGTGGTGGGATGGCTCGTATGACTGGAGTGTTGTAATGGAAGGATACAGGCTCTTTAGGAAGCACGGGCAGGGGAGGTAAGGAGGTGGTGTCGCCCTCTTATGTCAATGACCAGCTGGAGTGCATGGAGCTCTGCCTGGGGATGGATGGGTAGCTGACTGAGAGCTTATGGGTGAGGATTAAAGGGAGGGCAGGGGCAGGTGGTGTTAGAGTGGGGATCTGCTACAGGCCACCTGGCCAGGAAGACCAAGCAGTCGAGACCCTCTGTAGACAGGTAGGAGCAGCCTCACATTCACAAGTAGGGGATGATCAAGTTTGAGACCATCTGAGAACCTGAAGGTGCACAAGTCCATGGGACCTGATGAGATACATCCATGAGTGCTGAGAGAACTGGTGGATGAAGTTGCTAAGCCGCTATCCATTATATTTGAGAAGTCTTGGTAGTCCAGTGAAGTTCCCGCTGACTGGAAAAGGGAAAAAAGGAAGACCCAGAGAACTACAGGCCAGTCAGTCTGACCTCTGTGCCCAGCAAGTCAATGGAGCAGATCCTCCTGGAAAGTGTGCTAAGCCACATGGAAAGTAAGGAGGTGATTGGTGACAGCCAGCATGGCCTCACCAAGGGCAAGATGTGCATGACAAATTTGGTGGCATTCTACCACAGCATTACAGTGTTGTCAGACAAGGGAAGAGCAACTGACATTGTCTACCTGAATTTGTGCAAAGCATTTGACACTGTCCTGCATGATATCCTTGTTTCTTGGAGAGACATGGATTTGATGGCTGGACCACTTGGTGGATAAGGAATTGGCTGGATGGCCACAGTCAAAGAGTTGTGGTCAACAGCTCAATGTTCAAGTGGAGACCTGTGACAAGTGGCGTTCCTCAGGGGACAGTACTGGGACTGGTGCTGTTCAACATCTTTGTTGGTGATATGGACAACGGGACTGAGTGCACCATCAGCAAGTTTCCCAACGACACCAAGCTGTGTGGAGGGGTTGACAACGCTGGAGAGAAGGGATGCCATCCAGAGGGACCTTGAGAGGTGGGCCATGTGAACCTCATTAAGTTCAACAAGGCCAAGTGCAAGGTCCTGCACCTGGGTCACAGGTGCAACATGAGACAGCAGTGCACACTTGCACTCTTGCAGCCCAGAAAGCCAACCGTATCCTGGGCTGCATCAAAAGAAGCGTGGCCAGCAGGTCGAGGGAGGTGATTCTGCCCCTCTACTCCGTTCTGGTGAGACCCCACCTGGAGTACTGCGTCCAGCTCTGGAGTCCTCAGCACAAGAAGGACATGGACCTGTTGGAACAGGTTCAGGGGACGGCCACGAAGATGATCAGAGGGCTGGATATTAGGATGAAACTCTTTACTGTGGGGGTGGTGAGACACCTTACTGTGAGGGTTGCCCAGAGAAGTTTTTGATGCCCCATTCCTGGAAGGCCAGGTTGAATGGGGCTTTGAGCAGCCTGGTCTAGTGGGAGGTGTCCCTGCCCATGGCAGCAGGATTGGAACTAGATGATCTTTCAGGTCCCTTCCAACCCAAACCATTCTATGATTCTATGATTATTTTTCCTGGAAAGAATCAAGTACTAAGTCAATGATGGTAGTTGCAACTGTGCATCTTTTTGCTTGTGTGTAAATTAAACGTGTTAAATATGTCTGAGTCTTCCTCTTCATTTATGCCTATTTTGCTTCTATGGTTCTAGCATGTATTTTTGTAGTATCAGAGCTCTTACAGAACAGGAAATGCAGCAAGTGGGGTCGCGTACACTGAATTGCACTTCCCATCCTCTTGTCAGTCAGAAATAAAATACATTTGAAAATCCAGTCAGGTGTCAAAAGGAGTGCTGTGTTTATGTTGAAATAGTTACTCACTTGAGAGGCAAGTAGCTGATAGATGGATTCTAAGTTCCTGTTAAAAACAATAAGAAGATTTTAAAGAGACAGCTTATGCTGGAATGGACTGCACTCTTATCACAGTAGCTGTACTGGGATTTAGTAGTCATACTCTGTATCAGAATACATAGAGAGGTCCTTTCATCTTTTCTGGCCGTTCCGGGAATTGACTATTGCTTAGAAGACTTGTTTTGCCTGCCAAGGCAGAGAACTTTATTTGAGCTTGATACAGCAGGTACCAAAAGAGGAAAAAAAATGTATTTGTTCTTACAAGAGATCAAAGAATTTCCTTTCCCTTCTAGCCTAAGGAAACAATGGAGGTGGGAGTCAGTCTGAGCCAGCCCGGATGAAGTAGTCCAGAGAGCCTGAGACACGCCTCCTTCAGCTGGAGTGAAAGTTGCATTCTGTACAGACAGTAAGATAGGACTCTGATTATGTCTAGGTTATGATGCTTAGAAAAAATCTGGTATTCAGACATCCAGGTAAAAAAATTATTCTTTTTTTACTCCTGTACACAGACCTGGAAGAAATCATTAACACATGAGAATTTAAATATGATTAACTCCCAAGTATTGAGAAGAACAAGTTAATATCATGTGCTTACCTCCCTTTACCCTTTTCTCTCTCCTCAGTATACTCACACGCAGGCTAAAATGTATGGGTTTGCTTGCCACCTTTTTTTGTATTGTTTGGATTTGTAATCAGGCCAGGCTTCTTACTGCACAAGACATCTAGGTTTTTTTTAGTCAAGAATGGGTTCCTCGTATGCTCAGTCAGCTTAGGGCCCAGAATTTAAGACCCTTGTTATTTTAAAGTTGAAAAATTCTTAGGTTTAGGAACATCAATAGAATTGACTGTTACATTTTTTTCTCTTATGTTCACCCTTGTGTTACAGTTCTTATCCTATCTTCAGTGGAGATATAGGGATATATATGTATACACACACACATATATATACACGCAAGATATAAATATATTCAAAGTACCACTGCTTTGGCACCATTGGAGGATAGTTCTTGGTTTTCTTCCTACCTCATTTTTTAATGCAGGTAAAGGTCTAGTGCGTACAGTTGAGAATTGTGAGCTCTTCAGTGCACATTGGCCTAGGATTTGCCACAAAAAATGGGTAAGCCTATGGCTAGCTTAGTACAAGTAAAGTTTGTGATACATAATCGAGTTATGGTCATATCAGTTAAACTACAGGAACTGTCCAGATACATATTTTTGGCATGTAAAACATATGAACTAACTTGTTTAAAGGAGTCCATAAAGAAAGAGAGTTTGAGTATTGTCCATGTGCTTAGCCATTAAGATGTGTGCTGAGGTTTTGGCACCTGAGAGATGTTCTTGAAGGCAGTGTATTAGTTTCAGTGGACAGCAGTTAATGCTTGTAACACCCAACTACACACAAGTATGTGAAATGTATCAATAAAGTCCTTTTGTGTGGTTAAAGCTGAGTTATGAAATGGACGTGCGTTCTTCCATCCTCCCTTGTTTTTGTTTTCTTCTAGTCTATTTTATAAAAATGGTGGGAATGGAGGATAAAAAGGGATGACTGAGTGGCCAGGAATTCAGGCAGGTGCATAGCTACTCCCCAGAGCTTCATCCCTTCTAATCATATCTGTGTGCTGTGTAGTCAGCCTTACCCACCAGCCCACACGTTCTGCCCAGATGACAGCTAACCGATGTCATCCACCATGCTGGCAACCTTTAACCACCCCCAGTCCTGCCAAATTCCACCAAGCCCAAGAGACTGGAAAAAAAATATTTGGGGCTATTAAGGCAGCTTTCTATTTACATATGAAAGAATTTTTTAATTGCATAAGCATACAGCTTTGTTCTTAATTTTCATTTTATCACCATTTGCTTTTAAATTAAGGCAGAAAGAAACCAGGATATTTTTAGTTCTGCATTATAGTTTTGTGCTAAGGTGACTTTCAATCGGTCACTGAGGTTTGTACACTTGGAAGATTACAAATCCATCCTTTTCTTGCAGCTCTGGGACAGAGATGCATCTGCAATCCTAAACAAGTTTTATAGTAAATTTCCTCATGCCGAATCAGAGATTAAAATCAGCAGTTTAAATCAGTCCAACCAGTTATTTTTACAGCCCTATGTTTGTAATCTAGAGTAACATGTTTAAGCAAGAATGGGGTAATTTATTCAGCAACAAAAATAATGTGCATTTGTTTAACACAAAATAAATTAATGTGGAGGGCAGAGAAAGGGCGGTTATTAAAATATTTTTTTTTCTGTTCTCAGCAGCCACATTTGAAAGATACTGAGCATTTTCATTTTCTATTGACTGCAAAACATTTATTTAACCGGATACTTGCTTTATATTAGTTACAGATCTTAGCCTCCAACAGAATTATTAAAACATTCTATGAAAATTTGGAATCCTATTTTTAGAAAAGTTAGCTCAAAAGACATATTCATAATAAATGAAGAAATATATTATGCTCCAACTGGAGTTCATTGGCAAGAATAAACTTAGATTTGGTAGCCAGCCAGTTCCATTTCTATTTAAAATTTAAAGTTAACTCTTAATCCTTTCTGTTAGTTCAGAGTGGCCTCTGAAGGAACTGTAGCTATTAATGCCTGACTGCAATGTGTTACTTTCATCCGCAGAAATGTATAGTGGATCTTTTATCTGTCAGTGCCATTTTAAGAGCCGGGGGTAGCCTGGGAAAAAGAAAGAGAAAAAAAAAGAATCCTTTCCTCTAACTTGGGGTACGTCTGTTCTGCAGGCAGCAGCATAATACAGAGATGTTAACTCTAGCTTACGTGAGCAACTCCACCACAGGCTAATGTACCTTAATGCAGCTGGGGTGCTGCATCAGTTCACCTATATGGACCTTAATACTGCCATGGCTTGACTACATTGTTACTGTGTTAATATGCTTCTTTACTATTTCGTGTAGATAAGCTGTGTTGACAGGGCACAATGAATGCAGCAGTTGGGGAGCCCATGTTTGGTGTGATAAAGGATACACCAAACAGTAGGTGTATGGTAAGAATATCAAGTTCTCATGTTTTGTGGCAGTCAATAGGGAGTGTCTTGTGTTGCTCAACAGTTAATTACTGTTGCTATCACCTCCTACACTGTTCTGTAACACCTCAGGAAATCAGCTGATTATGATTCTCATGCTAGCAAACATGAAAAAAAAATGTTTTGGGAGTTTATAAAATAGCAGATTTGAATTACCCTGGGTTTTTTTGCCTATCACTAGTTCTTCCAGGTGGAGTATATGGCCTAGAGAATATATTTTTGTAGCTGAATCATGCATTATGGCATGTGTGAGTTGAAACTAAGCATCTTAAGTATCCAAACGGTCTGATGCTGTTCTGTGGTTTTGCACTGCCACTGGTGCAACAGGAGCCTTATACTGCACAGTTCTTCTGCACATCTTCTGTGGGAAATGGTCCCATTTGGCACGTACTTGGAGTGTACTGCACGTTCTCAGGGTAGTGCATAAGTTGTTTCCCAAGAAAAAAAAAGTTTCTGTAGAGCTGCATGGAACTTTGCCATCTGAATGCTATTCATCGTTGTTTATAAAGTTTCCAGAACATTTAATTGTTTTGCAGACAGCTAATATACCTGAGGGCCTAAATGAATGTTTGAAACAGCTGCTTCATCCTGTTCTGCTACTATGGATAGCTTTTAAAGTTTAGGTTGACTAATGAAGTATATCACAGTAATTTAAATAGCACTCAGTGATGGGCTGCTATATTAAATGTAGATACCTGTGAGACATGCAGAAATCTGGGGTATAAATACCATATTGCTACTCAGCAGAATTCCCTTGTGTTAGATTATAGGTTTCAGTACTTCAGGAGGCTTGCTCTGTGTGCCCTAAAAATGTGTAAGGTCTCACTGGTACATCTTATATCAATAGGAAGGCTTATTGTATATTCCAGTGGCATTGAAAACGGTGACAGTGAAGTTTTTTTCCCTGCCAGAGAGAGGAAAAGAAATGCAAGTCAATGGGTAGAAAGTGGTCCAGTAGTTCACAAGACTGCTTAAGCACTAAGCTTGACAGGCACAAGAAAAATGAAGACAGAATGTCATGCCCAGCTGGCAAGTAAGGACCACACAGCTGCTAACTCACTCCCCTTCCCCACACCCCAACAGGATGGGGGAAGAGAATTGGAAGGATAAAAGTGAGAAAACTCATGAGTTGAGATAAAGAAAGTTTAATAATTTAAATAAAATTGTTATTAATAATGTAATAATAACAATAATAGTAATAATCATAATAATAATGTAATGAAAAGGAATATAGCAAGGAGAGAGAAATAAACCCCAAGAAACACAAGTGGTGCAAATGAAAACAATTGCTCACCGCCAACTGATTGATTCCCAGTCAGTCCCTGAGCAGTGACCCCCTCACTAACCTCGTCCCTAGTTTTATTGCTGAGCACGATGCCACATGGTATGGAATATCCCTTTGGTGAGTTGGGGTCAGCTGTCCCAGCTGTGTCTCCTCCTGGCTTTTTGTGCCCCCCCAGCCTGCTCGCCGGCAGGGCAGTGTGAGGAGCAAAAAGGGCCTTGATGCTCTGCAAGCAATAATGAAAACATTCCTGTATTATCAACACTGTTTCCAGCACAAATCCAAAACATAACCCCATACTAGCTACTGTGAAGAAAATAAACTCTATCCCAGCCACAACCAGCTCATACAGAAAGGAAACAAAGGAGCAATTCTAGTTCACAGAAGGAAAGGTAGAGCCCTGCTTGCACCCCAAGGCGCACAGGGTGTGCATGTTCAACAATCCTCCATGCTGCAGCGGTGCATCACCAAGGCAAGTGCTCACTTCTGTGGTGCCTTGATCTCCTGAACCCTGAGGTGAAGATCCTGGTCTACGTAGGCCAGTGCGTGGGTGCTGGGAAAGCAATGGCTTTCACACTGCTCCATGTTCCCTCTATCTCCATTGCTTTGCCTAGGGTCAATTAAATACAGATTTTTCATCGTCCTAGACTCTTGCCTCCTCTCCCTCTTCCCCCAGTAGGCTGTTCGTAATCATTGCTGTTAGTTTGCATCTCCTTTTTCTGCTGCACACAGCCATGCCCACACACAGCTCTCCAAGCCAGGACTTAATCATGGCATGCCTCTACACTGAAGTCCTCAACCTTTTACTCATCCAATATTATTCATCAAGCTCTACTGCTTAAAACTGGTAGTTCTGTTTGCTTTTGAAATATCACCCAACCTCTCTGGGCATTCCTTAGGCCCATCCTCACCTTTCGTCTCCATTTACACTTGGCTGGCATAGCTACGTGCTTAGGTGCATATAATGGTTTGCCAGGCTGGTGTTTTGAGCAGAAGAACATGAGAGCTTTGATCCGAAAGCCATTTGGCTATGTTACAGCAGAACTGTACGCACAGAATAAGGAAAATGGGAGGGAGGTTTCATTAGCTTTTTCGTAACCCTATGTTAACATATACAGGCAGTTTCTGGAATTAGCTGCTTGTTTACTCTCTTTCACACAGTGCAATATTGTTCTGTGAAGAAGCGGCTCATTAGTTCCCACACTTGCATCATTTGTTCATTAAAGTGGGTAGAAAAGAGTTGTATTGGAAACCTGGCATTTAAACATTATTTTCATTTTATAATTGAACTGTGTTCATCATTATTTTCCCCAATCACCTCCAGCTTCTTAAAATCTTACAGTCATTAACAAAAGTGATCATATAAATGTTTAAGGTCTGGTTTACCTAAAAAGAGACTTAGTGAAATAAAAGTATAGCTGAAGTATTGCAGAAAATCATCAGCACTACTAACTGCCTTATTAAAGTATTTCTCGGTTTTATAACTTTGTGGAATACAAAACAGCTGCCTGCTCTGCTCCATCCAGAGTTGAGATCTTACCACTTTTTCCTGTATAACTATTCATAAAATCTGGCCTAAACTTTTTTGTGCCCAAAGTCCACTAACTTTCATCCCCTCACCTCCCATCTAAATGGCTTCCCCTTCATTTACTCCCACGTTTCCAATCTGCCACTTGTTTAATGAAAGGTGCCACAAATTTAAAAATACCTCCTCTTCTAAGATCTAGCTATTTTCTTTATAACTTTGCTTGTTTGGCTTCTTTTTACCTTTGCTTTTATTCTCCAAAAATATCACCTCCTCTTTAAATCACTTTTCTTTCTCTTCAGTATATTTCATAATTCTTATCTAGCCTGCCTGCGTTAACTTTGTTCCTTTACTCTTCCAGCAACTATCTTCACCCTTTTTACTACTTTACTCCAAGCTGATATACCCAGGTTGTAACTTTTCACTCTTATCAAATTTCAAGACTCACTTCTGTCACTATGTCTTTAGAAAATGAGTCAGACATTTATTTATGGTTACCTCTTAAATATTGATGAGGTGTTTCTGCATTGTGTTTTCACAATGCGTCCCATGCTGTCCCATTGTCGTGGGTGTCCCAGGCCATCACTAACCCAGAAAATAGACAACTGACCATAGCTGGCAAACATTAAACCTTGCTTCTTTTGCATGATCACATCACCAACTCCTCTTCCTTTCTACTGTCCTAAAGCTTTAACCCCTTCATTGTATCGGGACTCACATCACTCACTACTATAACACAGGTACATTAAACATATGATGGTTTAACGTAGGAGGTTGTCATGAATGAGTTGGTTTTGTATCCTGCCAACTATGCCAGTTTGTCACGAATGAGAGATTATGGATGCTACAAAACTTTGAGGTAGCAGCAATTTCAGATTTGTTAATACTGTTACAGTAAATCACAGGATTGGGTTGTATGATGTTTAACAATATTAATCATCAGTTATCAGAGTGACTTAACAAAATGAAGGTAAATCTTCATCTAACATTAGCAGAAAACAAAAACAGTGTTTTATTAGATCCATGGGTGTATTCTAAATTATTACAGGTTAATTAGCCAATAAAGGGGATATCTAAGGTACATTGTGTTACAGTGCCTTGCCAGAGATGCTTAACTTGTTAAAAGCTGTTGTCAAAACTGCTTTGAGGAAAATAACAGTTCTCCCAAATCTTATAAAATCTGAGGTCATGCTGCACAAAGCAGAGAAGATTTCCTTGATTGGACTCTGCAGAAATCTTCAAGTGAATAGATATTCCGCATTATTCCAAATCAACCCAATGTTATCCCGCTCAGAGCTATCACCTATTCAAGAAGACAAAGGCATTACCAGAGATGACTAAGTCAGGGACAGTCAGACGAAAGAGTCTTCTTTGTGTCCCCACCAAGTCTGCCTGCCTAGGCTGCACCACAGCAGCCACCAAAGTCTGCAGCGTTTGAGCCCCTCCGGGCTGTTAATTTAAAGACAGGCCAAACAGGCACAGGGGTGTCCTTGGCAGTTGGGTGAGGGAGTTCAAAATGGTTAAAATTAACTTTGGCTCACCTGTCCCCAGGTGGCAAGAAGGAAAGCTCTGGTGCAGAACTGGATTGCTTCTTTACTTCCCATGCATGATAATCCTACTACATCTTGGCAGAGTCTTAAAAACAAATCCAGCATAATGGAAGGAGTTTGTAGGGAAACTCCCCTACTTTGTTATTTCTCTCCTCGTTTTTTTTTTGTCTCATCTATCTCCCTTGTATATTACTTAGACAATTCTTATCCTCCCCACCTTTCTTTGTAGCCTGGTTGGAAAAATAAGGTGTTTTCTCAGGGACTCTAATCTAAATCACAGCATTTTGTGTAGTCTCTTTTTAGTGATACTGAAATATTTGTTTCTACCTCACCATAAAAACACGGTAGAAGCAATTCCACCATTTAGAGCCTATATTCCCACTGAGTACTGTCTCCCAGGCAGAGTCCTATCATCTTCATCAGATGCATCTGGGGACACGTTAGGCAACTGCATGAAGCAGCATTATGTCTTACAATGCACTTCATAGTGGGTCCTGTTTCTTAGCATAATCCAAAAGTTTTGTTTGTACACATTTCCCTTACTCTCTTTCCTGCGCAGTTTCAGCTCTTTATTTGTAGGGACTGGAAGATTGTAAGCTGTCCTAGGAAAAAAATCTTTAGGATGCTACAGGTTAGTCCTTGTAAAATCTTACCATGCAGCTAGTTGATTTAACTGTTTTGGTTAGTGTCTATCTCACTCCAAAGAGAAGCATAAACCACCTTTCTACTGAGAGTGGCAGACAGTGTGCTCTCACTCTTCAGATTAAAACAGGTCTGTGACTCTCCAGCATTTTCTTCATGACTGCCACCATTACTTTGCAGCACACCCGCACCATCTGATCGTGCACTGTGAGACTGTGAGTGAGATGGGGTTTTGTGACTCTAATAGGTTGTGGATGTAACTGCAGACCTGCATAGTTCATCCTTTCATAAAGGAAAGCCGTTGGTTGCCCATATTTTTATATATAGAAGCATGATATAATGGAAGATGTCCTTAATGCCTTTTGCAAATATTTCTAGGAAAACACATAAGTGAAGAATTTTGTTGTTGTTTGTTTGGGTGGGCTTTTTTTGTTTTTTTGGGGGGGGTTGTCATTTGTTCTGTTCTCTTCATTTCAAAAGCTTAATTTAAAATACCTGATCTGTGGTAGTACTATAGGTATGAGAGACCACAGAAGTGTAATTATCTATGAAATGTCATACAGATTTCTGTTTTCTAATTACCAATCATATTGATTGATTGGTAATTAGCTTATGGGATTTCTTTTTCAGAAATTGTTACCTCACAGGTCTTATATTGCCAGTGAAGAGTCTCAGTTTCAAAACCAACCTGCTCATTTGTGTAACCTGGATATGATAACACAGTACGAGCCACAAAGACTCCGCTATCATGATGCAAGATTCAAAATTTGTTGAAATTCCCAGTATTCTTGTTAACATCTGTGCTGATTTTGGCTGGGGTAGACTTAAATTTTTTCATAGTTGCTAGTATGGGGTTATGTTTTGGATTTGTGCTGGAAACAGTGTTGATAATACAGAATCACAGAATGATAGGGGCTGAAAGGAACCTCTGGAGATCATCTAGTCCAACCCCCCTGCCAGAGCAGGGTCACCTAGAGCAGGTTGCACAGGAACACGTCCAGGTGGGTTTTGAATGTCTCCAGAGACGGAGACTCCACCACCTCTCTGGGCAGCTGTTCCAGTGCTCTGCCACCCTCAAAGTAACGAAGTTCCTCCTCATGTTTAGATGGAACTTCCTATGTTCAAATTTGTGCCCATTACCTCTTATCCTGTCACCAGGCACTATTGAAAAGAGCCTGGCCCCATCCTCCTGACACCTACCCTTGAAGTATTTATAAGCATTGATAAGATCTGCCCTCAGTCGTCTTTTTTCCAGACTGAAAAGACCCAAATCCCTCAGCCTTTCTTCATAAGAGAGGTGTTCCAGTCCCCTAATCATCTTGGTAGCCCTTTGCTGCGCCCTCTCCAGCAGTTCCCTGTCCTTCTTGAACCGGGGAGCCCAGAGCTGGACACAGTACTCCAGGTGCAGCCTCACCAGGGCAGAGTAGAGGGATAGGATGACATCCCTTGACCTGCTTGCCACACTCTTCTTGGTGCATCCCAAGATGCCATAGAGGGATGTTTTCATTACTGCTGAGCAGCACTTACACAGAGTCAAGGCCTTTTCTGCTCCTCACACCGCCTCGCCAGTGAGTAGGTTGGGGCTGCACAAAAAGTTGGGAGGAGACACAGCCAGGATGCTGACCTCAACTGACCACAGGGATATTCTATTCCATGCCATATGATGTCATGCTCAGTATATAAAGCTGGAGGAAGAAGAAGGAAGAGGGAGAACGTTTGGAGTTATGGTGTTGTGTCCTCCCAAGTAACCATTACACGTGATGGAGCCCTGCTTTCTCAGAGACAGCTGAACAACTGCCTGCTGGTGGGAAGTGGTGAATGAATTCCTTGTTTTGCTTTGCTTGTGTGTGCGGCTTTTGGTCTACCTATTAAACTGTCTTAATCTCAACCCATGAGTTTTTTGCTTTTGCTCTTCTGATTCTCTTCCCCATCCTGCTGTGGATAGAGAGAGTGAGCGGCTGCGTGGTGCTTAGTTGCCAGCTGGGGTTAAACCACGACAGCATTTTATCTAAAAATTAATCTAAATTATCAAGTTCTTACACTTAATCAGTTGTTTTCTTCTGAATTTATTGGAGGCCTTATTAGGAAAGTGGCAGTAGTTATCTTAGCCCATTTGAAACATATCTTGCCTACAGCTCCTTTTTTGAGTGTCTTGAAAAGCTTGTCTGCCACAAGGGTATTTTTGCATGGTTTACCTTTCCTTGAGCATGAATGGGTATCTTCAGTTTCAAAGTAACTTACTACTCTGTGGCCTGCATACCAAGCACAGGTGAAATTACTGTCGTGGGGAGAACTGGGACAAAAATAGTCTGATTTGTCTGAAATCAAACGGGAACCCCAACCAGGGAAAACTCTAATATCTTCACAGAAATGGTGTTGAATACCTCTTTCCCTTTTGCTTATCCATTTATTTCCTTTTATTTTTCTGCTCTTATTCCCAGTCTTCTCAATACTGTCTACAGGAAGTTTTATTAAAATGACCAAAAAAAAGAAAGAAAAAAAAGAAAAAAAAAATCTATGACAGGCTTAGGTTTCCCCAATTCTTTGTTAAGTAAATGTAGTGTGAACAAGAATCAATTTTGGAAAGTAATTTCTTGGTGTGATTTTACCGTAGTTTTGCATCCTGTGAATACTGGCTTACCTGTCAAGGCAGAATGGACTGTGGATTTATTGTAAATAATGGTAAAGCTGCCTTCTCTGGTCCTTTGTTTTTTCATATCTCAGAGGTAGGCGGAAAAAGGCAAGAGAAGATGCTTTGCTGATACCAAGGCTCTGTGATTTAGTAGCATTCATGGGAATTCTTGTGGATGTTGGCATGAGCAATATGAGAAGAGACAGAAGAAATAAACAGACGGCTGGCTTTTGAAGAGGGGGAGGTGGACTTTCAATAGCTTCCTCAAAAGTTTTGTAGATGTGGGCCCTCTCCAGAAGGAAAAAGGAGACCTGGTCACCCAGGATATGGAAAAGGCTGAGGTACTGTATGACTTTTTCACCTCGGTCTTCACCGGCAAGGGCTCCAACCACACTGCCTAAGTTGCAGAATGCAAAGGCAGGGTCTATGAGAATGAAGAAGTGCCCACTGTAGGAACAGATCAGGTTTGAGACCATCTGAGGAACCTGAAGGTGCATAAGTCCATGGGACCGGATGAAATCCATCCACAGGTCCTGAGGGAGCTGGCAGATGAAGTTGCCAAGCCACTTTCCATTATATTTGAAAAGTCATGGCAGTCTAGTGAAGTTCCCGCTGACTGGAAGAGGGGAAACAAACCCCCCTTTTTCAAAAAGGGAAAAAAGAATGACCCAGGGAACTACAGACCGGTCAGTCTCACCTCTGTGCCTGGCAAGATCATGGAGCAGATCCTCCTGGAATCTATGCTAGGGCACATGGAAAATAAGGAGGTGATTGGTCACAGCCAACATGGCTTCACCAAAGGCAAATCATGCCTAACAAATTTGGTGGTCTTCTGTGATGTTGCCACAGCATTGGTAAATAAGGGGAGAGCAACCGCCGTCACCTACCTGGACTTATGCAAAGCATTTGACACTGTCCCACATGACACCTTGGTCTCTAAATTGGAGGGGTGTGGATTTGATGGATGGACCACTCAGTGCATAAGGAACTAGCTGGATGGCCACACTCAGAGGGTTGCTCAATGTCCATGTGGAAACCAGTGGCGAGTGGCATTCCTCAGGGGCAGTACGGGGACCAGTGCTGTTTAACATCTTTGTCGGTGACATGGAGAGTGGGATTGAGCGCACCCTCAGCAAGTTTGCTGATGACACCAAACTGTGTGACACAGTTGACACACTGGAGGGAAGGGATGCCATCCAGAGGGACCTAGACAGGCTTGAGAGGTGGGCCCGTGCAAACCTCATGAAGTTCAGCCAGACCAAGAGCAAGGTCCTGCACCTGGGTCATGGCAATCCCAGGCACAAATACAAGTTGGGCAGAGAATGGATTGAGAGCAACCCTAAGGAGAAGGACTTGGGGGTGTTGGTGCATGAGAAGCTCAACATGAGCAGGCAATGCGTGCTTGCAGCCCAGAAAGCCAACTGCATCCTGGGCTGCATCAAAAGAAGCATGGCCAGCAGGTCGAGGGAGGTGATTCTGCCCCTCTACTCTGCTCTGGTGAGACCCCACCTGGAGTACTGCGTCCAGCTTTGGAGTCCTCAGCACAAGAAGGACGTGGACCTGTTGGAACGGGTCCAGTGGAGGGCCACAAAGATGATCAGAGGGCTGGAGCACCTCTGCTATGAGGACAGGCTGAGAGAGTTGAGGCTGTTCATCCTAGAGAAGAGAAGGCTTTGGGGAGACCTTATAGCAGCCGTCCAGTACTTAAAGGGGGCCTCCAGGAAGGATGGGGAGGGACTCTTTATCAGGGAGTGTAATGATAGGACATGGGGTAATGGTTTCAAACTGAAAGAGAGTAGATTTAGATTGGATGTTAGGAAGAAATTCTTTACTGTAAGGGTGGTGAGGCAGTGGAACAGGTTGCCCAGGGAGTTTATGGATGCCCCATCCCTGGGAGTGTTCAAGGGCAGGCTGGATGGGGCTTTGAGCAGCCTGGTCTAGTGGGAGGTGTCCCTGCCCGTGGCAGGGGCGTTGGAACTAGGTGATCTTTAAGGTCCCTTCCAACCCAAACCATTCTATGATTCTATGATTCTGTGTCCATTTCTCACTGTGATACTCAGTTACCTGGTAAGTTATCTCCTGAACTTTGGCTGTCTGCGTAAGACACAAAGGAAACAACTCAAGGGCTCTGGTTTGAAGGTCTCTTCTCACTCCTTAACCTAGGTGTACCATCTTTGTAATGCATTCTCACAGCAAACTGTCTGGAAACTGGCAAAATTAGTTGGAGCTTTTGCATGGACACTGAACATAGCAAAGAGAGCACTCTTTGACAGGCATTTGTGTCCCTCCTGTTTAGGGAACACAACAGCCCACCAAGTCCCAGGGCACGGTCTCTTCACTAGCGAGGCAATAAGAAAATGATGCGAGAGAGAGAGCTGTTTTCTCATCTCTGTGTTGTCACATGCTGCTTGGATAAATAAGATGTCCCTTTTGTGTTCAGATAAAATGCAAATCTGGAGCTACTCAAGACCACACCTGACGAAGATCTTACTCTTACCCTTGCAGATGTTGTGCAGGACGTGGCATGCTGTGGTGACACAGCTAAGTCTTCACTAGCACCAAAGAGTTTCCATTGGCCATACTGATTTGTCTTCAGCTTGCCCAGTTAACTCATTTCTTTCTAATAGCACAAAACAAACTTTAAATCAGGTAAAAATCCTCATTGATTACTCTGATTTAGAGGTGATGTAATTTGTACTAACACCCTATTGTTACTGATCTTCCTGGAGCTCTGCACCCTTCTGGTGTATTGCACCATGACATTCCTGCACCTGCCAGTTTGGACAGCTAAAGCCTATCAAGCACAGCGCAGGTATTTTGCAAAGTTAGCATTCACTTCTTTGTTGACCTTCTTTCTTTTTTTTTTTCTTATTTTATAACAAATCCTGAAAAGATTACTACTTCCTTTAGCTTCATCTATGTCAACTCCTACGTTTGCTACCATCACCGTCAACAACACATACATGTAAGTTTGACTCATGAAAAATTTAGCTATAAATTTTGTATAAGAAAACAGTTGGTAGATGGCATTTGAATTAGCATTCTCAGCTGTGAAAAGCTGTAAGATGATGTGGGGTCCAGAACAGCCGTTGTCTGCTGTATCATGGAACACGCTTGGAGTGTTCATTCAATGGTTATCCACACTGCACAACAAGAGTTAAATCTTCACATTTATACATTTTTAAATTGCCGATTATAATCACAATGTTAGCGAGATAGTCTTTTTTTTCACATATTGTTTTCAGAGATGGGACAAATTAAAATGAAAAATCTAGTGATACAAGTTTATGAATTTTGGGAATAAGCTGGACAAGTGCGTTGGCTTTAGTTTTCTCATTACATTCAATTAGGCTCCTTTGGCTGACAGCAAAGCACTTTTTGCAGGTGATTTACTTCTCCCTCCTGATATAGATTGTGTTGCAATCAGCCTGCATTTAAGCAATACACTGAAGAGGTGTGTCACTACCAGTTTTCATTGGAGAAGCACAGTGTGTATAATAAACTGTATTATATAATTTTTGCATAATGATTGCATAATAATGCATATTTGTATGTACAGTATATTATACATGTGTATAGGTGTATATAATGTATATGTACTATTTAAACAATATATATAAAATTTAAAATATATACATATATAATAGAATGTATATATATCACATATATATATCATATATATGACATCATGACACTACCTCTGTTAAACATCCTGTTTAAGGATATTTTTCATACACTTACGATTATTGCTTCTACTTTTGCAATAGCCTTTTTCACCCTACTTTTGGAGCACCTTCCTTCACTCCTGCCTAGCACCAGACTCAGCTGCCTAATAGCAAAACAATTTTTCATGGTAAGGACCTAATGATTTTAATACCGTTACTTAAGATGGGTGGGTTTATATGGAAAGTTCCCTAGATTAATAGCTTTGTCACATTTGCAAGTATTTGTCAAATTCAGTATTGTTCGAACGGCAAAACTGGAGCTCAACATGTAGGTAAACATATAACTGTTGAAACAGAGCTGAATTGGCAACACTGCAGTAGCTTCTGGTGGGTTCACGGTGTCCAGAAACCGTGCAAAACCAGCAACAGCTACTCACTTCTGTACAGTTACAGGCAGTGTATGCCCACAGAGAGAGGTGCAAAACCCCCTTACACAACTCAACTCATCCATAGAGAGATGACCAGGACTGTGTCATCTTCTCAGCTTGTGCCACAGCAGAAGTGATGATAAATGTCTGAGGAGGAATTTCCCTGTTGTTTGGAAACTGCTCCTGCAAGGTCTGAACCAGCATTACACAAGGACACATGCATGGCTCTCCAGAACAGACCTAGGCAGAGAAACGTTCAGAGATGCCTGGGTACAGAAAGGACACTGCTTCAGCTCAGAGGATTAGGTAGAAAAAGCAATTTTTTCGCCTGCAATAAGCAGTAAGCAAAGTAACTCCAACTGGGAAATGAGGAGAGCCAAAGAGGGCCCTTTTGTCTCCAGTCCAGCTGCCAAACACAGCAACACGTGGTACTGTTACAGGTGTGGGATACAGGCCACTTGCAACAGAGCCTGTCTGGGGCAGGTTTGGCATTTGTGACTCAACATCAGTACGGGTGCACAGGCAAACAAGATGTTGTCTAGGAAAGCAAAACTTGCACCCAAGATCTGGGTAACGTTTATATCTCTTCAAGATTGGTATGCAGACATTTGCTGGTGTTCTTTGGACGACTACCTTACTATTTCAGCAAAAGCTCCCAACACTGCTGTTGCACGAGGGAGCGGCTCCTGCGATTCTCCTGCCAATCTTCAGGCTTCAAGTACAGTCCTAGAGAGCACTCATCTCCAGAAGATTCTTAAAACACAATCTCATCAACCGAGTAACAGTCTTGTAAAATCCAGGGAAGCTGTCTCCAGTGTCTACATTCATTTCCCTCTTGCCCTGTTCTTCGATGGTGAATGTAGGGAACTTAAAAGATTGCCTAAATTTACAGTAAATCTCGTGCAGCTTTCACGTGCTAAGAACTGAGAAAACCCAGTTTCTGCTAGCTCCCTCTTTTACAATTTAAATGCCTCTGGCTTCCTGTGTGCCTCTGCTTTCTTTGTGTGTTCAGGGCACAGCTGTCTCCTTCATGCTGCCTTTCCCCTGCTGCATGTTAATCATTTACCTGCCATGAGCAGGTCAACCATTATTTTTGTTCTCTCCCAACCCTCACAGACTTGCTTGATGATTCCAATTACCTTTGTCCCTAAAGTGCATGGAAGGTGAGGCCACTTACTCTCTTTATGGGGCTCCAAAGAGAGAAGTAGTAGCTGTTGTTGCTAACACTGTTGGCATTGAATATGTTAGAACTGTTAGCTTGCATCGTGTAATTGTTGTTATTTTTCCCCATTAATTACAACAACCTTGCATTTTGAAGTCTACAGGTGACCTACTTACTTTTTATTGTTATGTGCCCTAGTGTCCCATTTTGTCTCAGCCAAGGCAGCCCTATCAGGCATGGCAAAATAAATATTACAACACTTGAGGAATATTAGTTGCTTGCTGAGCCACATAGCCGCATCCCTCTGGACAAGTCAAGACTTATTAGTCTTACGGCTCCCAAGGGCTCTGTCTGAGCAGGGGATGTGCTGTTTCCTAAAGTCTGTTTGTAGTTTTTCTTGGCTGATGTCTTAGAAAAAATGATTTTGAACCAAGAAATCAAACAAAGGGTTCCAGCTTCTGAAAATTAAGGGTGGCGGGGGAATGGGGAGTTTTAATTTTGTTTTGACATCTTCCCCTCCTAAGTGAGACATACAGTATTGCTCAATGGATTGTCATATTTCTACATACCCTTTTTGGACAAACCCAGTGATCTTATTAAGATGCCCTTTCAAAAGCCCCAGGATTTCTTCACCTGTCATAATCCCAACGATTCCAACAGGAGCATGAAGCAAATCCAAAAGCTCAAGGTCCTCCTAGTCTCCAGCCTAATCAATCATTCATTGATGTGAAGTTTCTGCAGGACCTGTTACAAGCTATATTTCTCCGTGCCCATACCACCTGTTTTTCAGCCTGTCATATTATTTCCATACTCATAACAAGCTTTCTGTGCTGCTTCTGCCTCTTGTGGTCTCAAAGTTCTGCTTTGAGCTTCTTGCTGTGCTCCAACTCAGATGCCCCTTCTGCTCTTACATATTGACTATGTATTCATTTCACAGCACCAGTTCACAGTCCCTTCATCTTGTGCTTTTCTGCACATCACAAAAGGAGTTTGCATCTTCAGTGTGCCTTCGTACCCTCTCCCTGCTCCTTGTTTTTGCCTCTTCTTTTGACTCAAGCTATCATCTCCATGTTAACCATCTCAGAAAGCTGCAATTTATAGCTTTGTGTGGGCTAAAGTGGCAGACAAACTAAAACGGAGCACTTGTTAACATGCCGGGAATTCCCCATCACCTTTCTTTGTGCCCCATACTTCTGTAGGCGGGAGTCATTGGGGAGTGTTATCCTCATCCTAAATAGCTTGTAGGAGAAGAGGAGTACTGCAGTCTGTTTGGGGTGAGAGTGTGCCCTGAAGCATCGACCCAAAGCTGACCAGTGGTGCTTTGCTTTTTAAAACAAGGAATTACTGCGCCTTCCTAGTGTTGCCCTGAGTGACTCTTAGTTGCCACCGATGCCGGAGCAGCTTCAAGAAGCCGCGCTGCCGTCCGCCCCTCTCCGTGGACAGGAACCGCTAGTGAGAGAGAGAGATATCTCGGGGCGTCCAGAGTAGCTCCCAGACACCGCAGCGCTGGATGCCGCAACAGGTAAAAAATCGATTCTCCTTTCCTTATCCCGCCATCCTGGTGGGGGGGGCGTCCGCGGAACGCGCGGCTTCCTGCTGCCGCCGGGCGCCCGGAACCCCCCCTCCGCCTCTCGGGAGGGGGCGGCAGAGGCAGGGCCGGGGCCGGTGACTCGGGACTCCGCAGCTGCAGGTGGGTGCGCGGCGGGAGGCGGTGCCGAGGCAGTGGGGGCCGGGCCGGGCGGGGCGGGGCCGGGCCGTTCCCGCCCTC
>VWZL01002877.1:129946-390761 GCA_013396915.1 Stercorarius parasiticus
CTGCGTCTTCCCGCCCCGCTGCACCCGCATCCCTGGTCCCTGTCCCCGTCTGCACCCCGCTGTGCCCTCCCCCCGGTCCCTGTCCCCGTCTGCACCCGGCTGTGCCCCGGGGTACCTCTGCCTCCAACCCCCCTGGCTGTTCCTCACACCCTGCCCTACCCGGTCTCTAAGCTTTCTGGCTGTGCTTCACACACCACGGTACCTGTTCCCCCAAACCCTCTGGCCGTGCCCCGCACCCCACGGTGCCTGTCCCTCTGAGCCCTCTGGCCATGCCCCACACGCACTGAGCTCATCTTCCTGTCTCCCAAGACCAAGTCACTCCAAGGATGAGGCATGGGGATGGCCTCCACCTTGCACAGGAGGCTGCATCAGGGATTTTATTCTTGAAAAATGCCTTTCCCCCCATGCACCCCGGAGAGAAGAGTGGTTGCAGGTGTCGAGAAATGGAGGCTTCTTTCTCTGTAGGGGCAAAGGTTGGAGGCAGCCAGGGGAGAGGTGTGGCCCTTGTGCTTAAGATGATGATATTAAAATGTAGGGCTGGAGGGATGGTGTCTAGTCAGGGGTTGTCTGGCAAATTGAAAGAGCGGCTGTCTGGCTTGCTGCCTTCCTCCTCCGAGACAGGTCTCCTCTGCTGCTCTGAATGGCCGGTCCCTCCTTAGGGACTGTCGGCAGCAGTGAGGCCGTGAGTGGAGGAAGCAGGTGAGTGCCAGCTCCCGTGGCTGACAAGGCTACATTGGGCCATTCTCTTGGACTTGCCCTCTGCAACCACATATGTCCTGGTGTTGTTTGAGCATTGTAAGTATGTTGGTACTTAATTTGTAAATATGTTTTAAGTACATTGATACTTTGGTTGGGTTTTGGGCATTGCTGCCGCTAAGAATTGTGTGGTGGGGCTGCAGACCAACACTTAACTATTTCTTTGCTTGTGTAGGAAATCAAGATAAGTTAACCAAAGCTGTTCAGACAAATCAGAAACCTTACAGCTGTGTATGGATACCCTCTTCCTTACTCCATTATACCTCAATCCTTCCCAGACCCGCGTGTAGGTCTGTACTGAACAGTGCCATGTGGGGAAAGTTTGAACAAGTTTTTCTGGTTGTCGGGAGCAGCCTGGGAACGGCGTTCTGCCTGATTTATTCTGGTGTGCAGCATCTGGGGTGCTGCCCAAGATGTGTTCAGGCTGCCTTGGAGCTGCCTTGGGTAGAGGCAGCATCGTTGTTTATCGACACGACATTAGGCACTGCAGATGTACCCTGAAAATGCCTTACTGAGGAATGGGTGCACTTGTACTTACATGTTTGCTTGAAGAAAAGGTACGAAGACCTGCGATATGAAAACCTAGCCAGACAGAGGCTTAAAGTCTTGCTTGGCAGCACCTCCATTGCAAGTGTGGGGAATAACACAACTTTATGGTATTCCATTACAATGTGTTGATCAACTATTAAATAGTATTTATTTACTGGTAGAGTGAGGCAGGTTATGGTACAGGAAGCAATATCCATGGAATGTGTTGGGAAAGATGCCATGGCATTAGTCAAGTAATACATGCCAAATAGGATTTATTTAGTTATGAAGCTCACCGAATACCATGAAATACCTATCAACTAATTACATACCAGTAAAAGAACTAATCAGGTACGTTTCTGTATCCTGACGTGTCTGGATGACCTTGCCAAGTGTGCTCCCCTTGCTGTGCTGTGCCTGCCCTTCCTGGCTTTGTTTCACTCCGCTGCAATAAACAGGGAAACTTTTTTTTTTTCTACCTTGTACTCCCGCTCTTCCTCTTGAACCGAATTCTGCCCAATGCTTCTAGTTTACTGCTTATCTTATCTGTTCCTATGGCCTGCCCCCACAGGGCTGGTTGCTCAACACATAGATTTCTGGAGGTGTGGGCAGATGCGGAGCGAGGCAGGGGGTTGAGCATCCTGTGGGATGGGCACGGGAGGCACATGTGCGGCCAGGGAAGTGGGTGGACGTCGCCTCTGTGCCATGTTCAGGTGCAGAAGGTGGAAGGGGGCCGGGATCCCTTTCTGGATCTTCATTAGCTGCTTGTGAAATCATGCTTGTCATATGCTGGACCTAACTTTGCAGACTTCAAGTGGCATCTCTCCCTGCCTGATGCCTCATTGCTGTTGTAGGCTGCTGCCCTGCAATCCTCCTGGTGAAGGCTGGTGCGAGCTCCCTGGTCTGCCCCATCCAAAATGAGACAGTTTAGCTCATGACTGTGGGTTGGGCTACTCTGGTTCGCTTTGTCTGAAGTGGATTAAGGACTGTATGTAAAATATGGGTAGTAGAACTATGGCACATGGGCAAGGATGAATAAATGGAATGGTGTTACATTCAGTGGCACAGCATGACTTTATAGAAATAATTCTATAGGACAGCACTCATTTTGACTTTAGGCTAGTGGATGTCTGGAGCTTCAAGCTACTTCCCAAATCCTGGGTAGCTGACAAGGAAGAAATACTCCATTCCTCTCAATGTCCCTTACAGCAGCTATGTTCTGGTTTTCTTTCCTGAAGTCACAGCAGGTGACAAGCACACAAGTGCAGTGTTTTTGTTTCCCCATTGCCCAAGTAATTATTAAGTTTGAGAACTGACAGATTTGATTAAATTTTTCTCTATTGCAATTTATGGATGCTTCAAAGAGCAGTTCTTGTAGTGCTTAGGAGTATTTAGTATTCTGAGTATTGGAAGCTGCTCTCAAGGTGGAAAGGGACAGGAGCTAAACACTGTGAAACTCCAGCAGAGGCTATTCAAACACCAGGAACAACTGTTGCCATAAAAAAAGATTTAAAACATTCACAAAAGCTTCACAGTTGGTTAAGATTTAGTTTTAGGAGGTTTCTGCTCACTTAAAATTAATTTAAATGTTATTTAAAAGTTGGGTGGTTGCTCTGCATTGTTGTACAGCATGAGGGAGCCGGTCCCATGTGCTTGTCCAGCGGCCTCCCGCCAGTACCCAGGCTCAGTGCTGCATCTGCAGAGGGCGAATCCAGCCTAAATGGGGAAAAGTAAACCTTCTACTCCTTGAAAAATACCAGATAATTAGAAAAAAATCATAGCATTAACAAAATAAATAATTCCTTTTGTAAGCCTGATTGTATTTTTTTTTTATGTAGTTCCTTTGAAAGGCAAGAAAACAAAAGCCAGAGGGTCGGGCAAGTTTTGTTTTCTGTAGCCTGTTGTCACATGTTCAATTTACAAGAAGTTTTGCAAAGTTGCAAGTGATGTGGCAGTTAAGAATTTTTTCTATTCTTCTAATACTTAGTTGAAATCTAAAACATAAAAAATTATTTCAGATGAAATTAAATATGTAAGTTTATGTTGATGGGAGACACCAGAGCACCTCAGATGTCTCTATTCTTTACCTGCCTTTGGTTTCAGTGTTTAATGCTGACCATCGAACTGGAAATGTTCGATTTTTTTTTATTATTATTTTTTGTCTCTTTTTACTAAATTAATGTAGGAAAAATGCTTTCCATGTGTCTGTTCATGTATGTCTTCATTTTTTTAAATCTCTTTTTCCTGGATGTATTTTGCTATTTATGTTCTGTCTGCTTCTGATGATTGCACAAAACATTTTACCGCTGAAGATGTTGACTAAAAAGCACCTATAAGTAGTGCATGAAGTGAGTAATGTGAGAAAATACACAGTTTAGAGCCGCACAAGTGTAAAAGTGTCATGGTTGTTATCTTGGTTCTGGATGAGAATCCGAGGAACTGAATTTTGGTCGCATTTTTAACTTTGAAATCCTGAGCTAGCACACAAAACTAGCCTCTTAAAAACTCTTGTGAAGCCTATCCAGGCCAAAGCAAGCTCTGGGTTCCACTTGCAGAGTGGCACAGATGTCACAAGGAGGACAAATATAGGTGTCAATAAACTCTATGAATCATCTTATTTGCCAGGAGCAATGGTATTCAGATTGCCCCTCTGAACTGTGTCAGGGCTGTATTACTTGTCAGGGTAAAAAGCAGTGAACACCAACTTTTATGTCCGCTCCACTCATGATACCAACTTAGGCTGATGTAGTTTCACCAGCATTTCTTTTACCTGAGTGCTTTTGCCCTTGTGTCACCTTTCTGCTGCGTTGGTAGAACCCTTGGTGAAGGCCGGTGCTAAGTGCGCTGAGGAACTGGTCTGGGCTAAAAATACCCTTTCCTTTTCTGCTGGGCTGTCTCCCCCGCCCTGGATCTGTTTCCCAATCTATTTAATTATGCATCCAGAAAAACAGTTTTTCCAGTACAAGTCAAGGGTGACGTGGGAGCAGGTATGAGTAATGGGGGGAGAGGTTGATTAAAACGACATTGGCACCATTAAAAGCACTCTTACGATTACAAACTTAGCCTGTAAAGAGTCAGACTTGCTCTGCTCAAGCAGGCTATGCTCAAGAGAAGCTGCCTGTAGCAGCTTTATGAATTCCTGCATGCTACCTGTGTGCGTTTAATTGTATCGTGAATTCTTTGTTGTTTGGATTATCTTTATATTGATATTGTGCCTTGCACATTGGGCCCTGTGCCTGGAGCCTCTATTCAAAGTCCTTTTTTTTTTTTTAATAGCAGTGCCTCACCCAATGTGCGTGAATATGAGCATAACTTTGTACTGTGCACTGCAAAAACGTGTACAAACAAATAGTACGTTCAGTGCAAAAAGCTATTAAGTTTCTACAGGCATCTCGTGGACTGGAATTCAAGAGAATGGTCCTGTCCCAGTGACAGTATCTGGGTTTATGGGTATGTCCGAGATAAAAACATAGCTTAGTAAGAATAACTCTATTCCTTTTATTCTTTGTTTTCTAACAAAAGAAGGGGACAACTCTTGCTGGAGTCTGAAACACAAAGATCAGTTTGTTGATTTGGAAATAATTTGCATTGTATCATCAGTTCTGAAGTGGCTTAAAACAAAGTCACAAAAACCTGATTCAGTGCTGCTCTGGATGCTTTCAGATTATGGGTATGGTTCACGTTGGTATCATGCTCTTTCTTTCACGAAAGTTATTTGAGGTGACAAGTAGATTTTTTTTTTTTTAAATTGGGTTTTGCCTGTTCTATTAAAAAGTAAAATGCCTGGAAATTGTTACCAGTAGTTGAAAACTAATGTTTTTTGATGTGTACCTGAGCAGAGTGCAAGGCAACTGGGAAGGAGAAACGTCTAGGTTTGGAGCTATTGGCGCTGTTGGCAGAGAAAAGATTTTTTTTTTGTCTTTTTTTTGGGGGGGGATTGGGGAAATGTTTCTGTTTAGTTAAGTATTGAAATACAGTATTTGTCAAATATATCTGGTTTTTGGTTTGTTTTTTTTTTTTAAAAGACTTTACAGATAATATTTTCAGTTTTCTTTTGATAAAACGTTGTAGGTGTTTCTTGTTTTTAATGAAAAGGTATTGGCTGAACCATCAAGAGTATAAGGGTTACTGGTCAGGTGTGCTCATTTATTCTGTTAAGTAAATACTGTGGTATTTGTTTACCATGTGGTATTACGAATAGATGGGGATGGGCAGCATGGAAATGTCTATTGTCTGTTCAGAGAAGTAGTACCTGGTAATGTTGCCTCCTCCTGTACAGGTGAAAATTACTTAGACTCAGGTATACTGCAAGTGAATCCTTCAGTGTATTTTACAGTATTTGCATTTATAACATCCACTACAATCCCTTTTTTGTTTGTTTAGATGTACTGTTGGAAATATCTGGATTAAATACATTCTTCAATCACTTTAGAGTTCTGTGGCTTGTCTTTTCAGCACTGAAATAAAAGATTTTGAGACTTTAACTGTACAGAATGGGTCTGACAAGCTTAATGAAATTATTGCAATGCACTTTGGAACTGCCCTGTCCACCTTTGTCTCTTGTGACTGAGATGTGTAGAAGACACCGTGTACAAATGCCAAGAGGCTAATGGAGGAAGCTCAGTGTTCACTGTCAACTTTGAAGTTAAACCTTTCTCAAAAATACTTGTGAGCTGTGTTCCTCAGAAACTCTGTTAAAGATACTAATTCCTTTGGTCACTTGCATTATTGCTGTTGTGCTGACAGCATTGTTTCTGTAGCACATTTTGTTCTGTACCAAGTTACATTGTTATAGAGGAGTGTGCTTGAGTTTGTTTTTACATGAAGAAGTGGTAAAACTGTAAGGCAAGGCTGTAAATAGCTTTTATGCATAGCTCTGGTGTTCGGGAAGTCCACTCATTTTTAACTTCTAACCATGAACATGACTCTTACATGTTGGAGAAGGGAAAAGGTTGGGAGGAGGGAGTGTGAAACAGAGGAGCTGTGAGAGCTCTCTCTGCCTCCCTTCAGCAAGTCTTTTAATGAATGTTTGAAATGTTATGGGGGTGAAAAATCCCCCAGCTGAATTCCAGATTACCCTGAAACTGCTTCTCATAAACTGAAGTGGTCCACTGGGTCAACTATGGGATCATATCTAAAAGCTGCAGAAATAAGATTCCTGAACATGGACTGGACCATGCAGAGTTCTGGTTTGATCTGGAGTTTTTCCCAATCTGTTGAAATGAGGCTGCTACTGTATTTCAAAACTGAACAGCTTAAATATGCCATTTGAACTACGTTTAAAAGTACAGGCTGGAAAATTGCCTCTGGAGCTGTGGAAAGTGTGCAATTTGGTGTTCTTGCTTTTATCCTGTAGAGACTTCACACATATTGTGAGGTTTGGTTGCACGCCATCGGTTGCTTTCATCCAAGGTGACAGAGCATTGGTCAAAACTTAATTGAAACCAGACAGACTTTTGTGATAAGCAAGGGAGCTGCGTTTACAGGTGGTGAAGTGATATGACCTTGACTCACCTGTTGAGCCAACAGCAGTGGGAAGACGTCCAGTTAGAAGGAAAGCACCCCTCTCTGGATGTAGTCAGCAGGATGAACCTGCAGCTCTATAATGTTTATGGAAGGGAGTGAGTGTAGGTGAAAGCAAATTCCTTGATTTGAGTGTGAATGGTAAAATCATCCTGAGGCGAGGTAGCAGAGAAAGAGTGGAGACAAACCACTGCGCTTAGAAACACACTGGGGTGATGCAGGCTGCAGTGTTGCTGTAGGTTCGAACACTGGTGTGTGGCCCTGGTAGTTTTGCACAGTAATGGGAATAGTGAACTGGCACCGAGCACTTTGGTGGTGTTCATGGCTTTGCTGTGCTACCTGGTGGGAAAGGTGCCCCTTTTTCTCTGGTGTCTGAGTGCTCCATACAAAGAGAGAACCAAACACGCTGACCTCTTCTGCAAAGCACTGAAACCTGTATGTGAAAAATGCTATCTGAGGCTTTTCTTGATAACTTAAATGCATAGTTATATATAAGCCTAATCTTTCTTTGCATTGGAGACAGTCCAGTTTTCTTCTCTTTTACTGCTGTTGCATGCTGAGTAGACTATTAGACACTTGTCTGTTTCTTGTATGCTGGTGTTTTACAGGAACATTGGTATTAGGCTGAGTACTCTGTTGCTTGCCAAGCTTCTGCGCTGGAAGTATTATTGTCTCCTGTGCTATTCCGATGTGTTTCTGTGATTTCTGTATTCATCCATTGCCTAATGGACTTTGTTGATGGGATACATTTTTTTGAGCTATTTGTATTTGGCAATCTTTCAGGATCGGGAAGAGGGAAAAAGAAATAAGTGCAGTGCCACACGCTGTCTGGCTGAGCTGATCTATTTTAAACTGTGGCGAAGTCTTGTGGTCCTGGGTGGTCTCTGAATGCTTGGAAAATGGTAAAAGCTACATTCTACTGTAGCAGTGGAAAATACTTATAGAAGATGGAAAATCCTTACAACATGCCTGTGATTGAACCTGTGCATTAATGTGGTGTTTCATGCTGTTCTTCTGTGAAGTTATCATTCAGTGGTTTAAGCTAATTTTAAAAAGCTCTACTGTTACAAACTCATAGTCTGCATAATGCTGTTGTATACACTGTTCTTGAGCTTCCTGAAAGTGCAAAGTAATGAAAACTTTAAAAAAATTCCTCTTAGCAAAGCATCTAACTAGATTGGAGCAGAAGTAAACCTTCACAGTTGTGTAATGTCATTAATATATTTTTCCCATAATATCAGCCTCTACTTTGCATTTTGTGCTATGCAAACTCCTGTGTGTTGATTGCTTGGGAATTGAATGAACAAAGAACTGATATATTTTTAAAGTTGTATTTTTATAACAAGTTCTGTTTTAAAGCAATGTTTTAAGACACTTTTTACTAATCAAGCCAGTTAATGTTTTTAGGTGATGGAGATTTTTGTTTTCATGTAAGCTTTTGAGGTTAGGTTGTCATCTGAATACTGTGCCACACAGCATTGCTTTGCGCTTGGAGCAACCTTTTACTTTTGTTTCCATAGGCCTTTGACTGCTCTGAGTCATCTTGACTGATGTGTCCTCTCTCTTAGTGCTTGTAGGCAGCTGTGAATGTTCCTATTCCATACTGTTTGTTGCCCGTACATGACCCCCAGGGCTTTCACGTGAACCCTTTGGAAATCCAACAGTTCTATTGTCCTTGTAAGATTACCTGTGCAGCAAGTGGAAAAGAACATTTCTGGAACTGCTGTTAGTATTGAATGGGAGCAAAGGTGCTCCCATTCTTGTGTTCACCCCATGTGCCCGGACGCTGCCAAACTGGATCACCCTCTAAGGGACACAGTCATCTCGAAAGGGAAGGGTGCTATGAAAAGTTATTGACCATGAAGTAGTGTAAAGAGCATCCAAAACAGCTTGAGTAATGCCCAAAAGCTTACTCAAATTTCAAACAGAATCAAAAGGGCTTTTATAATATACTAATTTTAACCCCCAGTGGCAAGGGGGTTGGAACTAGATGATCTTTAAGGTCCCTTCCAACCCAAACCATTCTATGGTTCTATGAGTTCCCATGTGTTCGTCCCTGGACTCAAAGTATAAGCACGTTGCAACTTTGACAAGTGTCTTTGACTACAGGATGAATCTGCAGGGTTATTTCCTCCAGCTGTCCCTAATTTTCAGATATCTCTTTGCTGTCTGTTCTCCATCCCTTTATGATTCCTCCCTTGAGTACAGAGCACAACAGGCACTTACTGGGAAATGTCTGACTTTTCCACCTCGCCTCCATTTCTGAAACTGCATTTCACTTCTGCAGTAACTCTTGTCAAGTCAAAATAAATATTTTGGTGTTTAAGTGGGGATCTTTGGGAAGCAGGGGAAAAAACAGGAGTGTCAGGAGAAACTAGAAGTCTGTTCATATTCTTACTGCTCTGTTTAGTTGTTCTGAGAGGCCTCAGTCTCCAAACAACAGTATAATGTACCTTCGTGAGACCTTTTGTCATGCTGAAGAATGTTGATTTCAACAACAACAAAACCCCCCAAAACCTAAGGCCTTTATATCTCATTGCGTATCCCTCAGTGATTTGGAACCTCCAGCTGCAGCTGTACAAATTATCAGCCCCCGACTGGAAATATTTTAGGATGTGGCAGTGTAGTAGCTTCCTGGAGCACGCTAAAAAGCACATTCACAACAGCAGTTCATGTGCCAAGACTGAACTTGGAAGCGGCAGCTTTTTTTATGATAACTGTCAGCGCACTTCCTTGGGTAGGGGGAGTGTTCTCAGACTTCAGTTTAAAAACACACTTAGCACAGATTTCCTTTAAAATGGCTTTTGTCACCCTAAAGCTCTGCCATCCGTTCTGGCTGTGCAGCAGCAGCCGTGTCGCCCTGCCTGGAGTTCAGGGCTGTGCTGTGTGGGTCCTTGCGGAAGAAGGTGCCAACACAGCTGGTTCCAGCTTTCTTTTGAAAGAGCCTCCTAGGGAGGGTGACGTTGCTGCTGTTTACAGTGCTCAACAGTGTGTCTGCTATGGAGGGTGCAGTTGCTGATATTTACAGTGCTCAACAGCATGTCCGCTACAGAGGGTGACGCTGCTGCTGTTTACAGTGCTCAACAGCATGTCCGCTATCCTGCATGGTAGCTTAAACAACACAAAAAAAGAGGGGGAGGGAAGGGAGGGTGTCAGTTCTAGGTCATCTGCCTTTAAAATTCATGCCTGCCTAATGCAACGCAAGCAAAATGGGAGCAGAAGGAACGCATTATTTTGCTGCCTAGGATATCAGCCCAGGACCCAGAGGGTGGGTAGGTTGAGCAAGTGCAAGGCAGTGGGAAACAATGGTAAAGGAAATCAGCCCACGTCAGCACGAGTGAGTGGTGTGGGAGCAGCTTGGCTTTTCTGAATTGCTGCATTAAAGAGAGAGAACAAAATACCATGTTGCAACTCCACACCGATGTTATCAGTGTTACCAATATTCTGAACCAAGCAAGATTCCAGCTGGTGCAATAAAAGTTCTGTAAAATGACATTGATTTTGCACCGTGGCAGCTACAGTGGTAGCAGCTGAGTTGAGTGTGTGTTATAGGCAAGACGTGACTGTAGAAAAATACTTTCTCCTTTGTTAATGATGAGTATTTCTCACTTTACTTGCTCACCTCTTCTTTCTTATGGTGAATGTTGTTTTCTTAAGGTAATTAGATGTATTTTTTTTTGTCTCTTCCTATGAAACTCCTTTCTGCTGTATTTTCATGTTACAAAAGACAGCACCGTTTCCCGGTCTTTGTCTGCCACAGGTGGAAACTTATTGTCTAGTTTTTCTGTATTTATTTTTCTACAGGGATGAATAGCTACAGGTACGTTGCCATTGATGACTTGGTTACAAGATGACTTTGGAAATAAGATGGCTTGTCTGCTTTTATTTTCCCACTGGTATTAGCTAGATTAGCAAGGTGTTACATGTGTAGCAAATCTTGTTCCTATTTGTTTTAAGGAGTCACCTCTGAAAGATGAAGTCTAGCTCTGTATTTCTCTTTTTGTTTAGCTTCCATGGAGTGCCCCCCACTGTGACTACTTAATGACAATTTATGTCATTGTTCTATTAAGTGATGGGTAATATCAAGCAAAGTTCTCTACCAGTTCTTGGTAGCAAATTGCTTCTATTGTAATTAATTAGATGTATGAGATTCTCATATGCAGTTAACTCACGTGCATTAACTCTTAACTGTTAATGAGGATAGATATGATGGAGCCAATTCTGTGACTCAGCTTGCCGCTGAAGGAAGTGGACAGTCTCACTCATATCCCTTTTCATATTTTCACTTGAGTAACTTTAATCAGGCAGGTAGATACAAGCAATAGTGCTTGTAACTGGAGTCAGTTATAAGCTGTCTTACTCAGAGGTTCAGGAATGATACAGACTTTGGGTAATGGTATCACAGTAGAGAAGGAGGGAGAGTTTTAGACTCATCAAAATCTTGGCAATGTTAGTTGAGTCTGTTTCGCTTGTGGCCTGCCCTTTGTCAGGTATACTGGGAAGGTGTATTGATAACTGATATGAGGATGCACTTATCTTCATTCCATATACTTCACCTTAAAAGGGGTGTCTGGTAGAAAGTTGAAGAGTCTTACCACAGCATTCAAATAACTACATTGTGTACTCAAAACAAGCAATCTTCATCACCACAATGAGAATAAATTAAATGTCATTAGTCCTATTTTGTGGATGTGTCTACAAAGCCCGTTCATTTTTAGTCTTCTAAGATGCAAACTTTTCATGTCATCAGACATCTTTGATCCCTTTCATTCAAAGTTCTTAGCAATTGCACTCCCTCTACCTTTTTAGACCTTACCTATAAATTGTATCTTAAAAATAATACACTTTGCAGGTTAAAAAACCCAGACTGTGCTATCTTACCTGCACTGCAAAATACCACTCCTTACTCCTCTAGCTCAGTACAGAGTTTTATATTCTGGTTTGCTTGGTTGCTAAAAATGTGTATGCACCTTAGAAACACCACAGCTGTAAATAATTCTTACGTATATTTATCAGAGCTGTCCCTGCTGTAGAGGGGAAAAGAAAAAAAAAAAAAACAGAATGGATAAAAACTTAGTGTGTTACGAAGATGTTGACCTGTAGGGGAGGATGCGGGGAGCACTGGGTGTATGAGTTGGCATGATTATGTAGCTCAGCTGAAAATAATAGATTGTGTTACTCCTAGCCCCTGGTTCTCATTTTGTGAACGCCTGTTTAAAACGACCAAAAACTTAGTTGATCTGGTCTTGAAAGAAAAATTGAAATGCTGTAGAAAGTTTTCTAGTTACATAATAAGCAAGGAGGGAAAAGGAGAACTTGTTAAGTCCTTTGGGTGAGGAAATTAACCTGAGTCGGATATGGCCCAATTACTAAATCAATACTTGGTCAAAGGCCTTTGATAAGGGTAATGATATATCATTATCTAACGGAAATGAGGTTGTATTAATAAAAAAAATTGCATCATAGGTGAACCATATTTTGACTTCTAGGTGAAAGTTGCCATGCGATATGTGCCACAGGGCTCACCACGTAGGCAGCGTTAGGTGACTTTGTGAGCTGGCGTCGCTGAGCTGGAACAAAACTTAAAAGGAGCCAAGTGCAAGTCAGGCACTGGGGGACCAATGAAAAGAGCTTCTGCCCGAAGCAGAGGAGTAGGCAGGTGAGACCAGCTGGCTGCAGGATGGCTGGCATGCAAATACTCAAGTAAGGAGTTTTTGGTAAAGGCAGGGGAACACTGATAGCAAGTTAAAACTTCTAGGAGCTTTTTCCCCTGCTTATGTTTTTGCCTTTCTCTGAAGCATTGGGAATACAGGGAGAGAAAGCTGGGGAAGATACACTGATGTCCATGGTGTTCACTTCCCAAATGAAACTGGGAATCTTTTCAGAGGCCTGTCCAGAGTCTTCCTTGTACTCGAGTTAAACTGGTAACTGAGTTCAGACTTGTAAAGAAACTTCCTTCCAGGCTATGATTGCAAGAAGTGTTTGTACTTGATCTGTTTCACTATGTTATGTAGGATGTTAGTCCCTAGCATCACTTTCACTGTGCATCACTGCAACCCCAGGTGATGCATTTAAGATATTCAAGATATTGGCGATGCCAGATCTTTTCCTGCCTTATGGTAGCACAATGTGATTTGTGTGGCTTCAGTTCTTGTGTTGTAGAGTGTCCCTTGTGGCTTGTGATGGACACAGCAATGACTTGCTCAGGTGCAGTGTGTGAACTTCTTGACTACAGATCTAGCATGTGGTTGTCTATAATTATGCAGGACTGGACATGATGGTTCTGTGTCCTCACTACATGGTTTCAGTGTCAGCTTAAAGGGATCTGTGACAGGGCTGCTACTCCTACCTTTCTCCCTGCCTGCGGGATCCCAGTTCATGTGTCTCAATGTTTCCTTTGCCTGCTCAGATCCATTCAGCCTTTCAGATCAGAGCTGACTGAAAAAGAACTTCTTTTTTCTCAAAAGATTAAGCTTCCAGTTGGGTCAGTGAGCTGCTGTGACTTGCCCTGCAGCTACTTTAAGACTGGACTGGTCAGCAGTCATGCTGTGGGGCTGCTCACTGGGGCTTCTCTGTTCAGCGGTCGCTGGTGGCGGGGTCAGTGTGTGTGGACCAGGAGAACGGCCACATGATTCTGGCTGGGAGTTGGGGACAAAATGGGGCTGTACCTGTGGCCCATGAAGAACCTGAACCAGTTCCCATAGAAAGACGCTTTTCTGTGCCTCTTCCCAGTGTTCAACCTTGATGTGAAGTCTGCAGGATCAGTTCTTTTAACAATTTGGAAGGAAATACGAACTGGTCTTTATTTTACACAGCATAAGAATGGGAAATCCATTAGCCTGGCAGAAAATGGATCTGAAGTGTGAAATGAAATGTGTTTTCACTAGTTCTGCTGCTTACAGACTACTACTACAGACTACACCCACTACAGACTATGTGGGTGAATGACAGATATGATGCTAGTTTAAAAAGCAAAGCATTAAATGAAGAGGTACCATGTACGTAAGTCAGTAACGGTGACTACACAGGGTAAGTGTTAGATCTCTTATTGAATCCTGCCAATGGGGAATTTTACAAGTAGACTTTCTAATATAGTTTCTAAATTTCTTCCCTGTGTTTTTAGGATGTCAACCTTTTTGAAAAGGAATTTATATTTATTTTGAAATTTGCTATTCTCTCACCAATGTCTACTTTAAAATGTACACACAGAGATTTTTGATGCACTCTAAGGAGTTAAGATTTGTGTTTTAAGATGGACTGGCTTCAAAGCCAAAGTTTGAAATTTAATCAAGCTAACAACTAACTAATACATCTCTCAAAACCTGGAAATTTCTCTGAGCACCTCTGTTGCAGAGAGTTGCCTTGCCTGCCTTCTGTCACTCACTTGGGCAGAACTGTCATCTAACAGGAACAGTGTTTACAAGCAATACTATCAAAAAAAGGAAAGACCACCTAACGCTAAGCAGGTTGTAGACAACTGAGGCTACAGTTGAATGTGAGATGAATCTTTCAAAAAAAGGGTTGGGTGGCCGAGAGAAGGCATAAAGGATGGGGAAGGTGATGGAAACTCCTCTCAGGGAAATCCGTAACAACAGGAGACACCCAGCTGAAGCTTAAAACTTTGTTGCAGAATATAGGTGAGTAATCCATCTAATGTAATAGGCAGTTTGTATTTGTTTGCCAGGTGGCATAAGGGAGTAACGTAGTTAATATAACTGCAATTATGTAAGCACACAGCCTTGGGAAATAGGAAGGGCAGAGCTGGTATTTCCCAGGTAAAGCTGAAGATACCATCTGTGAAACATCCTGATTTAATTACCTTCTGAACTTCAAGAGCAGAATTAACAACAGTATACCAAGTGATTCTGAAACATGAAAGTTTCATAATTGTGTCTGAATATGTAAGCCATTATTACTGTCACTTCTTAAGATACCATTTTGAAATCAGATCTGTGTGGGTCAGTTCTTCCTGCAGGCTCTCCCCATCTTCCTGCGGGCTCTGTGGGGTGGGGGGGTCTGCCTGTCATTACCTGCTTGCCAGGCCAGGGGGGATGCTCTGGAACCTTTGCTTTTGGGACCTACCTTGAGTGGAAATTACCCCGTTGGAGTTTGTACTGTATTGTCATATTCTCCAGTCTTTTGCTAAGAGGTCCCTGGTAAAGGTACCTTGTCCATCTTTCTAATAATTAGCTTTGGCTTCTAGAATTGGTTTCTGGAGTGATGAATTCACATTAGATTTTTTTTATTCTGCATGGTTTTCTGTCAAGTTCTTTTGTTTGTAAATTGTAGTTGCTGTAAACAACAAAATTGTTGTAAAATTGCAATTTAAAAGCAAATGTTGATACTTGTTTCAATATGTAAAAACTATGTAGGGGGAATAAATGAGCATCAAGAATGGCAAATATCTTTCCTGTGGGTTAAGCAAAGGAATGTGAGAAACTTCTCGCTCTGATTTAAAAATAAGGAGTGCTTGAGGCATACCAGTAATTCCCATTACAAGAATCACTAATAGTTTTTGTGCTAACCGGACTTGAGCACTTCCAACAACTTATTACCTACTACTTGTCATCATGAGGCATTCTCATAAGGTTTGCTGTGGTATTTGTGGCACTTTTGGCTGGTGAAAATGATCTTGCCATCTACCTTTGCCTCTTCAGTAAAGGTAATGGTCCAATTTGAAATTGGTTCTGCCAAGCCATGTGCCTCAACTCAGCTGCAGTTAGCAGGCTCTGTCTGCTGAGCTGCAGGGGACCAGAGGCCAGCAAATGACTTTGCTCTTTTAACACAGCCCTTTCCCTTATTTGCCTCACTTACACCCTCTGTTTTTATAATGGGGAACACACATTTGTTTAAAGGTTTCTTCAGGTATGTTATTAGCACAGCTAGCTTGAACCTAGATGCACAATAATACTTCCATTGACATTTTTAAATACAAAGAAAAGAAGAAAAATAGCGCTTTTTTCTTCCTAAGAGCTGAGTACCCTGCATATGTTTTGGAGGTGATTTCAGTGCTTATTTTTCCAAATACGTGTGTTTCAGAGGACTGCCTCTGTGTTCTTTAGAACTTTTCAAGCTGGGCAGACTGAACTTATATGACTGCTTTTTTTAAAATTTATGTAAATTGCTTCCAATATGTCATTTAAAATAACCTGGTTTTGAAAATTAGTCTGCTAATGTGGCTGCCCTAATTTTGAGAGGTTACTACAATCTAGAAACTCCATTTTAAAAAGAAAACTCCCTACTGTTAGTGCATTTTAGTTGCATTTTTTTAATTTTATAAATAAAGCAGAAAGTGGAACATTGGAAATAAAAGTGACAATGTGCTGATTCTGTAAGTACATTAGCAGGTATGTAGACTAAATATATGTATTTTTTTTTTTCCGACTGAACTGTGGCTATGCAAATGCTGAATGTGCAGATGAGTTTACAGTGTGAAGAACTAAATAGTGTATTTAACAAATGGCCTTCTCTGCCCCCAAGACTTTGTCCCTTCGGGCCAAATATTTCCAGCCTCACGTTTAGAGGACAAGTTCTATAGACTTCAAAACTCCCAAACGTTATGGAAGGTTGTATTATGGTCACAGGTTTATCAGGTTACTTCTTAACAACACAGTGGTACTGGAAAAAAAACAGTTTTTCAAAAATGGTTTGGTTTTCTGATGAAGCATAAGCTAGTTGTTTATCTTGAGTTATGCGTACGTGGGGTTTTTTTACTCTTCTATTTTGTTAAAAAAAAAAAGCAAGCCTTGATCATACTGTTTTCCTGTATGTATGAATTCGTGTGTGAAGTAAGTATAACAGGATAAATCAAAATACCTTCCATGCTGCCATTAACTCTACTTGTAGGTAGTTAACAAATAAAAAAATCCTGAAAGCTTAATATTAATGTAAACAATTTTTCACAGAAATGGACTTCCAAAGGAAAACTAGGTAGCTAGTTAAGAAAATAACTCCTCTTAGAATATTTAGTTTTAACTTACTTTACTGTGCTTACCTTCAGATTCAGATTAATTGATCAGTCAGTATGTTTGTGTGGTGAGGCTGTGGCTGCTGTCTGGCTGCTACATCCTTCTCTCAAGGATAGTAACTAAACTGCAGAAAATTCCACAACAAGTTTAGCAGCTGCTGTGGCGTTACATCTTGCTTGCTGGGTTATGAACAGAAAAGAAACCTTGTGGGCTAAGACCCTCAGCTCTTGTGAAATGTTTTAAAGAGCTGTGAGTGCTGGGGTCAGGAGAGGTGGGACAAATGCCTCTCCCTCAGTATGGTAGAGGCTGGGAAATGTGAAGATTTGCTCTTTTCATCTGCTGCCTTTCTACTATGAGCAGAAACAATCTATTGAAAATAGAGTCTGATTCCGGATAAAAAGCGTGCTTTTGGTCCCAATGTTTACCAGGCGTAAAGGTCTATTTAAACACTGACAGTGTGTTTGTCGGACTCCTAGTGCAAAATTAAATGCAGTGTTGACTACTCAAGTGGATGAATGTAAAGAATTCTGTAGTTGTGAGGATGCAGTAGTCAGGATGAGAGCTTTGCACCGTAAGAGGGAGGAAAAGTCAATCAACATCCCCAAACCTGTAATTATTGGCAATTCATTTTGAGCCAGCATCCAGACCAGAATTTTCTGGATTTTTCAGAGCATGCTTGAAGCAGTAGGTGACTCATTCAACATAGGTTTCAGTTAGCATGTTGAGCTAGCCACTCTGAGTTCCAGTAACATCTTCATCAGGATGGGAGCAGAAAGACAGTGAAATCAATAAACTGTTTTTCTTGTTGAATTACTGATTAAATGTAATATGATTGTTTGTATTCAGTGAATATACTTTTATTGAAATATGGAGCTGTACTGTGCAGAAGGTGTCTGTAGGCTTTGGTAGAGTATCGTTATAACCACTGAACAAGTTTTGCCATGACTTGTCTCTTGATAGACTGTTCTTATGGGACTGAAACGGTCAGAATACTGGATTTTAAGGATAACTTATTGTAATTAATCTATTTTAATAAAATAATTTTTTGTAAAACATAGATTTTTAGCACTTTTCTCCAGCACCAGTTACTTTCATCTGAGTTGCTCAGTTGATACAGTCAGACAATCTGAGGTATCTGGTGTTTCAGACAAAGCTGGGTCTACAAATGTTTGATATCATCCATAGTTTGTCTTTTGGAGCAAGGTGGCAGGGATATTTATAATTTTTCTCTGACATTAAAATCCTTTTCTCTTGTGCAATTGCTATTGCCAAAAGGAAGAGAGTCACTCAAGTTTCCATTAGAAAAGGAAGATTATGTCCTCTGCTCCTTTATAAACACAGAGCTTTGTAGCAAACGTAATATGAACATAGGCCATATGAAAGTGGTCAGCATAAAGGCAGTGACATTGCATTGGGAAATGCTGATGCTGGAGGATGGTATTTCTGGAAAATGTGAACTTTAAAGAGACTTGCAGAGGGAATATTTTTCTGAACAAGAAATTGATGGTGGTTTCAGATGTACAGACACACAGGACAGAAGTGCAAGCAAGAAAACAAGTGCGTAGCAAAATGAGAATTGGGAACAGGTAGATCAGATGAACTCTGATGGAGGCAGGCTTGTCTGTGCTGCATCTTGTGATGAAGGGTGTGTGTGCTGTACTTTGAGCTGCCTAATAGCTCCTGTGAAATGGCATTGAACAGGAGGCACTTGTAGAAGCCGAGATAAGGGGGAAATTATTTTGCAGGAGAGTTAAGGTGAGAGCAGATGAGAATATGATGGTGGGGAGATCTGAGGAGTAAGATGCATTACCATCATGAGGGCAGAACTGGCTCTCCAGACCTGCAGCTTGCTTAGCTTGGGGAGAGGCAGAAGGGCAGCCAGAGGAAAGGAGCTGGTTATCGAGGTGTGCTGAAGCCTGGACTGACAAAGGTGAATATGGTGTGAAGAAGATTGCACAGGGGTGTGGAGAGAAATCGCGCAGCAAAGTGAGACACTGAGTGGGAATAGGAGAGAAACCCTCCAAATGTGTTGGGATTTTTAAGGAAGCATTTTCTAGGGGGAGTGAGGCAAGGGAAGGGCTGATGAGTACTTGATTTTGAAGCAGAAGTTAGTATTCATATAAGCACACTTCTTTGAAAAGTTTTACATATGTGGGTGGTGCTGCATGGAAACTAGATGTGCTGGATAACTTTTGTGAGTTAATGGTATTACTGGTGGTGCTATGACACTTCATGATCCTGGTGTGGAAACAGTTGATTCATCAGAGTGTGATTTGCATACTAATTATAACATAGCTAATTATTGTATTTAAAAGGAGTATGCAGACATATCGGCACCTTTCCTCCTTCCCACCTACCTTAGAAATACTTTTAGTTAGAAAATTAAAGTTTTCTATAGTAAATGTTGCAAACCTGAACTTCTTCACATATAAGTGACTTTAAGTGGAGATGGCAATAAAAACAAATTTAAGCAACTGCTCTTTTTTTTATATTTTCCTCTCAACTGTAACGGTTAACCACAGTATGGTTTCTTGAGATAATGCTTTATGGCATAAAGACACTTTGTTTGGTATGTAGAGATTCCAAAATCATATTGTTGCACATAACAGCTCAGTTATAAATTAGCATCAGGCATAGTGCAATGTGGTCAGCTAATGCTCCCTGATCTGTATTTCACACGTGGTGCTCTGTTAGCCCTCTCTCTATTTTTTTCCATTCTGTTCCATGAGAATATTTTCTAAAACACTTTATTGACCTTTATTTTATTAATTACAAAAATCCATATTTCTGTTTTGTTTTATTTTCCTGCAGGCAGCATCGTAAAATCTTAATCAAGTGAAAATGGCCTTTAGCAATCTCACATCAAAGGCTGTACTACTGTATGATGAATGGATTAAAGATGCTGGTGAGTCATTTAAATCTAAAACTTATTAACTTTCAATAATTTTGAATAGTAATGTGTAGCTATTCTAGGTGTACTGTTTATTAACTTAAAGTAGCTTTGTCTTCCTGTAAATGTTTTTAAGACTTGCAATGTTACATATTGACATTTTTAACTACAAAGAACAGACTAGTTTCTGCTTTCTTAAAAAGGAAAAAAAGCAAAACTGAGATAGTTTATGGTTATAAGCTCAGACTAAATAAACACTCAGACAGTGATTCTTCTGTAAGAGTTTCTGGTGTGTGGAAATACATAGTTTATGTTTTTCTTTTGCTACTGAACATAAGGCTTACCGAACAATAGTATTTTATCAGTTAATTGAGCTAAGTGTGTGATGTTACTGTATTTTGCTTTTGCAAAGTAAAAGAAATAAAACCCCTGATAAGTTATAGTATCTTGAAATTAATCGTCAGAGCAATTACCTGTGTCACAGTTCCATTTTTAAAAGGAATTTTAGTCTCTTGTTGCAGCTGGAATGAGGATATTAAAATGTTTTACTTTGTTCTGTGATTCTGCATGCTTACCAAAAAATGACAGAGAAGATCTCAAGTTTGGGGTTAAAACCCATCTGTTGCAGTGGCACCCCTGAGTGTTCCTCACCATGGTAGGCACATAGTGACAGGGATTAGCACATTCCTGGGGAAAACTTGAGAAGCACTTAAGGTTTGATCAATAAAATTACTAATTTATTTTTTTCCAGTACAGCTGAGAACCATTTCTCCTTTTCTGTAGAATCACTGCATGCAAGTGAAAAGGGAGTTTTATCAGTGTAATTCATGGGGCAAAGTGGATTAGGATGGAGCTGGCTGACACAGCATTTCTGCTGCAGCGTCCATGACTTCAGAATTTGAGTTCCTCGTCTCCCTGCCTAACAGTGCTTGTATTTGGCATCTTGTAGTGTACCGTCAGTGGCTGGACATGGTTTCCTCAGGATCAGGCTGGGAAGACCAATGGGAAAGTTTTCGTAGCATCAGTGCAAGGGGTGGATGCAGAAAAAAGCAGTCAGTTGTGAAGAGCTGATGATTCTCTTGCAGTGCAAAACATACAGGTGCCCAGTGCTGTGGTTCACAAACCTTTTTGGTCTGTGGGCACCAGCACAGGGCACATCACAGCCTGTGAGCAATGTACTTTCCTCCTCAATCTATTTTAAAACTTCCAGTGGCTGCAAAAAACATCAGAGGGTCTCATGGGTGACATGTTGCTTGAATGCCGTGGGTTGCAAATCACTGACTTAATACATTTGTCCATGAACTAAACACTTACCAAAAATTGCAGTAGTGTAATTTCACTCCCAAAATACAGCAGCAAACCATGAAACCAGCAGTTTACTGAGTCAGGAGTTAAGTTTGGGATCATTCAGAAATTAATCTTCCAAAAGTCAATTTATAAAAATTAGAAAAAACACATGTTAAAAAAAAAAAATATATGAAGCTCATGTCAGTTCTCCTGCTTATGGAGAAACGTTAAAGTCTCTGGTGAGCTGGGACTCAGTGATGAACCACAGAAGGGTGCAGTGGAGTCATGGTGAAGCTCAGAGGGAGCCTCTCCCTGCAGCTGAGCAGGGAGAAGGGGCAGTGCATGTGTAGCAGAAGGACTCTCTGCAATACTTCTCTCTGGGGCAACTGGAGGGGAACTTGCAACACTTTTGCCGTCTGGAGGCTTGTAATATGAAAGTGTGTTCTATGGTGCTGTGAGAGTGGTGACGTGCCAGGGCTGAACAGGCAGAAGCCTTATGTGCTAAGCTGTGGGGACAGAAGGTCTTCTAATGTTAAAATCCCCATACTTACTATGTCTAATGCAGTACTGCTTATAAAGCTCAAGAATCTTGAAAAGTGGGCCTAGCCCCGGTCTGTGACTTGAGCTTGTGGAATAAGGTTCGTCCTTTTCCAGAAGAATGAAGTCTCAGATGGAAATGTAGCCTCGGTGATCTGCTTGTGCGTTGCCTTCCCATGCTGCCCTCTGAGCCTTGATCATATGTGGAAATGTGGACTCTTCACAGAGGAGAGCTCTAGACCGAAAATCAGGTTACTTACGTGTCTCCTCTTCTTTATGTGTGAAGAACTGATGCAAAAAGAAGCACTGAATCCTACAGGTGCTAAATCTTGTTATCCAGTTGGTATGCATTTGAGGTGAATGGACTCTGAAATGTGATCGGTGACAGCAAAACCAAAACCCTTAAGAATTAAGTACCTTTCTGTGGCCATTTTATGGTTTATTAAGTACATGACGGATATGATTTCTTTTTTTTTTTTTCCTCCCCCCTCCTCCCCTCCTCTAGATCCAAGACTTGAAGGCTGGCCACTCATGTCTTCACCTTTTCCAACAACCTTTATCATTGGAACCTACATTTATTTTGTCACTTCCTTGGGACCCAAACTGATGGAAAGTAAAAAACCTTTTGAACTCAGGCAGATAATGGCATTTTACAATTTTAGTGTGGTAGCCCTGTCTTTATATATGACTTATGAAGTAAGTACTACTTTTATTTGTAACATATATTTTGTATCTAACTGTCCTCTTAGTAACTTTTAATAAATGTGTTAGTATAATTTCCACTCTGCAATTCTCAAAAAAACTATTATTCTGATTGTTTTAATTATATTTCTGCGAGCAGTATGCTAAACCGATTGAGCTGAAACATGAAAAAAGGGAGTAATTCTTACCTAGAAAGAGAGATTGTCAAATATGCTATGTGTAATTATATATAATTTTACAAAATTAAAAATACTCATAATTTACTTAATTTCCCCAGGCTCTGGCAGGTAAAGTGGACTACATCTCTTACTTAGTCTGTTGTAATTGTTTCTGTCTTACTACGTGATAGTCAACACTGATGTTTCACACACTGTGTAGAGTATGTTTACTACAGAATAATCTTGTTAGATCTGCCTTTTAAATGACAGAAGTTAACAAAAGAACCACAAAACTAACATGAAAATCTTTAGCATTGATTTTTTAATTTACTTTTTTTTTCCCTCTCCCAGAAATAGTAAATGCTCTTTTTCTCAATAGGAATGTTGAGATTTTGCTATATTTCATAGCCCAAGCAAACGTTAGATGACTCAAACTGGAAAGCCTGATGAGTTACATAGTATTGTAGGTTGAATGACCTAAAAATCTGTAACCATGAATGGGATAGACTAAGTAGAATTTTAATTTAGAACCAGCCTTTAAAACTTTAGATAATGTCTGTTGTTTGGGGGGTTTGTTTGGGGTTTTTTGTTTGTTTTTGGTTGTGTTTTGGGTTTTTTTTAAGTGTAGCTATTTAACAGTAGCATTGTGTGAATGATAGCCTTACACGTTTGCTTGGTGAAACATCACTATGCTAGTACTGACCCTTTTTGTGTTAAATCTGGCTATGAGACTATTTTAGGTGTGGAAAACTCTTAACGAAACGTTGTCAGATTATCATGCCAAACTGGCAGGATACCTTTCAGCTCAGTTTGCATAAATTTCATCATGAGTTAGAGTGAATTGCCTGACAGCTCTTTTAAGTGCTCTACAGGCAGTGCAGCAGCCAGCTACTTTGTGCTGTGGCTGTGTGGAAAGCTGTAAGTGGTGTGCAAGATGCACACATTTGTTATTTACCCTTTTATTTGAAAAATCACCAAACTTCCTTTTGTGATTTAGTGCTAAGTTTGGTTTTGGTTATAACCCTCAGAAACAACAACAAAAAAATAAATACCAAACTTCTGTTCATGTCTGACAGTAACACATTATTCAATTGTCAAGAATTCCATATTACAATTTAATGAAAGAATGCATGGATAGAGTGCAACAGATTGAATCTCTGCTATTGTCTGGCTCCCAGCAAAAAGCTGATTCTTTCCCACTTTGGATCCAAGCCATTGGGTGGGTGCTTAAGGATTGTGCTGTCTTGGTGGTGTTTCAAATCTTGTTTTACTTAAGCAACTGATTCTTTTAGGAAGCTAAACATCTATTGCAGTCGCTGACTGAACCCCTCAGTTTGTGGAGAGAGCTGAACTTCCTGTTGTGCATGAGTGGACGATGATGATCAATGGACGAGAAGCGCTTTATAAACAGATATAAGATACAGCAGCCCTAGTGGCTGGCAGGGCAATGAGCCAAGTGTAATAGTAACAACGTTGTTCTTGACTGAGCTTTAACTTTAATATATTCCAAGAGAAAAGATTAGATGGTATTTGTTACATAGAGTCCTTTGGTTATGTGTGTGCTCTTCACCCTAAACCCCTCACTTCTCGTCCCTCCTCTCAGGGAGAGGTAATTGAATGACATAGTTTAACTAAGCAAAATTTTAGAAACTATGATACTAAAAATGTAGTGCATATTGATTCGTTTCTTGTCTTTAATGATATTAAGCCATATTTTTCTGTTGTGCTGCTTTTCTTTCAGTATTAAGATATTTGGTCTTGATAACAATTTACAATGAATTTAAAAATGTTTGATTTGGTTTTGTGGTCTGATTTATACAGTAAGTTGCTTTGCTAACATTGGTTTTGAGATGCATCTGTTTCTCTTCTTTGGTTACTAATGCTGAGATAATGGGTGTAGGAAGAAAGTTCTTGTCTGTAGGTGTGGTCCTGGAATTAGAAATTCGTTAATCTGCAACAGCAGAGGGTTTTATGGTAGCTGGCCCACACAGAGGTGGATGATTGACAAGGTTGCTGATTCAACAAGTTCTTAATATTGTTTTCCCCTCCTGCTTAGTGATTGCAAAAGTAATCCAAAATTAATTAATTTTTCAAAAGACATAAAGTAAATCTTTGCCTTTTCCCTTTTCTTTGCTCCAGTTTCTTATGTCAGGTTGGGCCACAGGGTACTCATTCCGGTGCGATATCGTTGACTACTCGAGGTCACCTACAGCTCTAAGAGTAAGTTGCTAAATGCAAAGCTGAATTGTCATGCTACACTGACTTTATTTTTGGAAATGCTTTTTGAACAACCACTGCTGTAGAGTGGAATACACTAAATGGAAATGCCCTCTTGCATAATGTAAAGCATGTGAGCTAACTGGAGGGGTTGATTGCTTGGGAAAAAAAAAAGAGGCAACATAGTTGTTGCCTTGTTCTTCTTGGTTTTAAAATTCCTTCAGGATTAAAAAATGGTTTGTGTTTTTAAAGAAAAACCAATCAAACCTTACATTTCAATGTTTCTGTCAACCTTGTGACACTACTTACTTGTCCCAATCCTTTTTTATATAGTTACTTATTTTTCCTGCAGCTGTTTAGTTTTATTTATGACTATTGTGATGTGACAATTTCTGGTTTTTACTCTTGCAGATGGTACGAACTTGTTGGCTTTACTACTTTTCCAAGTTCATTGAATTATTAGACACTGTAAGTATTTGTAGCCTAATAAAAGAAGTAGTGACGTTTCCTTTTCACAGTAGAACCGGTGCTGTTGGGGGCTGGGAGCATAATTTGTTCTTTATTTATCCCTCCAACCTTCAATTATTGGAATACCATCAAGGTGTTTACCCTTATCTCATCTTGTCTTACAGTCCATTTACACTGTCATTCCTTTATTATCAGGAAAAATGTTAATGAGAGAACACACCTTTAAAAATTTAGGAAGCCCTGACAACTTGTCTGTTTAACAGCTGAATACACTAACCTGTTTTGGTATGGCAATTCTTGTTTCCACACTGCAGATAAAAAAATGGTGTTGATCACGTTGAATTTTTTTCCCATGTCATCTTCAGATTTTATCTTCCACATCCAGAACGTTTGCATCAGCAGCTCTGAATACAGCATAAATTGCCATACCTACCTCCTTTAAATTCCTTTGCATGCCATCGTGGTCACTACAGATGTGTTTGATACCAGGCTGTCTCTCTGACTTGTTTCAGAGAAAGTCTGAGCAGCAATGCATTGAAGCAGAATGCAGACCTTGCTTACCACCAGCAGCCATCTGCTTTCCCTTCCTCCCAAGACTGACACCTCGTAGGGGTGGTTTTACCTATTTTCCAACTAGCTGCTGAGTGTTGGAATCAGCTGTGATTTCGTTTGCCTTATTGTGTGGGGTGCAATAGTGGTGATTCAGGAGCTGACTCATAAGCAGTTAGGATGTTCTATACCCTGCCAGCAAAGTTAGCCATCTAACTTTCATCTACAAATACTCATGATTCAACACTGGAACATCTTACTGACTGAGTCAAATGGAATGGCAATGTAAGGGACAGGAATGCTAAAACTGGAAAAGCTTGACAAGTTTAGTCCTCTATTTACCTTTATTACCCAGTGGTTAGACTGCTCTTTTTAATTTAGATTAGGCCTGAATTCTTTTTTAAAAAATGTTTTGTTTGAATCCACCCAATCAGGTACCTGTTTCTCAGCAGCTTTTTGGTTTTATTGCAAATGTAGCTTCTTAGCTGTATTGAAGTCAGCTGTTTCCAAATGTTTTCCCTGGCACACCAGACTTCTTTTCTTCTGTGTTCCTTTGCTTGTCATCTGATACTACCCTTTGCATGACCTGACTTCTTACAGTTTTCTTGCTCTCTGTTCCCTTAACACTTCCCTCAACACTTCCCTCGATATCTGTCCTTTAAAACGTGGCCAGTCAATATCAGTCATGAATACCTACCTATATTCTGTCCAATTTTGCCTTTTTCCAGGGGCACCTAAGTCAGTGTTCATAATAAAGTGCTATTTCTCTAACCTAGTATTTTCTATTGTCTCTGTCTGTTGCTAATCCTTCAGTTAATTTTCTCAAATGACCTTGCCTTAGTAGTTCAGGGGACTTAAAATCTGATGCTTCTAGATGCTTCTCAGTCCAAACAAGTCCATCTTACGCTGTCCGTTGCGCACATCGGTGATGCCTCAGCCATAGGCATTTACTTTCAAAGCTTGCCCTGGCTTTTGAGAATCCACAGGTGGATTTTACATACTGGTTTAATTATTTTTTTTTTTTGAAAACTAGTCTGCATATCCAGAGCCTCAGATTCCCTTCTTCTCCCAAGACTGCAACTGTGAAGAATTTGTAAATCTATAGTAGTGAACCACCAGCACTGATGCATACAGTTTTCTGTTAAGTAGGTTGGGCTCGATTATCTCCTGTAACATTCTGTTCATTAAAAATCTGTTTCAGATATTTTTTGTGCTGCGTAAGAAAAACAACCAAGTAACATTCCTGCATGTCTTTCATCATTCCATCATGCCATGGACCTGGTGGTTTGGAGTCAAATTTGCTGCAGGTAGTGGAGAGAGAGTTTAAGTTGTACATACCTTCTGGTAGTAAAAGTTAACTATGCTAGACAAAAATATTTAAAGAACAGAATCAAAAATCTTGCAAACGTGAATGTTTTTAAATGTAGATACCTGCAGTATTTGATGGAACATCTGAGATCAACACAACTATTTAAATGGATGCGGAGTTCTCATTTTTCCTATTTGACAGCGTTTTGTGCAGTGTTGGTTTCTCGTAGGGGGGGAAAAGGTGCAAAGGAGGGACCTGTATATATAAGCAAAGGGACCTGTATATAAACAAAGAGCATTATTACATGACAAAGATGTGACTGCAAAATCAGAAGTGCTAGGGGAGGCATATGAGGCAGATAATGCTGCAGAAATGACTTCGAAGACATCTGTCCCCTGAAACGTAAGAAATGAGTTGGAAGGGACAACTGTGTTCTCATCTTTTTTTGCCTGATTAAGAAATTTTTCAGGCCTTGTTGCAGTTATTTTTACTGGCTTTAGGTAGCATAATTGAGGTTTATTTACATCTAATACTTTGGCTTTCACAAAACTACAGAAATATTTTCTGGACCTTACTTAGTACAATTCAAATAAGTTTCTGTAATGAATTGAAAGTCTTTGTCCACTTCTAGCTTATCTTCACTTCCTCCTTTCCTACTCTGTGTGTCTATGCATGCATCTTCCTATGCTATGTTATTAGTGTGCACAGCTAATAAATACAGCTTGCCGTGAGAATAGCCTGATAAGCATACAGTGGAGAAACACAGTGATTTAGTAGTCCATCTCTAGGAGGGTGGGGGGGTTCTTGTAGGAGTTTCTACGAAGAAATAAATTTAGTTTGTACATGTTTCTTCACTCATATTCTGTGGCATGTTTTTTTCTCCCAGAAAATCGGTGACAAATCGATGAAGACAGCCATTGCTTATTAAATCTGATCTGTTAGTGTCTGTTTTATGAATACACAAATAACACCTGGAAGGAGTCCAGAAGATTTGCAGATGAGATCTTTTGAACATGTTCAGTGTGCAGATTTTCATAGTGTAGAAAAGGATATCCTTCTGCTGTATGTGTTGAGTTTCTGTTATTAGGAAGCTGGTATCTTGGTGTCTTGATCAGGTCTTTCTCAAATGTTGCCGAGTAACTGGTATTTTAAGTTTATGATGAAACTGTGAGTAATTTTCTCAGCATACAGTTCAGTGTTTATAGATTTGAAAAAAAAAAAACAAACCAACAACCCAGCAACTAACAGTCCTTCCTCTTCAACCTTGAAAAGTTTCCATTTGTAGTTGATTAACTTTCTGCCTTTTATCTGGACATCGAATCAGTATACCAGCTACAGGCTTCTGATTTTGCATTAGACTCAAATTTCCCATGTGATAATTTGACAAATAGTTTCAGCAAAGTATGCAAGAACTGTTTTGTCCTCTGCTAATAATAGTTCCTCATATTGATGCAGAGCAACTCTATTGCTTGTCTTCATACTAATCTTTCAAAATATTTTTCTGTTTGATAACTTAATTTTTTTCCCCAAGAATTTCAGTTCTGATGATGATTATCTTGTATTTAGTTTCATCACTTTCCTTCTAAATAGCGGCATTGATCAAGTTTTCAACTTGTTTGTAAAAAACCAACAGCTTTGAATGGAGATTTTTCTCTGATTGGATATTAACACGAAATTGTAAAATGGTGCTTATGTATGATGTTGCTTTTTGGAGCATGTTTTTGTACTGTTGATTAGGCTGTTTTTTATTTTTTTTCCTCTGCTTTAATTATTTTTTCTTTTGAATATTCACTGTGCAAGCCAAAAAAAGTATGTACGTTTGCACTGTAAGAACACTCAAATTATTTTTAAAAATACAAATAGCTATGTTTCAGAGAAAGTTTGTAATCACAGCTGAGGAGTTATGATCTCTCAAGCTGGAAAATTAGTGTGAGCTACTAAAATCACAAAATAAGTTTTATTTTTAACTTGAATGATTCTTAAAAGGAAATTGGCTTTTTTCCCTCACTAAGTACCTACTTTTCTGTCATCTTGTTTTCTTCCTGATGCTCAGTGTTTTCATGTTCCTATTTCTCTTAAAAATACTTTTCTATCTGCCACTTCTTGGATTGTTTTTACCTATAATTTCTTGTGTTCTTTAAAATAAAATTACTTTGAGCAGGGTCAACTAACTCCATAGTTGATTCAATGGAAAAGGAAATATTTCCTTACTTGCTTTGTGAAATGTTCGTATCTTAGCAGCTTCCGTCATGAGTTTGCCCCAGATGGGGCTACTTGGCCTTAAATTTCCTTTTCACTGTAAGTATGGCTTTGAGATGGACCATGGATTTGTGAGACCCTCACTTAGGTTATGATTCCAAAAACTTACTGTCAGAAACTGTGATTCTTTCCCCGGGAATTTGGAAATCTGTGTTGGTGAGAGAATTATTACTTATCTTCCAGAGTTCATCATGATGTCTAGAAAAGAGGTGTTAAACAGGAGGAACACTATTTCTATTAAATTCTCCATGTCTCCATCATGTATAGGTTTTAATAAAAAAATAATAAAAAAATGAACCCAAAGAACAAAGAATTCCACTAAAACCTTTTACAGATAATTAGATCAGCTATGTTTTATTGCTGTTTTGGAAATGTTTAGATAAGTCTTTTCGGAGAAAGCAAACTGATGCGATCCCTCAGAACAGAATTGGGTGTCAACCCAATTCAGGTTAAATACTTTGAGGGTTAATCAAAGTCTGTAGGTTTTGTGGTATGTTTTTTTTCTACCCCAACTCAAATAAACTACTAGAACCTAAGATGGCTTTTTGAATACCTGATGCAATACTACTACTATGTTTTGGTTTTCTACAGGTGGTTTGGGAACATTTCATGCTTTGCTGAACTGCATTGTCCATGTTGTTATGTACACTTATTATGGAATCTGTTCTTTGGGACCAGCCTATCATAAATATTTGTGGTGGAAAAAATACATGACAACTATACAACTTGTGAGTAATTTTGTTTGACATAAACAGCTCTCAGAAAGCTGACTGTGGCTAACACAGGCTTAATGCAATACATTTGTACTTTTAGTTATGTTCATGTGTGTAGTTTACAGTTGGTACGTGGTTTACTCATGTTTTAATTGAGTAAAACAAAAGTTGTGAGCTCCCCTCGGTTATATACTTAAATCTGCTGATTTCAGCATTCACTATAATCACAGATTTAGACATGCGGGCTTTTCAGTTATGCAGTACTTGGTAAATATATTAACAAAACTCATTGCTGTGTAAAAATGATTAGAATATAATTTTACACCAACAAAACATAATTAATGTACAGAACACACATGTGACTAGTAGTAAGGAAAGGGAAAAGAAGTATTTCTTTAGCATCTCATGTCTGTTCTTTCACAGAAAATGTTTGTGTTTACAGGATTTACCTCTCGTTAACTCAGCACATTAAAAAACACTCTTGCAGTAATTACATTGTGTTTTATCAGCATAGATCAAAAGGTTACTGCTCTGGGTGCTTTTTCATGCCTGGCTTTTTTAATAGCCAAATTTTCAAAATTCAGCTTCTGGCTAAACAATTTGTTTGAACTGAGCACTGATGCTGGTGGAGGAGGGAAAGGAGTAGGGAGAAGCAGGGAGAAGGCTGTCTGCTTGCACCAGATCTGGTGTTCATAGAGTAGTTCATGTAACCACATGTAACTGAACAATTTAGCTTGAATATTTATAACTTAAAGTCTTTTTGTTTTGGCGGCACAACCAGTGGATTATTAACTTGGAGTTTATGTGGAAAGTTATTACTTTTTTTTTTAAATCCTCCATTACATTTTTTTGGGACACCTGCAGACCTTTGTGTCACATGCTAGTTTTTTAGTTTTCTGGCTAATTTTTCTCAAGGAGCCTCCCATTTGTAACAGGTCAAACACTGTTTGTTCTTCTCTGAACTGGCCAGGGCAGATTCCCGTTCTCCTAGTATGGGTTTCTCAGTGCTGCTTGTAATTCAGTGTGTCCCAGGACTTCTCTTTCTTTACTTGGTGAAAATGTTTTTCAGTGGAATAACATTTTTGGGAGAGACGGTCTAAAGGTGCCTCTCTGACATTTTAAAAAGCCTCCTCCCAAACACGCTTTCTGTTTTTCTGTGTGCAAGTTATGCTGAATCTTTTTAAACTTCTGTCGTAAGTTTGTAATTGATTTTAAAAGTATTTTTCTTTTCTTCACCTCTTCCCTGCAGGTCCAGTTTATTATGATTACATGCCATATAGGACAAATCTACATGATGGATGATTGTCCATACCAGTATCCAATTTTCATGTTTATTATTTGGCTGTATGGCTCTGTGTTTTTAGTCTTGTTTCTCCACTTCTGGTACCACGCTTACACAAAAGGAAAAAGACTACCAAAGATGGCAAGAAATGGGATCAACAAAGATCAGTGAAACAAACTTTTGTCTCTAAAAACAAAGAAGTGTGTATGTCAATGTGGAAACTTGCACTACTTGACAATCAGGATATTTAGGTGCACACACTACGCAGTGTATATTTTGTATGTTTTCTTCCAAAACAGAATTTGTATTTTTACCGTAAGTTAATTGGGGTTCAGAATTTGAGGGATAGGAGAAGCAGTGTGGATTTCTGATTTAAAAAAAAAAAAAAAAGAAAAAAGAAAAAATGTTTTTTTTTCCAACAACTTGCTCATGTTTATCCTATAAGAAATGAATGGATAGATGATCTCTATCTAGAAGATGCATGAAAATAAATACATTGATTGGGAAAATTAAAATGTGTATGACAAGTACTGAGTACTTTGAACACTGAGGGGATAAAATTACCTTACCTTAAATGTTATAAGTTGTTGAGACTGTCAGCTGCATTTTATTAAAAGAATGAATCTTCACTAAGTACTGTTTATAGAATCTAAAGCTTATTATTAATATAGTTAATAAATGAACATTACATTTGTTTATGAACTATATTACTTTAAAGAAAGGAATGTATGTTAATCTGTCAAGGTATGGCGTTTCATTTGAAGATCATAGATTTTTGGATATACTGTCTTTTACTAAGATAACAATTCATTTCATGTTCTACTCACTTGAATGTTATTCTAAGTGTCAGAAAGCTACTAGTTTGAGGTTTATCTGAACTGTCTTGTAGTGTAATGATCAAAACATCTTACTTACCTGTTCACCAAAGTAGCCTAATATACTTATTCAATGTATTTATGGATATATTTTGAAATTGGTAGCCTAGGCTGTTTGCGGGGGGGGGGAATCTTGTGATTCAATAGCCAAAATCTTAGCCCTCAAGTAAGTTTGAAAATAATATTTTTTAATTGAAGCCTAAATGTCACCTAGCATTACTGTACTGTGCTCTGTTTTCTTCCATATCTGTTGAAATATATGCCTAGAAAGATTTTCTGTTAGTTTTTTTTCATGATTGATTATTTTTGACAACTCAAGGTTAAAGTTTCTCCATTAATAGCGCCAGTTACCTTGTCCAAAACTAGGCAAAAAGATCTGTGCTATTCTCTGAGCTGCTGCGAGTGGGTCAGGCAGTGGTGACCAGGCATGATTCCAGTCTATGTAGAATTAACCGGTATGTTGTTTTCCATGGTTAGGCAGATTGTTACGGTCACACGTGTACAGAAATCAAACAACCTAGCTATTTGTATGCAAGTTGCATTTGTACTGTACAAATTTATTAAGGAATTGGTGCACGTAACAGACCTGTAAATGAGGAGTTAAAGGTATTTAAATTAATGTTAACATTAAAAGTACCAGTTTATATTATGTTCACTACTAACAGAAAAGAACCTTGCAATATTTGCTTTGTGCTTGATCTACCTGTGTGACTTTTCAAATACCCAAATTTTTGGGGCAGGCTTTCATTTCCTCCCTGTTGCACAATTCCAAGAAAGTTTTGTTACCTGAATACTTATGGGGATACTGACATTTATAGTGTATTGTTAATGCTAAAAGAATTTAAACTTTATCTTGAACATGAGTTGCAAATGATTTCTTATGAGATTACATATGAGTCTTCTTTATAAAATAAATTAAAATAAATTTATATTTTATCTTTCGACTGTTTATTCCCTGTAGCTATCGACTGTCATGGCAGATTGAAATTAGATTCCCAGAAAGGATTTGGATGGCTTGAGATGTATATTGCGACTCCTGAATTTTAGATGCTTGATCCTGGAATCCTCAGGGCTGAGTTTCGGCTCCCTGGCAGTGCACGAAAAGAGGTGCTTTGGTACAGGATATAAGACAGCCGGGGTGCTGATCAGGAGCCACACGTGTTTTCAGTGGGAAATGCAATCACTAACTCTTAAATCTCAAATCCTGCCAGCCTCCAGCCTGTGTGCTGGGTCATCTCCTAAGGACAGAGACTTATTGCTGTTTTTTTCAAACAGCTGTAAAGGATTTGCCTTTGCTTTATTTTTAAAGCTTGAATGGTGCCTATTTTTTATGTAATAGCTTACTAACTAAGTACTGATGAAGAAAGTGGGACAGTTCGGTTCATTTGGGCCTTCTTGAGACAGAGGGTTCAAATGTGTTTGGGAAAGGCTGTAACAGCTAGTCTGTAGGGTAAGCGGGATGATGCTACCCTCTGCTTTTTCAGGAGGGAAGCAGGCATTACTCTCTAGTCTTGCACATGATTCCTATGCGGATAGGGGCAGTCCTAGTTCTGGTCTGTGATTTTGCAGTTATCCCCCCCCCCAGCCCCTGACCCCATCCTGCATCTGGGTGTGAAGGGCCAGATACTTGTTTGTTGGTTTGGGACTGAGATCTGCAACTGATTCTTCAAACTTGCTTGGGCTTCAGTAGGAGCTGAGAGCACACACGGTGAAAGCTAAGCAGCTCGGCAGATGGACAGGTGGTGAACAGAAAGCCAGGAAAAACTTTCCAAGTGCAGCAGCTGTACGGTAGCCAACTGCCTCCAGAGTCAGTTGTTTGAGATTAACAATTCATAAGCAGGAGCAGAAACTGGAGATGCTAATCATTCAGTGGGCTGCCAGCAAGTGCCATTTCAGATTCCTACTGCATAAGTTCTTGCACACTGGTTTAGTTTTCTGTAAGTTATGAAGCATTTGGAGAAAGAATGCATTGTTTGGCTGTGTCCTAAGAGGCTGCATATACTGTAACTATGCTAATAGCAGAAGTACAAAGTGTTATTAATCCCTGTCGTGCTAAGCACAACGCTATAGCCTGTGAGAATCACTCCACTCTTGGACAGTTATGTGTCTTCCTGCCTAAAAATTGTGCATCTTACATGCTGAAGCATATCAAGCATTTGAGTTATGCTAGAAAGAGGAGTGCAATAGTCAGCAAAATTGTTAACGTTATAGTAAATGTTTACTGATAATGAGGGGAATTAGGGTTGAAAGTTTGTATTCCTTAGATTTGGTGGAGGAGGAACACTACTGTGACTAGCTGCACCTCTCCTATGAAATCGAGCCCTAAAAATTGGGGTGTGTTTGCCTGTTTTTTAGGGTTTTTTTGTAAATTGATGAAAAGGCTGTATTCTCTCTTTATCAAGGTGGCAACTCACCAAAATGATATTTCATTGATGTTGTTTGACTGTTTTTCCAGAACTGCAGCCTGGGCCCCTGTGCTGAACCATGTACTTACTGATGGAGGATGCACAAACACCACCAGTTAATACTCGCTTTAAAAATTAAGTAATGTATTTTTTGGGAAGCCAAAACGCCCCACTGAAGCGCATGTTGAGGTGCCGGCCTGGACTGCCCTGTAACTGCCCTTTCCCCGCTCCCTCCACTATTTTCCACCTCAGAGGCCCACGGGTGCTGCGCAGACGGTTGTTTTTAAACCGTTTACCCTGTAGCCTGCCCCAAGGAGCACGTTCCCGCTCTTCCCGCCCGGGAGGAGTCGAGTTTCTCCCCTCCTGCGCTCGGGCCCACCTAGAGGCGTTGCTCAACCCCCTCCCAGGCGCCTGGCCAGGCTCGCAAGTGACTGTGAGGGCGTGGTAAAGAAGCCCGGAGGCGAGAGGCACCTCCGCTCCCCCGGGGCCGGGGAGGGGGAGGGGGCCGAGGCTCTGCCGAGACGGGCCCGGCCCTCCGCGGGGGCGGGGCGGGCCAAAGGGTCCTCCCCTCCCGCCAATCTAAGGCGGTGCGGCCCCGTCACGTGCCGCCGCGGCTAGCCAATAGGTGAAGGCGGTGCCTGTCGGTCCGGGATTCAAACGGTCGGCGTGCGCGGCTGCTGGTTTCCGTGGAGACGGCGAGGGCCGGTCGCGTCCATGGAGCCGGGGCTCGTCGGCCCCGGGCCCTACCGTGCCACCCGTCTGGTGAGTGTCCCCCTGGGCCGGAGTGCCCCGTCCCCGCATTTGCCCCTTGGGTAGTCTTTCCTCGCCCGGGTGGGGCTGCCGTACCCCCGACTTTAGTCTCCTGGGTGCTGGCTTGCTGCCTGGGCCTGCCCCGCTGACCGCGCCTCTGCGGCCTGAGGGCCGACTGCGGCCAGCCCAGAAGGCCCCTGGGCCTGTCCCAGGCAGCCAGTTTCCGGTGGGGGCCCGGCGCGACGGTCTGTAACCGCCGTCCGTGTGTCGGTGCTCCGTACGCTGAGTCTGTGTGGGGCGGCGGGACCCATGCGGGACTGAGCCGGTGGCAGAGCCGACCTTTAGGCCAGCGTTTTTTCAAGTTAAAAGCCAAGGGGAGGTTAAAGCTGTGTCTGTAGAGCCATAGGTAGTATGGGTCTTGAGATCTTTCAGCTTCCTAAATCTGGTGTTTGCTTTCAGGTCTCAACTGTTTAAATCATAGTTTTATGTTTTAGTGTGCTTGTAAACGCAAATGATCAAAAAAGTATGTAGTTCCACATTCAGATCTGTCCGCATTCTGATCTCACTTTGTACAACTAAAATGCTTCTAAGAAAAGAGCTCCCGTAACAGCTTTCTTTGTTCTTCTTCCCTAGTGGAACGAGATAATAGAACTTTTTCGTGCTGGGATGCCTTTACGGAAGCATCGGTGTCGCTTCAAAAGCTACGAGCGTTGCTTCAAAGCCTCAGAAGCAGTGGACTGTTTACATGAACTGCTTGGCTCTAATCAAAACTTTGGCCCAGAAGTGACTCGCAATCAAACGGTTAAGCTGCTTAAAAAATTCCTAAAAAATCATGTTATTGAAGATATTAAAGGAAGATGGGGCAAAGAGGATTTTCAAGATGATGGCCATTTGTATAGGTAAACCTATATACAGTGACTGAAAAATTTGGGGTTTTGGAAATGGGGAGTAATAACTTCTGTGTGTTGGTCTTACAAATGCTTTGGTAGCATGCCTTTGAAAAGGTGTTAATGTTTCTTCCCTCCACCTTCCTTTTAAAGACTTGATTTTCTTTAGTGATATGCAACTGTCGTGATTTAATGTTTGGCTTGGCTTGGTTTTTGTTTTTGTTTTTTTTTTAATATTTTTGAAGCGCACTTTATTACTTTCTACGAATACTAAGAAAAGCTTCTGTAACTTTTACAAGGTAGTGAGTTCTGTTTGCTGTTTGTAGACGTCATGTTTGTCAGAGTTGAAAAAGTGCATATGAAGAGGACGTTTATGGAAGTGAGGATGCCACTGAGAGTCCAACTCCAGTTGTTCTCCCTCTCCCCAAACTCGTGATATATATATAGTCTTTTTCTGTACTTTTTGAGTTGTAGATTGAAATTGTCTTAAAAGAGAAAGTTATATTTGCTCATCCTCAAGGATGCTTATTTACTTATCTCTGTTTAGCCTCTCAACTGGTGGCTTGTTAACAGAGGAAAAGAATTTTCTTGGTAATGAAAGCTTAGCGTTACTTGAGTGGGTTCTTTGACCTCTTGTGACCTCAGTTAAGGTCTGGGTGTCCGGAAGTTGTGGGTTCTGAATTTGTACCACTTGTAGTGTCCTGTTCAGTGTAAAAGTAGTGTAAAGATGACCGTTACCTTTAAAGATGGATCTGTAACTTACATTGTAGTGAGTCTTCTTTTGACAAAGTATGAGCTATCTTCATGCAGATGAATAGGAAAAATAGGTCAACAATAACGCTGTGTTTCTCTTTATTATATATATTATTACGTACTTGAAGAAATTTTACGTATTAATTTTTTGTAATGATTTCTTAATATTGTCTTTGGAAAAATATATGTAATACTGAATTTCTACTTGATGTGGATGAAGTCAGTTTTTCACTTTGGTCTATGAACTTAACTAGTTTGTTTGTAGAGTGTGCCTAAACTTTTTTACTGTCTAGTCTGTACACCTATGCTGTAAGTGCAGTTGTTCTTTACTCTTTTAATTTAATTTGCTGACTTGGAATACTTCAAAAGTAAGAGGTGTGTATGATGTAATTATTATACTTTATGATAAGCAAACTTGGGTTAAGATACTAAAATAACTGTGCTTTATGTTAAACTTTTTCCAGTGCAGTTCAATTGATTTACAGTTAGAGTGGATCAGATTTGTATTTAATTCCAGTAATAAATTAGCACCGAGTCCACTTGTTCTATGATACTGCATGACATCATTCAGTAAAAGCTGATTTTTAGCCTGCCTTCTGAAGGAAACAACTTTGGATGCTACAGCTTCCCAGCCAAATAAGTTAAATATTCGAACCAATTTGAATCAACTTTAATGGAGGAAATTTTAAATAATTTGGGGGGAATAAAAAATTAATGTTATCTCCAAACTTAGCTCCATAAAGGGAAATTCCATGTAACAATTAATCAAGGAAAATGATAAAATTTAGAATTTGGGAATCAAATTTCAAGGGCCCAGTGTATCAAAGGACCTGTATCTGAAGATATTTCCAGAAGCTCACCCAAGAAAATCTGTTGTGAAGTATATAAAAACAGTATGTGGCTCTGCGGTCTATAAGCTGAAAATGACTGAAGGCTGGGAAAGCATGCGGAGGAAGTATCACGTATGCTTGTCCTGTTCTTAAATTCTTCTCTGGCCAGCTGCTTATGGCTGCTGTAGAAGGACAAGCTGTTGTGATAGTTTACCTAGTCATCGACTAGTTCAGGTTGGAAAACAGGCATGGAAGACAAGAAGAGCTGCAGAGGATTTTACCTCTTGGCTTCAGCCTGGAGAAGGTTAAATGCAAAGGAATGGTGTGTAGTGGGCTTTTTACTTGTTTAAGCAGAGTTAGAAAAGCAGTTACGTGCTGGTACAACGCATGGTGGTAGGTGTCTTAATGGTTTGGTATGTTCCTAGCCCGGTCCTGTCCTGTCTACTCATCTTAGGACAGCACTCTCTGCAGCTTATTTTGTCTAGTGCCATGGGTGTTAAGTTTTGTCTCCTTTCTTTCTGGGCATTGACTCTTTGTCAAAAGATTAAATGTGGGTTTTGGTAACCGCTGGTATTATGCTACATATCTCTTTGGTTTGGGTTTGTTGTGTTTGTGTAGTTGTGGGTTTTTTGTTTGTTTGTTTTGCATTGGCATCATGACATATTCAAATTATTTTGCCCTTTTCTCCTTCATATTTTCAGCCATGACTTTCTGGAGCTGCAGGCTGTGGGAAGCTGCAAGCTGTGGAAGTTGGCTGGGTGAAATATTTCTGTGCTTTTCATTTACTATGTCCTCTGCCTAATGATCTGCTATTGGACAAGAGAGCTCTTTTGTTATAGTTACCTTAATGATACTTTTTCTCCACCTCCCATTCAAAAGATAACTAAGTTACTAATTGAACAGGTTTTTTTGACTAAAACTGCATGCCTTTCATGCATCTTGAATTGGAGCTATCTTTTTCCCACGGGGCTTGATGCATAAATAGACTATATATGCTAGTTATGGTTTTGGTGTTTGGCTTTGAGTATTAAAACATGCTTTCTCCTACCTGCGGAGCTAAACATCGGGTTTTCATCCTGCCTTTAGTCATGTATTTAATGTCCTGGCAGCTCCCTCTGGCGGACGTTCCTAATGTTACATTGTAAATACATTACTCGTCGTATTGATACCGGTAGCAGTACAATCACTTCTAATTCCACTGGCAGTGCTTACTCTGGAAACCTCGGTATGCTTCATATCTTCCCTCTCCATAAATTCCTGTGTTAATTTACTGTAACTGTACTTCATGGTGCATAGTTGTGTCATTCCTAACTTTGTGTGTAATTGTCTGCTCTTTTTCATTCCACAGAGTAGGCAAAAGTGACATTGCCAAGTGTTGATTTGCCTGAGAGTATCAGGCAAGTATTAAATGTGAAGGCGAGAACTAGTGTGGCTTCTAAAAATAGCAAAGACTATCTGTCTGTGCATCCTAACTTACTGACTCAGGGAAGTCTACAATAATAAATGAGAAGTTACAGGTTTGGAAGCTGTCAAGATTTATGTTTTTTGGAATCTAAGTGATTATATTAAAAGCAAAAGGTTAATACTCTTGCATTGCTAGTAAACTTTTGGGAATTCATCTGTGGTACTTGTTATACCATTGATACTAATGTTAGTTGACCCTGTTCTCTATCCATTGCTCTGGACACAAACAGGTATCTGTATTTTCCTCTTTGTATAAACTCCTAAAACTAGTGCTGATGGCTGTAAACCATGCTAATCTTGACATGTCAACCTTGGAATGCCCCTCAGTTGCTAGCTTTAGGTAATGTTGTTCTGCTCATCATAGAATCAGAGGCTTTTAATTGTCCATCCAAAAACTTGTCTCTATCTAGATCTTGCTGTAACACTACCTGAAAAAGGAGAATGCACCTCCTCTTTCTGCTTGTAAGAACTCATTCATTTACTGCATCATCAAGAATCAGAGCAGCAAATGACATAAAGCTAAAAATTGTGAAGGAGTGGAGGGGAAACAGGGAACTGTTGAGAATACTGTAAGGCAAAGAAAAAAGGCTGTAGGTGTTCTAACATTAAACTCCAAGAAATAATGAATAACTGAAAAACAGTTGAGAACACTGAACAACTGAACATCTGCAGTGTAATCATGGTTACTCTTAAAAGGCAGAGTATGTCTTGCAGGATTAGAGCAAGGTGCTTATTACTTCTCCTCAGGGTTTTTCTGAAGGAAGTGATATCTCCCTGTGCTGCAGATATTCTGCTGAAGAGTGCAGTGGAATATGCCAAATGGGCTCAGTGTGTGGTCAAAAATATAATGTGTTTAATTGATGCAGTATAACACTACTGGACTAACAAAATTGCAATTAAAAACTAATTTAAAAACTAATTAAGTGTTGGAACTACCTTGAGGGGATGGGGTGAAATTTTAGAGAAAACTTGAGGATTTCTTAAGCATGAGAATCTTTCTGGTAAGATATAAATGCATGCTACCCAGCAGTGTACAAGCTCTTGTTGCGTGGTCGCAGACATAACTGTCTTTTATGTTCTGATTAAAAAAAGTGAGTGAGGCTGAAGCAATTTCTTGAAGCATCAGGAATCTCAGCATTTAAAACCCAGGAGTGCAAGTAAACAAGATCTGATCTGTGCCAGTCTGATATGTTGCTATCAAACTTATTTGCCTTTATGATGTGTTGCCATTAATTCCTTTGTAAATGGTTTGATGTAGGTTTGGCAGTAATTTAATTCTGGTCAAGCTGGAGATGTGACTGAGCTGAATGTGATCTGGGATCATTTGTTTTCCTTGTTTTCTGCACGGGCTAGCTTAGGGTTTATTTCTGCTGATTTATTGAAGGCACTTCTTGAAATGCCTTTAAAAGTAAATGAGTTTCCTGCACAACCAGCTGGAAAAGACTCCAGAAAGGAACTGCAGGATATGATCTTCACATAGAAAGCATGTAAACACAGAACGTGGTAATGTAGGCAAAACTTCGTGCAGACACTTGCATGCACACTAACTAAAGCCAAGCGTTAGTCATGTGACTTAGTTATGCAGCTTTGCTTTAGGAGATGCATGCTAGCAGTGCACTTGATATGGGGAAAATCTACCCACAGCTTTTTCAATATGATCAGCATCTTCTAGTGAAGACCTGAGTCAGTTGCCTATGCATAGACAGCTGCTGCTCTTTGAGATGCACTGGGATATCAGACATTCACCCAAGGCTCAGCTATGTCAAGGGAGGTACAAAGGACCTGAAGCAGCAGGAGGAGGCCAAACAAGTCACCTTTGGACGTTTTACATGTCACTTAACACCAGTCTTCAGGCAACTAAGTTGCACTGTGAATGTCCAAGGCATTTGTTGTATTTTCGCATGTGAAGGCCTACTACAGTTTTGCATTGGTAAATATGGAATAGGGTGGAGTTCAGAAGCATTAAAAATACTCTCTAATTGTAGATTTCCTCCTTCCTCACCGCTGAAGCCATATCCCAAAAAAACTTCATGTGGAAAGGAAGTAATTAAATTTCCAGACTGGAATGAACCAAAGGCTGGAACTTCCCAAGAACACATCCCAGTGAAATCACTCACAATGGTAAGATATCCAGTTTTTATTTTACCAGACATAAGCATATTTAGAAAACAAAACTGAACTAATGATCTCTTTGTTGTGGCACAAAATACTTGGTGATAAAATGGAATGCAAAATACTTTTATTTTAGACTTATGTGAAGTAAAGTTGTTCTTAACCATTTGCTGGGTATGTTGGTTTTGAATGTTCTTTCTGCTACAGATTATGATGTCCCGATAATGCTAAGTTCAGCATGGCTGTATTTGCCAGTATGCTTTCATTCCAGTTTGATCAAATTCCAATAGGGCATTTATTATACAAGACAAAATAGTTACTTTACTGTCATTTACGCTCTAATCCATATTCAGATACTCCCTGTAGCAGAATATATATATTACCCCTTTCCTAGCTGCTATGAGTATCTCAGTGATTCAATTGCCTTTTCCATAAGGAATATGTTGTGGCTAAGGAGAAGTGGTCCTAGTTTCATTGTTGCCCTTTGTAAGCTTGGAGAATCATTCTACCTCATACTTATATGGATTCATCCAGCCTTTATAAAGTTGAAAAAATTGTTGCTTTTATTAGTAAACCAAAATTGTATCAAGTCTTGGACACCTTAAAAGCCTGGGGTTCTGGACTTATGTATATTCTAAACCCTTCCTCCAGTGCATTTTGGATGTGAGTGTTCTCATATTTGGTGAAGTCTTGGGACTTCTTTGATAATTTTTGCCTTCTTATTGATGCTTATCAGTGCAGGTGATCAATAAAATGTTTGAAAAAGTATCTCCTACTGCTTTGTTGGACATCTAGAGGTCCTGAATGAATGGTTATTCCAAATTTGTAATCCAATTACTTATATGCAGATCGAGTGCCCCATTCATGTACAGCAGGCTTCTGAAGAGGAAAAAGCATGGTCCTTAGAACTTCAATAGTAGGTAGAAGATTAAGAGGGAAGACAGAAAAGATAATGCCAAAGACAAGTAAAGATAATAGAGTGTTTTAGTTACTGAGCAAGTATCTGCTGCAGTTTTAACATGTTACAACCTCCAACTGTCTGGTCTAAATTTCCATCCAAGCATCCTGACCTGATAAAAATTAGCAAAGGACTGCCTATATAAATCTGACTCGGATGCAACAGCATACAGTCTGGCATAGCTCAAAATAGCTTTCATTGTCAATTTTGGTTAATACATTGGACCGTAAGCTTGAAGTAACTGAGGCAAAGGAATAAGCTTCTTTCTACTGGTTCTTCTATAGAAAGCTGTAGGTTCTGCTGTAATGGTGAAGTAGACACGTAGCTGAAAGTAGTGGCGCCTTAAATTGCTCCAGCATCAATCAGAGCATTTATGGGCTGTGTGTGGATTGATGAGCATAGGTCTGTGTAGTGAAATACTGATCTGGAAGACCAGATACTAATTTCAGAGGATGCTATTTATTTCAAACCATCTCTAGTCTAGTGTCACGGAATGACACAATTAGTGTTTGTAGTAATTAAGTACATTCCAGGAGTGCATTTTGTGGATTGGTTGTGATCACAAGGAACACTGTTAATGTGCTCTAGGACTGCTCTGTGATGTAAATCAAAGAACTGGGAATGCTTAGGAGTTTTGCCTTGAAAAGTATGCTGCTGACACAAACTGTTCACCCATCAACACGTTGTTGATAATCTTCAAGCATCAGTCTTGCATGTGAAGGTTGAGTAAAGGATAGTAGTCTCTTGCATACTTTATTCCGTTATAATGGTGGACTAGATCTGATGGGTGTCTTCAGCTGTAGATATTTGCTTTTGCTTTCTTCGTGTATAGAACCTGCCAACGTACTTAATGTTTAGTTATGATCAGTATGTTCTGAACAATGATCAGTATCAGCCTTTGATATCTCTTCTAATAATTCCCCAATAATTTTTCCATAAGCAGATGTTTAATCTTAGCCTGGTAGTTGAAAACAAGTGAGTTGAACTGATTTTAATTATGGAGAGGATCTGACAACAGGACTAGAAGCCTTTGACTCATGAACTTTAATGGCTGTACTGGCACACATAACTTTTCAGCTTTGGACAGGTTACATAACTGAGAAAAGATGTTGCACATCTGTGAAACCTAAATAGTCACTTGCATCCTGGAGACTTTACTGGAATTTAGGAATATTTAAAATACTTGTAATAGGGAGCATGCTGTACTATAAATGTATTATACTGTTCAATACTTGAAAAGTCAGTAGTTAGAGGAGTGTTTTTTCTGATTTCAGAGCTCTGAGATGTGGTACAAGCGACACAGTATAGCTATAGGGGAAGTACCGGCATGCAAACTTGTGTTACGCAGAGAGCTAACACAAACAAACATAGAAGAGATATGGAAATCCATGACTTTGTCACGGTGAGTATACTTGTGAGTCATTTGCTGTTAGAGTAAAACTGTGTAGTAGGTAATAGTCTTGTCTGTCTTCTCTGGTAAGGGTTGTAATTTCACCCACTCACTCTTCATCGCTGCGATCAAAGCCATAGCGGCTAGACTAACTATACCTCTTGTTTGGCTAACGAATTCAGCAAATAAAGTTTGCAAAGAAACTTTATTGTGCTTAATACCTTTTGACATTTTCCCTGTTGTGTTATAAGTCCTTTTGTGTTATAAAGTCCTTCTGTTGTGTGGGCTTTGCCTTCTTTAATCACTTTTTTTCCCTTGGTCTTTCTCTTTTTTTCTTGTTGCTCTGAAGTAGAAGCACTTCTGTACAATGAAATCTTTCAATGAAAAGTACAATACTTTGTATGGAGATACTTTGTAGAGATACAAAATGGAGTAGCTAATTGAGTGCAGAAGGCTTCGAGATTCGGACATTTGTTACTATTTCCAACAGGAATATCATATGCAAAGTTACAGGCATTTCTTTAGACTATTTATGCAGGAGAATAAAATAATGTACATTAGCTATTTTTACAGCACAGGCCTTACTAGTGATTACTTTCATTTAAACCTAGCACATTACCTCCATATAATAAATTTGATGCCGAGGCAAGCAGCTCTGGTTTCAGCATGATCTGCAGCAGAGCACTCTAACACAATGCACAGGGGGAATTCCTCAACTGGGAAAAGCTCTGGGGAGTGGAGAGACCTGATGGAAGCCCACAGCTCACGCGAGGGTGGCTGAAGAGACCTGGGTGGGGCCAGGAGCAACCGCAGCCAAGCTCCCATACACATAAAAAAGAAGCTCCTATGGAGCGCTATCAACCAGGAGCACTGCAAATGGGACACGGCACGGCAGTTTCTGCGGAAGGGCAAAGGGGTGCTGAAGCTCTGCCAGCTCGACCAGGGAGCAATGGTATTCAGCTGGCAGTAGGCCATGTCCGCTCTAGACTCAGCACCCACTGCGACTGATGCAGCTTCCCAGACAGAGCTCTGTCAGGAAAACGCTGCCAACCAGGTGCTGGGCTGCAGGGCATGCCCTGCCTTTATGCCAGTACTGGACAACAGTAGTAAGCACACTACTCACTACTGCGCCCAGATACAGGAACTCCTTTGCTTAGTCACAGAGCTCTGGGAGGAGGTGAGTGGGCTGAGGAGTATCAGGGAGTCTGAGACAGATTGCTAGAACCACACCCTACGTTCCCTGGGACAGGCCTGTCAGGCAGATAGAACACATGGTACGGAGGATTCCCTACCCTGTCTCCACCTGGGTGAAAATGGCGACTTAGGGATAGAGGGCAATGGCAACAAGTTCCTGCCCGGTGCAGCAGGTGCATCTCCCTTATGGGTGATTTTAACTTCCCGGACATCAACTGGGAATATCAGACAGTGGACACAAACAGGTCCAGGAATTTTCCGACTCATGTTGAAGATTACTTCTTGGCGCAGGTACTAAGGGAGCTGATTAGGAAAGATGGCCTCCTCGAATTTTTGTTTGCAGAGAGGAACTCATAGGCGAAGTGGTGATTGGTGGCTGTCTTGGTAACAGTGACCACGAAGTAGTTGAGTTTAAAATCATCAGCAATAGGAGAAAAAGTGCCAGCAAAACAGTGACCCTGGATACAGCGAGAGCAGACTTTGAGCTGCTGAAGAAGTTAGTTGTTGAGGTCCCTTTGGGAACCTGCTCTTGAAGGTATTGGAGTCCATGACTGCTGGTCACTTTTTAAGAGCCATCTTTTAAGAGCACAGGAGCAGGAAATTCCAAAATGTCTCAGTCAAGCAAGTGGGCCTGAAGGGCAGCTTGGCTGAGCAGAGATCTTCTAGAACTTAGACAGAAAAGGAAAGTGGACAGACTTTGGAAACAAAGGCAGGTGACACTGGTGGACTACAGACATACTGTTCACTGCCGTAGGGAGAAAATTTGTGCAGCCAAAGCTCAATTAGAGCTCAAGCTGGTCAGCACTGTGAAGGACAACAAAAAGGGCTTTTTAAAATATGTTAACAGCAAAAGGAGAATCAGAGATAACATTGGTCCATGGCTTGATGAAGTCAGTCACCTCACAAATAGGGACATAGGCAAAATGAAGAGGTTTAATGCCTTTTTCACCTCTGTCTTCAGCACCAATGATGGGTCCTGGAACCCTGTGTTGGAAGACTGTGACTGAGGGGATGATAAACTCCCAGTTGACCCTGAGCTTGTTCGAGAACTTGCTGCTCCAGCTGGATGCGCATAGATCTATGGGGCCCAATGGGATTCATCCCAGGATACTGAAAGAGCTGGCCGATGTCATTGTGGTACCTCACTCCATTATTTTTTCAATGGTTTTGGGAGTTTGGAGAGGTCCCAGTTGACTGGAAGCTGGCAAATGTCCCAGTTTTCAAGCAGGCTAAGAAGGAAAATTCTGGTAGGTACAGGCCTGTCAGTCTTACTTCAGTGCCTGGAAAAATTATGGAAAATTATTCTGGGAGTTACTGAAAAACACTTGAGAGACAATGCAGTTGTTGGTGATAGCCAGCATGGATTCACAAGGGGAAAGTCCTGCTTGACCAACCTAATTTCCTTTTATGACAAGGTCACCCACCTAATTGACCAAGGGAAACCAGTAGATAAGATGGCTTTGGATTTTAGCAATGATTTTGCTACTGTCTCTCACAGTATACTTCTACATGAACTGTCTAGCACACAGCTAGACAAGCCCATAATAGGTTGTATGAGCAATTGGCTAATGAGTCAGGATCAAAGGGTAATACTAAATGGGGTTACATGAGGCTGTTGGCCAGTCACCAGTGGGGTTCCCCAGGGCTCAATTTTGGGGCCAGTGCTCTTTAGTGTTTTTATAAATGATCTGGATGCAGAAATCAAATGTATGTTAAGCGAGTTTGACAATGATACTAAATTAGGAGGAGCTGTGGACTCCCTCGAGTGTAGAGAGGCCTTACAGAGAGATTTGGATAGACTGGAGAGCTGGATAATCATCAACTGTATGAAATTTAACAAGAGCAAGTGCTGGACTGTGCACCTGGGTTGGGGTAACCCTGGTTATACATATATTCTGTCTCTCAATATACGTATATTGAAGGACAAGAGCCTGGACAGCAGCCCCGTGGAAAGAGATCTGGGGGTTTATGTTGATGGCAAGTTGAATACGAGTCAACAGTGTGCCCTGGCAGCCAAAGAGCCAAGTGTGTCCTGGGGTGCATCAAGCACAGCATAGCCAGCCAGTCGAGAGAGGTGACTGTCCCACCCTACAATGCACTGGTGCGGCCCACTTCCACTACTGTGTGCAGTTTTGGTGCATCAATAGAAGAACATCAAGCTATTAGAATGTGCCCAGAGGAGGGCAACCAAGATGGCAACATTCAAGTGGCTGAGGTCACTTGGTTTGTTCAGCTAGGAGAAGAGAAGACGGAGGTGTGGCCTCATTGCAGCCTACAACTTCCTCTAGGGGGACAGTGGAGGGGGAGGTGCTGATCTCTCTCTTGTTATCAGCAATAGGACACGAGGAAATGGAATGAAGCTGTATCAGGGGAAGTTCAGATTGAGAATTAGGAAAAGATTCTTCACTGAATGGGTCATTGGTCCCTGGAACAGTCTCCTTAGGGAAGCACCAAGCTTATAGGGTTCAAGGAGTGTCTGGACGATACTCTTAGTCATATGGTTTGATGTTTAGGTGGTCCGGTGAGGAGCAGGGAGTTGGACTCCCAAGACCCCTATGGGTCCCTTCTGACTTTAATATTCTTTGAAATGGAGAGATCTCTTTTTCAGAATCGTATCTATCCTAATACTACGTTTGCCTTTTTCAGATTAGATGATGTATGAACTATGTGTTTATGTATTTTTACAGATTACAAAAGGTCTTGGGTTTGGATTCTCTGGATGAAGTGTTAGACACAAAACTTGTAAATTCAAAACATATAGTCCAAAATGCATACAATGTCAATAAGCAAGGCATTGTCACTTTAGAAGATAAATCAAGTGAGTATTTTAGAAGTTTACATTTAACTTTTTTATACTGTACTTTACTAGTATAAAAAAAGTACTAGTTCTAATCTATACTAACATGTAGCATCTTTATACTTTCATCACTACATTTATACTAGAATTTTTACAAAGTATGCCATTGTTGTCGTCTGACATCCATCAGAGAACATCATGACAGTAAGAATCAGTGTTTATTCCATATTTACTCTCTTGAACATATTCATGCTTCAGTAGTGTTGAAAGATGAAGGCAAAAGAGCAGCAACTTTTCATTTATAAGGATAGCAATATTATTCACTTCAAGCTGGATTTGTCAGCCCAGCCCTTAACTGCCTGAACTAGGGTGTTTGTGAGGGAAATCTGTGTTAAAAATTGGGAAAGATTCAAAACATACACCGAGAGATGCTTAAAATTTCTCAGTTTTTAGTTTTCAACCAGTGTTTTGAAACTAGTGCCAAGTTTAAAACTGCTTTGCACATCAGGGACAAAGTAAAGCATTTTTGCTGCTGTGATACATCACAATATTATTGCCACCATGTTTTCTACAAGACTTGTAGAGAAGTGAAATATGAGATTGGACCTTGGTTTGGTTTGTGAAAAAAACCTCCCCGAGAGCATATACGTTTTTATTTTAAAGACAATTGGAGCACCTGAAGATACTAACTTCCTCCTTGCAGAAATGCCATAACTGAACATATGAGTGGTTTTTAACATCTTCAGTGCAAAGTAACCATTTCGCTATAATGCACTAGAGAAGGTGTAGCTTGAACAAGTTTGGCTGATTTTTGCAGGGTGGGTTAAGGATTTGCGATATGATCCATTTTGTTGATTGAGTTGTAAGAGCAGTGGGCATAACTGATTTATACTGAGTACTGGAAGTACTAAAGCATAGATGTAATTCAAGCCAGATCCTACATTAGGGTATAGCCTGCCTTTGCAATTAGGTGATCCACTATATAGGACGAACTTAAAGAATTTTCAGCTTTGCTTTTTATCTTATAGTTTAACATTTTTCTCACATTTTTTCTCCTTTTAATTTCTGTCTGTTTCTCTCCTATGCAGAGGAACTACCTCACTGGATATTATCAGCAATGAAATGTCTAGCAAATTGTAAGTAAATTCAGGAGGGGGAAAAAAAACTAGCCAACTCACCCCCATAAAAATCAATTGAACTGACTGTGCCTTTACCATTTTATCAAATCCTGTTCATATTCGTAGTCAGTATTTTTTCTGATCATTGCCTTAAACAAAGTTGGAAAAGGTCAGCCAGCATATATTCTGCTGCAAGTGCAGCTTATTTCAATGAAATATATAGAGATTTAACTATTCTGTTCACTTTTTTCCTCTACTATATGTTTTCACTAGAGCTATTGGAAATAGACCAATTCAATAAATCAATACAGTTTTACTTATATTTTGAAGAATGAGTCTAAGTTTTGTGTTGTTTTTTTTTTTCTCTACTTGGCGTTGCATTTTTATTGGCTGGAATAGAAAATAGTGATCTGATTGGTGGCTGCAAACTAATTTTCTCTCTTCCTTTTTTTTTTTTTTCTTCTTCTTTGTAGGGCCCAGCTACTCAGATTTGAAGCAGCCTACATACTCAGGATTTGAAAGAGATGTCTTCAAAACTATAGTGGACTACTTTGGCCAGATGAAAGAACCTCTTCTCACATTTCATTTTTTTGATGTTTTTGTTAGTGTGTTAGGTAAGTAGTTGGGGGTATTATAAAAAAATTATTCTTTGGAATTAACTTCCTGGAATTAATTTACCATACCCAAGTAGTATTGCAGCTCATTTCTTTAGGAGCTGCCTTGTCCATTCTACATGGAGAACAGTTTAATATTTAAATTTATTTCATATCACAAGGTGGTTTTATTCTTGTGTCTTTTTGATCTCATTAGTTCAAAAGTCTTCCATAGCTTGTCTTTATAATTTTTAAAGGCCTCTGTTCATTGCTTACCACTCCCACACTTAACAGATATATTTTAACAGATTTTTCCTTTTTTACAAATACCTAAGCATCTTAAAAACTCACATAAGCTTTTCAGCAATTGCTTGACTGAAGTCTAGATTAAAAAGGATTAGGGCTGTAAGGACTGTTTTTAACTGTGGCAATATTACATCTAAAGGAAATTGAAATCCTTCGTTGCTTAAACTTAGAATAGACATTGACTATCATCTAGTGCTTTAAAGAAACAATAGTTTAGTTGTTAACTATAACTTCTTAAGGGTTCATATTATATCAAATTCACCTATCCTGTAGCTGTAGATGGCCTATTGAAAGACAGTAAATGTGAAAATATCTGATTACATTTTATAGTTACATTTCAGAAAAGAACGACTGACTTGAAAAGTAAGCATGCTTTGTAGCATGTCACTTTTCTGAATTTCTTGAAGTGGGAACAACATTGTTTTTAGTAAACTATTGAGGTGAAAAAGGAATTAAGAATAACATTTTTATTTCTGGAATTTAGTATTTTTTCATACTTTGTTAGTTGACAGTCTTGCTTCAAACTGAATATAGTTCCTTTTCAGACTTCTTTTTCCTAGACAACAGATACTCTTGGTAATACCTTTAAAAATTCTTCCTCTCCTTTCATACTGTCTTTCTGTTTGCTTTTCCATTGTGTTTCACATCTTTCAGGTTTTAAGTTTTATTTCACAGTATTTCACAGATTAAAAATGAGAAGAAAGAAGTCATGCCAATGTTTATGTGGAAATGAAAGGAAATTGTGCACTGTTTTAAAAAGTGAAAAACTCATTTTGCGGCCTCTTTCACAAAAAATGAGGTGTTATGGAATCCTTCCTTACTAATGAAAAAGGATTTAAACAAAAAAATAATAGGAATACAGGCTTTAAAGCACCACTTAGTTCGTGTTCCATCTTCATGCTTATACAATTTACTTTAAATTACTGGCAGTATATGTTTGAAAATGTCATGTTTGTCTAGGAGTCTTGCCTAACCAGCCTCCTCCAGACACCTAACCCCGATATCTGAAGGGCTAAAAAGCTGCATTTGGCCTCAGTGGGATGATTTGGGGTACCTGATTTAAGCACTGTCACTGACTGGGGGATGGGGTTGGACCAAATGACCTGCAGGTGTCTTTTCCACTTTTTTTATAATTCAAGACCATGCTCCCTATCTAGCCGGTGGAGGGAGTTCAAGAAGACAATTCAGCCTACCTGTGGTGAAGCCTAACTTTCCTTTTTGTACTCAAAACTACTTAGAACCAGTAGTAAGAAAATAAATGAGTAAATATAAGACAGAGATGCCTGATCTGCGATTTTGGTAGCAAGGTCTTTTCTAACCACTCAGACTCTCTTCTGAGATTCGAAATGTGATTCTTGGGAGTGAGGGGAGAGGGGGAGGAGGAAGTGATTTTTTTGGGGGGGTTAAGCTGAAAGAAAAAGGGGAAAGTTTTGGGTTCTGCTGAATAAATAATTAAGTTTTAACAACAAAGCTAATGGACAGACTACTATGAAGCTGTAGGGAAATACAGAGGATAATGCACACTCCATAGAATACTACTTTTTAGTAAGTGTCAATGTTAGTACTAAATTCTGTCTGCGAAGCAATAACTGCTTAGCAAGTTGTGCATTTAAAAAATATGAAAAGTCAGATCCATGTCTGCAGTTGCATTTCTGTGATTTTTTTAAAATGGAGTATAGCTTGATAAATTGGCAATAATTCTCAATCTTCAGACATTTCTAAACCGAGATTTCAGTCTTTGATTTTTCATATTGCTACCCTCAGAGAATTACAACATTTCCACAGTGATTATAGGACCTCTTTCTTCCTTCAGTGGATAAGCTTTCTGTTTAGTGGAAATAGCGGAGAAAGTGTTGTTTATCAGATGATATTTTTAGTCATTTGAGGTGATTTGTACGTGTCTAAAAACTCCATCTTAAAACCTGAGAAATATTTGCAGAAATCATAGGTGGCTTGTGTAACCATATCAAGATGCCTCACTTGCTTCTGTTTTTGAATGAAGACTGTCTACAGCACTTCTATTCCAAGAGATTGGCTGAAATTTGTTTTCAGAATAGCCAAGAAAACAGGACTAAGGTGTCAGTAATCATTAGATATTTTACTAACTTGGTAAGATTAAATTTGTTCTTTGCACAGGTCATGATTCTTTATGTACAAATCTCATTAAGGCTAACTATTATTTCTCAGGGCTTCTTCTAAACATATGTACTAGTGTGCTTGCCAGATCTTCCTTTGAAGTTAGAAAAAGCTTTCATTTGAAAATGAAATTAACTACAGTTAGTTAGCACTCTTTCTTGGAATACTGTCTGTTTTGGCTGCCCTACTTACTACTGCACACTTCTGGTATTTTTTTAATCTTTTTTAATAACAAACAGCTTCCACTTTTTGCACAGTCTGAAATTGACTGACACGGTGGATGAGAGGATAGCAGTAGATGCTGTTCACGTTGACTGTAGTAAAGCTTTCAACAGTGCCTCTCATCTCATCCTTATAGGCAAACTGAAGAAGTACAGGCTAGGTAAGTGGGTAGTGAGTTAGACCAGAAATCAGCCAAATTGCTGGGCTCAAAGGGTTGTGATCAGTGGCACAAAGTCCAGCTGTGTGTCAATCAGTAGGGAGTACCCTGGGGCTGATTATGGAACCAGGATTTTATTAATGTCTATAAAAGACTGATTTGGGAGTAAAGAAGAGGGAGCCAGACATCTATCAGTGATATCCAATAACAAGACAAGAGGCAATAAGCACAAACAGAAATACAGGAAACTTCATTTATACATAGGAAAACAGCATTTTTACTTGGAAGGTGGTCAGGTCAAACACTGGAAGAGGTTGTCCAGAGAGGCTGTGGAATTCCCACCTTTGGAAATATTCAAAACCTGACTGGACATAGTCCTGGGCATCTTACTGTAGATGGCCCTTCTTTGACCAGGGGGAGAGGTCTAGATAATCTCCAGACATCCCTTCCAACATCTATAATCCTATGGAAAAAAAAAAAGATGTGTGTCTTTTTATCATCTTCCTTGTTCCTTTTTTAAAAGAAATTACCAACAGACTTCGGCTGTGCAGATATTTTGCTCCTAATTTCTGTTTTGTTCTGATAATAGTGCTATTTAGGCAAATGTGCGGGAGATTCTTCCTTCACTGATCCTTAGAAACCCATAAGAGGATAACACTTTGGTGATGAGACCTCTTTATAGGTATCTAAACTACTATCAGATTCTGCTGTGCCTGTCCAGTCTTCAAATATTGCTGCCATGCTCACATTCTGTGTTTTCTCAAGAGTTTGTAAGTAGAATTGGTCATAGATTTAACTTCTATAGGTGTGAGGGACATGTCAGTATTGTCATAGCTGTCATTGATGCATAAGCAAGTGTTTCGTTTAGATTCTCTGACTATTGCCCTAGACTTAACTTTCTTTTTTATGTGGTTGCTACATCTGTGCATACATCTCAGTCCTGTTTAGAGCTGAGGGTTATAAAAGAGCAGAGGATGAACCAAAACATAGTTTTTCATTCTACTAATATCTAGAGTTGTCAGTTATGGTTATTAATATGTCCCAATGCATCAGAAGGAAATCTTGTAAATACTTAAACAAGGTGCCCAGTTCTAGTAGTCCAGCTCTAGGGATATATTCCTAGTCTCTTTGGGGAATGGAGTTCTAATGCAGTCTTGAATTAGTAGGAAAGGAATTTGCGGAGACAGATTTAGAAATATTATGCTAAATGTTATGGAAATGTATAGTTGAGAAATGTTGCCCAATCTCATGATCTTGTATAAACTAGGTTTGCTGCAAAAACACAGCAAGGCTGTAGAAGCTCTTCAGATATCTTGTCTCCTGCTGCCACCAGAAAATCGGAAAAGATTACAGCTGTTGGTGAGGATGATGTCAAGAATTAGCTTTAACAAGGATTTGCCACCTCTTTCTGAATCAGTGAGGACCAGAACCTTGGTATGTATAGTGTAAGGCAAAAGGTCTAGACAATGCTTTTGGAGTAGCACAGACAAAAGTTTCTTACTGGAGAGCGTATACAAAATAGTTTGCTTGTTTGAAGAACAGTTTGTCTATTCTAGCTATGTGGAAAGCTACTCTCAATTTGAATTAATTGGGATTTCTTGGTAAGTTGTGAGCGAATGAAGAATTTGCTTAGAATTTGCCGGTTTCCTTATCTTTCAAAGTTCAATCACCACTGATTTCACTATTGAGTAGAAAAAAAATAAAATGCGGTAGATGAGGTCTCTGGTGTTCTTTATCACTGCAGACAGTGTGAGAGAATTAAACTGCTTGTTTCAGTCATAATTAGAAATAAGTAACTGAATGTTTTGATTCAGCTGTTTTCAGCCATTTAAAAAAAATTCCTACCAGTTTATTTCGGTACTAATTTTTTGTCATTATTTAACTGCAGAAATCTCTGAAAGTAATTTTAATTAGATTTTTATAATGCCCTAGTTCTTGCTAATGCTCTTCCTGAAGGACTACTCGTAGAGTTATCACAGATGTTTGCAGCAGCATGCTATTACAAAGTTATTAGGCATAATTTAGCAATTCCGACTGGCTAAGGACACGTATTTCTTATGGTTAATTTCAAGTCTTTTGCAAGAAGGGCAACAGACAGCTCAGCTGCAGGGCCACTCCATAAAAATCCTATAGTAGCATGGATAAATCTAAATTTGTTCCATAGCAATTAAGATTTTAATTAACTATGAATAGTGTTTGATTAAAATAATTAAAATTTTGACTGGTGAGGTTATAATTTAATTAACTGTAAATGGTCTTTGACTGGAATAATTATGTTGTAATCTAAATGTTATTTTTAGAAGTGAATCCTTTACAGTCCAAGTATTTTGTACTAAGTTTTAATTCAGCAGTGCAATCTATGGTACATTACAGAAAACCTTGATTGCCTTCTGTTCTTCTGATGTTAGAAGTGACTGGTGCACAGGCAGAAAATTCTCCTAACAATGCTTGAGCATGAGACTACATGAAGTGAGCTGGACCTGAAATGTGGTTTGATGATTTCAAAATAATGGTATTAAAGTTTTCCCTCTGGCGCTTAACTTCTGTTAAACTCCTGTGTTATTTTTAAAATTTCTGAAGTATTTGTGCCCTGTTTAACTGGAAAAGCCATGTGAAGTAGCTATTTGATAAAGTCTTGAGAACAAAATGGAATTCAACCATTTTAAGTCTAAAGTCAGGGTTAGATTATGAGGTAAGAGCCATCTTCAGTCCACTGAGATAATGCCACTGTATACAATACTTTTTTTTCAAAAAATATTATTATTATACTGATGTGTTGGAAGTATGGTAAGTATTGTGCTGTTTAAAATCTTTTCTCTAAAAGATCAGTTTTTAAATACAGTCTGATTCCTCACCCCAACTAGAAAAATATACAGTAATGTTTTGTTTGGTTTTTTTCTCAGATGGTTCAGGCATTTTCCCGTTGTATTCTCTGCTCAAAGGATGAAATGGACTTGGATGAACTGCTTGCTGCTAAACTAGTATCTTTTCTTATGGACAACTATCAAGAGATCTTAAGTGTTCCCTCTGCCTTAAAATCTTCTATAGAGGAACACGTTGTACATCTCCAGAGAGTCCAAGTAGGTATCTAGTGAAAAAAGCCTCTAATGTCTCTGTGCTTCTAGATCAAATTTATCCTTTCTGCTCCAAAGTCTGACAGTGCTTAAAGACTTAATTCTGTCTCTGATAGCTTATGAAGAGTTAATTTTGACTCCTGATATTCAGCCATAATTATGTATTTAAAGGAAACTAAGCAAATCTGGAATGGTTTAGAGATAAGAACTCTAAAATATTTTTTTTTCCTATTGGTCAACACTATCTTCGCCGTGAAATGGGAAAATTATATTTGTGGTAGTGAGGAAAAATGTGGATGGTTAAAAAGTGTTTATGTTAGTGTTCTGATTTTCTTTTAGAGCAGTCTTTACTTGCTCAGTTCTTTCATAACTCTTTTTCTATTTCCTGATATCGTATTTTGTTTTGTTCAAAGATTCGTTTTAGTTCTTCATTCTTTAATTTCTACTGAAAAAAAGTAACTTTTAACTTATTCCAAGAGTTAAACAGGCTTCCCTTGTGTCATATTTTTGACTTACTAGAACTCACTCAATTAGTGCAGGGGATAGGAGGCACAATTTAGGGTCTTTATTCTGTATCTTTTCTAGTTAATGACTTCAGGTGGTCAATTTGATTTAGCCAGTTTTTGCAAATTTATTGCAGAAAATATAGCTGCTCTTTTTTTACTCTTTCTTCAGATAAAATATGCTGGAGCTGATACTGATGCAACTTTTCCTCCTCCATCATTTTGTCACAAAATCAGTACAGATGAATTTGAATACCAAAGGACAACCGGCTCTCAAGAGCCACTGGCAGCTTTATTGGAAGAAATTGCAACAAATAAAGAAATATCTGTGAAAGATAAGAAGAAGAAGCTCAAGCAAGTAAATAAAAATTCCTCCACAGTCTTTAATTTTAACTTAAAAAGCTTTATGAAGTCTTAGACATGTAGTCCTCTAGAGAAATACTGATGTTTAAAAAAGCAGATACTCCTGGGGATTTTAAACTTTTTAATCATTTATAATAGCGGTACTGTGACAAACCAAGCCATATTAGAAAATATCACCTAATTTTCTATTCAGAGGTATAGAAAGTCCGCTATAGAAATAATTGTTTTCCTGCTCCCAGAGGTGGAACTTCAATAGTTTTTTTATATTACAAGTTTAAGTGAATTCTTAATTTAAATTAATGTATTTTTCTAGTTTCAGAAATCTTACCCTGAAGTGTATAGAGTACGATTTCCTACCCCTGAAACTGAAGCAGTGCTATTTCCAGAAAAAAATAAACAGAAGCCACCACTACTGATGTGGGCCTTAAAAAAGCCTTTTCAACCATTTCACAGAACCAGAAGCTTTCGGATGTAAATTGTTTGAAATATATCAGCGAACTGAATCAGAGCATATTATCCATGGATCCTATGCAGAAGGAGCCTGAGCAGCACGTAGTTACTGAAAAAAACTACTGGGGATACTGCCAGGGTGGTAGAAAAGGTCAAAAGAAGAGGAAAGCATTGAGGTCATAGAAATATGAGCCATTATCAGTATTCTTGTAAATTGTTATTTTTTTAAATGTCTGTTATTTTAAAAAAAAACAAACAAAAAAAAACCAAACAAACAAACAAAAAAAACCCAAAAACCAAACTCAAGGGGATTAATCTACATGGGTGATAAAGTACACTTGCTGTAGTTTGATTTGACCAGCATTTCAAGGTATAAATGCATTCGTGTGTAATGTATTGTTGGTAACTAGTGAACAGCTTTTTTTCACCTGAAAATGAGTCTCTTGTATGAACTAGTCTGTGTTTGTTCATATATAGCTTGAGGAATTAATTTGCTGTACGTGCTTGAATAATTTTGAAACACTGGATTTTGTTTTGCTGTTTACTTTAGTGCTCTTGATATGTAAGATCTATTTTGGAAAAATGTAAAAACTCACTCTTAATTTTCTGATTCATATAGTGCATTACAGCTTGAGTCAACTCCTGTCAAAATTCCATTAACTTCTATAGCACTGACCCATTCTTTTAAGCAATCCAGTCTTTTAATTCTTTTCCCATATGCTCTTACTATACTTGTCGTATAAAATTGAATGCTTGACAATAGAACATATTTTAACAGAAAAATCTGAAGCCTTGCATTTCCTCTGGAAAAGGAATTCAAATATTGATGTGACATTGAAGCATACTTGCCTCTAATGGTTTCATTTGTTTTGCTTTATGAAGTTTACTGTACTTAATTTGACTCTGCATGTACCATACTTGATTCTGACAGCACCTTTGAGCTATTAAAGCATTACCATTTTCCAATACTTACTTAGAGTGGTGATTTCATGTCATCCATTAGCGATTTTAAGAGCAGCATTTCATACCGTATTGAATGTCAGAGTAGTCTATGCAGGAGAGAAGGCAGCTTGACATCTCAACAAATTTCTATCTCACATTTAAGTAAGCAACGTGGTGACTATCCTGTAATGCAACATTGACAGTATTTTCACTTGCTAACCTCCTAACCAGTCAATAAGCTTTAAGATGTACATTACACGGTTGTTGGTTTAATAGATTGGAATATTTCTTGGGCAATGTGATTTTGAACAGTACATGTTATCCGTTTTCACACAACAGTATTTGTTATGCTTTCACACATGTTATACTTAGACTTCATACAATAATCTTTTTCTTAAGCAAAATTGATACAAAAGGGTATGCTTTTCAAATAAGAAGAAAATATTAGTATTCAAAGTAGGCTGAGGCCACTTGTTACTTTTTGTACTAGGTCTTCAAGGGTGAGTTTTAGCTGGAAAAACTAAGCACAGTAATAGAGCTAAAGCTTAGCCAGTGCACTGTTTTAATTCTTTAGAGTGAGTATACTGTCTTGAGTGTCAAAATTGTTTTTATTAGCGATGGAGATTGCAAGTTTACTTTATTATGTGTGTCAGTTTTTGACTGCTGAAAATTTTTCAATGAATGTGTGATATTTATATAGCAGATTTAGGTAAAATGACAATAGACTAGCTCTTATTTGCTTTTTATGGATTCTCTGGAAGTACTGATGTAGCCATGGATATGGTTGAAAATTGTGGATACAATAGGCTTTTTATGGCATTTCATTCAGTAGTATTTGATAAGTTTATTCCTAGATAATGTCCATAAGTGTTTAAGTGATTAAGAACTGCCTAACTGTAGGCTTAAGGGAATCATGATGGAGATACTCTTTATGGGTTTCTGCAGGAAATTGGTACTAGATTTTCCTACCAGCCAGTGTTTTCCTAGAGGACATGAAAATAAACATAAAAATCACTGTTAGCATCATTAGCTAATCCCATTAGTATTTTCAGACTGTTCAGTAATAGTAGAGGCATTAATATGGAACAGTGCAGGTTGAAATTGTATGTCTGAGAACAAGATATGTAGGTCGTATAAAAAAGAAAAAAAAGAGGAGGAAAGACTGTGTTCTGGAAAACTAGAGCTCTGTAAAAGGTTTCTCCCCCAGTGAACAAGGCTTTCCGACATTGTGCTGAGGCAAAGGGCTAATGTGGTTCTTGAAGGTCTAAATTGGAGGCTGTTACATAAAATCAGCTGACTCATCTCGTATGACCTCTACACTCAGTTGCTGACTGACTGACACTGAAACATTGCAGGTTTTGCAGCTTTGTAAAACTGTAGATGATGCAAGGTGAGTATTTGGAATTATTTCCTTAAACTGAGAGTTTGCATTACTTCGGTCTTTCTCATTTATAAGAAACAAGAACAGGAGGTCACTTGATTATCTTGTGGAGTACATTCACATGAAGAAGCACTTGTATTGGTAAGCAGCAAAGACTTGAGTTGAGAAGGGAGTAATAATCAGTGGATGGAAGATGAAGCTGGATATGTTGGTTTTTTTTTTTTATGTTGAGGGTACTGAATGATGGGAATGTAATGAATTTTAACTTTTCCTGGTCTCTTCAGGGTAAGATCTCCCTGGTGGATATTTACTGAAACCCAAGTCTTTGAATTCAGGGCAGAGCAAGCAGAGGAGAAGCATAATGACTTGTGATGTGTGGAAGAATGGACAAAATCTCAGGGCTCCTCAGTCTTTGCGTGCTATGGATTTTCACATGTGAGTTACATATCTGTTCAGATTCATTAGCTTCACTCAGTGGCTTGATATTCGGGAGGTGACGTGAAAACAGTTGACTTGTCATTCCCCTCTTGATTTCTAGGGCAACTAAAGAGAACAGCATTTGTTACTTTTGTTCTTCAGTCAAACCCCAGTAAATATAGGCAAAGACGGGTCACCTATGAGTTGCCAGGGCACAGCTGCTTCTGGGGATAATGAAAACCAGCTCTGCTCTGCCCAGCACTCTGGTCAGGCAGAGTGAGGTATGTCTCTGGTGTGCTGCAGTTCTTTTGCCTGGGATTGAGAATAAGATACATAGAAACGTGATCTGGTGGCTGGTATGAATTATAGTAATACAGTCGTTGCTCCTTTATGATCTAAGTAGGTATTTTAAAATGTATGTCAGTCTTCTTTTTTTTTTTAACCTGGGATTATGTGGTGCTGAACTAATGATATTCATACCTAGGAAAGACAATTCTTGAACATCCAAAGCAGCCTATAGTATCTCTTGTTTTAGCACTGACTTAAGGCTGTCTATAGCTACTTGTTCCTGTGAATTTTTTACACCTTCTGTATAATTGTGGTTTGAAATCACTGCAAAGCTCCCTGAAACTTTAGCGGTGACTGAGAGAGAAGCTTCTGGCAATGAATCCTGAGCTTTCCTGCTGAAGAGAGGATGGACTGCCCTTGGTGCTTCTAGACAGACTCCAAAGGTGAATAAAAGGCACAATGTAATGTATTTACACCTTTGCAAATCTTTATTTCCTTGTTTAACCCTAGTGCTTATTCATGTGAGGATCTGGCCTTGTGCATGACTAAGATTTGCTGTGTGATTTCAAAGCTCATATGCAGTGCAAGCTCTTAATTTTAATCTCACAGAAAGCAGTAGTTCTGAGTTCTATAGCTAATTTTGTATCCAAGTACTTGTGAGAGAATGAGTAGTGGGTTAGTTTCTTGTTTGTTATAATGACTTGCAGTATATTCCCTTTCTTCTTGCAAGAGACTGTGTGAAGAATAGTATGTCCTTTTGACGCTGATATCTATGCAAAATATTTTGGGATCCTATGAAAAATTCCTTCCTTTTCATAATTTTCTGATATTTTGTGTACCAATCTAGCTGCTTGGTAATTTATGACCCAGCAGAGGTCAGCCTTGTGACATTTTTCAAAACATAAGCTCAAAGAAATGGAGTAGGGACAAAGTTCTTATTATAAAAGCCTTTGGAATTTTTTTTTACAAAATATATTCCTGCAAATTAGAGTTGGTGTGATATTACTGTGTTGTAGCTAAATGTGTGGTTTAAATATCTCAGTGTCTCTTCTCTTTATGTAATAGGAATGTTTATTGTTCTGCAAAATTGTTACAAATTGTCTCAAGTGTTAGCCTCATTGGTATACTAAAATACTTACTGATTTGATTAGATAAGACTATTGTATTTCCAGAGTTGGTTGTGTAGTTCAGTGAAACAACATCAAGAGGGAACACATGGAACTGTCGTTTGAATGCTACATGCTTCAGGGTCACAATGACGACTTGAAATAGTGTGTCTGTACAACATTAATGACAGGCAGGGGCAGGGCAAGAAAAAGTGAGGAGGGAAGTGGGAAGAATAGGCAAGTATTTTGTCACTTTTTTTGAAAAGTCTATGAGAATAAAAAGTGTTCTTAACTTTCATGAAAGCATTTTTTTCATTTTTGATGTTTAAAAAAATTAAAAAATGGGGAGTGGAGGGAAGTCAACCTTCGTCCTCTCCACAAGCTCAGAAGAATAAATGATTTGTTTAAAATGTAAAACACTATTCCTATGTTGTATCACAATGCTAGAACTATCAGTAATGGTTTCTTTGATGCTAATATATAAAGTTGATCCAGATTATAATCCTCATATTAAGAATAGTGGCAGTCCTCTCTTAAACTGGCTGACTACCTGGTTTGTAAGTTCAGTTTCAATTGGCAAGCTCAACAGCAGCTGATATAATTGCTCTACTCTACTTGAACACAATCTTCTGTGTACCTTGAGCTAGCTCCAAAGTACTTTTATCCAGTTAAGACAGTAGAACTGAATATGCAATAACAGCATTGGAAAAGCTGCTGCTGAGTCTTCTGCAATAGAACATCCTTAAATGACTTGAGCATGACATTGGGAACTGGGAAAACATGTTGTCTTTTTTGTTCAGCCAGTTTCTTTTCTGAACTTTGCAAAGATGTTTTATTCCTTTACTGTTACTGCATTTTTTTGTATACTCTGAAGTTGTTTTTCAGACATTAAAAACGCACTGTGATGAGAACAATATTCCGAGGTTTTGGAGTAGCTAATAAAAATATATTCTGTGTCTCGCAGCAGGCTGCAAGTCAAAATCAGCCTCAGGAATAGATCCTGTGCTTTTTAATGCTTGGTTTTCTTTTAAAACCCTCTTCTCTTTTTCTCTTTTTTTAATTTGCCTTCAAGGAGACAAGACCATCTTGGAGCAACAGCGGCAACTACATTTTCCTTTATCTTTTGCAAAAGATGGTTACAAATGACCCAAAACCTGCCAGACAGAGCATTATCTTACAAAAATATTCTCCAATTAGAGGAGAGAGAAAATAAGATCTTTGTTAAATGGAAGTGTTTCCTGAAATGGAAGCCTTTATTATTGTGCTGTGACCAGAATGCTGTAACAGTTCTTTTTGAATATGTTATTGAGGATGCTTAATGTTTATTATTTGCTGGAGAATAGGAAAGCCAAGGTATTAAGATGAAGAACCCTATTTAATGTTAATCAGTAATGGTGTATATTATTCTTGTTTCTGTCCACTCTACTGAAATGAAAATAACGTTGAATGCTTTGGGCATCCTGTGGACTTAATAGTATGTGCTTATGTAATTAGGCCCTAGCCTAATGGATATACAAAAGAAAAGATATTGTGAATTAATGTTGCATGAGTAACTATCATTTTATGGTGCTTCCTAGCTTTTGAGTACTTGACTCTGCTGTCTCAACAGTCTCAAAAGCATGTTTTGTCCTTAGCACAATGGTTTTTCCCAGCACCTTAGTTGTTTTATAGAAACCCCAGATTTGTGAGCAACTCTTCAATTTAATAAGCCTTCCTTTAACAAAGAGAAAAAAGGTAGGTGCAGAGACAGATGCTCTGAATTGAATCAGCTTGGGTCCAAGTGCACTGAAACTAATAAACCCAACCAAACTTAGACTAAGTGGAAAATTGCTGGGACATTTCCACTGTGCTGCCTACCACACCTCCTTTTGAGAACGCAGTGCAGAAATGCATCGTCTGGTTTTGACAGAGAAGCCTACTTCTCAAGGTGTCACAAGAGTATGTAAGCCTCAGCTAGTAGCCTCTTCAGACTTTAGATATCTGCATCCATAAAGGGATCATAAACTTAACTCATCCATAAACCTACCTCAAACAAGTAATTCAGGTGAATGGAAATACACAGCACTGCTTAGGTGGTTCTAGGATGCTGTCTACAATGCTTGTCCTAAATCTTCAAAAGATCAAAATGCTTTTTCCCCAGTATGTGTTACTCCTGAATTTCTACGCATCTGGATTAACAGAAAGAACAGCAGCCCATTTCTGTGCTTTCAAACTGAGGATGGTAAATTACGAGGCAGATAAAACGGCATGGATATTAGGAAACAATAAATTCTGGTAAAACTAACTTTCTTTTACCCAGTCTGGGATGAGGAGAGGCTTATGTAACTTGAGAAGATGCAAGAGTAACTGTGCAAATCTGCACAGGAAAGTTGGACCATGTGCACCTGAGCAAGGAACACTGCATATTCAGATGATATGTAACTAGTGCACACTTTGAATTCTATAAAGGCTCTAATTTTTTTTAACAAACTAGGAATATGGAGTGGACTATACAAATCAGGTTTGACTTCCTGAAGCTACAGGATTACCTGTGAAGTCTTTGTTTAGGCTCATCTGGCAAACATCTGTCTGAGTTTCTTTAACTCAAGCTAATCTTATTACAGGACAGACTACTAAAAGGAGTTTTCCTTGTTTAGAGTCAAATAGGCTCAAATTTTCCTTTGTTGATGTCCTCTCATAACTTTCTTTTCAATATGATGGGTGTTGTCTCTCTGTAGCCAGGTTCACCTACTCCTCTGTGATGATATGCAGATTATCTGAGTGTAGAATAGTAATGTTTGCGCTTACCATGATAGTGCTTATTTTCTTACAATTAGGAAAGAAAAAGACGGGAGTCTCTGTGTGTGTGTGTGTGTGTTGGGCATCCTGTTTTACTGCCTGATTTCCCTAACTATTCTGCATATTTGGTTGGTATTGTGTCTGAATATACTCAAAATATCTGCAAAGTATTAACCAATATAAAATAACTAATGATTTATTCTAGGCAACCTGTTTGCTCATTTCACAGGAACCTAAAAGCATAGGTAAATTTTTTGGTAGGTTTTGGTTCCTTTCATGTCAGGAAACAATCAAAGAAAAGAAGAAAGTTGTGTACTATTCCAATGCCAAATGTGTAAGTAAAGACAAGAATAAACCTGGTTTATAACATCTGAAGAAACTTTCATTACCCATCTAGAAAGTTTAATTCAATCAAATTCAAATTTATTCCAATTTTATTTTGAAAAACACTGCAACATTGAAATACTATTGTTACCTGGCTTCCATTAAGAAAACAACTTTGTTTAGACACTTGATTCCTGGTTGGAATAAAATATTCTTAGATGTAACATCAGTTTTGTAATATTGGCATAAAAAATGATTATTTTTTACACCCAGCTTTTAAATTCAGTTGGAAGTCAAGCTTGATCTGTCAGGGTAAATACACTACCAGATATTGCAGTCGTCTTTGTACTTTTCACCCGATTTTGTCAATTTTTCAGATTCCTGTTAATGAAGAAAACTATTGCCTGAAACCCTGAAAATGAAATTTAAATTCAGAGGTGGAGTAATTGAGAAAGCTTTTTTCAGGCTTATTATTCTTATATAAGGTGGGAATCGTATGCAACTTCAGCTGTGTAAAAGCTAAATCCCAACTGAATCACTTTTTTCTCCTGCCTTTTGAGGTAAAATACATTGTTTTCAGACAGTGCCTGTATTGCTCTGTGGATGTAAAAAAAGTGTAGATAAACTTTATCATCCAAGAAAAATTAGCCTGGTATTTTTTCTTATGTTTATGAAGCCAAATGTAGGTAGGACTGCAGCACTTCATAATATGCTAAATTTAATTTGACATGGTAACATAGGTGGTAATGGTGAAGGAGTGTAGCTTTCAATGCAGCTTGCAAGCCTGCCAGAAGCCATGGGGACGTACTCTGGCCTGCTCAGAAGCCCTTGATCTCATGATCTTTGTTAGGACTGTTATTAGTGCTAGCTTAACTCAAAGCTAAGGCTGGCTCCTCATCATAGGTATATGAAATATGTACTTGGGAGACAGGAGGTTTTAGAGGCTATCTGACCAGAAATTTTTGAAGAACACAATCCAAATATAGGTTTACAGAGCGTTGTCTTGTATATGATTTCGATGAGCTTGCTTGTGTATTTAAATGGCAAAAACATTAGTAAAACTGAACCGTAAACATATATTTAAAGAAAGGAAGCAATAATCCTACATGCCTCATGAGATAAATGAAGAAATATTCTGCCACCTTTTAGAGTGTTATGATGAGTGATAACCTTAGAAATATACCTAGGGAAAATGAAAGGCCCGAAAACAAATTTTGTATTCTGAAAATTTCTCTGATTCTCAGTATTTACCTATGAAAGAAGTGTTGTGACATATGTGCATAGAGAGGTTTTCTTGAAGATAGGAAAAAACCCCAAAACCTTGACATAGGAATCACAATAAGAGGGGTACCCAGCCATGAAATTATTGAAGGGAAGTAAAAAAAAAATAAATTTGGATAAGTGTTTATATAAAAACTCTATCTCTTTAAATAGGAGACATTAATCAGTCAACAAGGCAGGAGGGACGTTGGTTTTTGAATGATAAATCTAGCATGCAGAGGAAAAAGTTGTCCCCATCCCCCTCAACTTATTCTTTCCAACAAACTGAAGGTCAAAGCAGAGACAGGGATAAATTACCCCAAGAGGACGGTGACATGGTAAGAACTTCAATTTTCTTGCCCTGCATCGACAAAAAATCGATAAGAAAATGAAAACTGTACAAATAATGGCTCACAGCATACAATTCAAATTTTGCCCTGAAGCTTTTGCTCATGGGGTGCTTTACTGACATCTACGAGTAGCAAAGAGTAGTGTGATGTTGCTTGAGGGCACTCTACCTAGCGTTCACATAGGAGGGACAGGGTTCTGATGTTATGGATTGTGAAACACAGAGAGCATGTGAACCTCTCTTTTTTGCATTACTTCTGGTGTGCTGCTTGAGGAATTTCTGTCATACTTAATTTTTATTTTTATTTAGAAAGTAAAGAAGAATATTGTCTGCTGCCATCCAGCCTGGACAAAGGAATTGCCCTAATGCTTGTGGGGGTGAAGTGTCTGGATAATGATGCTGCAACGTATCATGGGTGTAGCAGGGAAGAGTGGCCACCAGTATTGGTACAGGTAGGTTGTCTCAATGACTGGATAAAAGTATGCTTAAGCAACACTACTGATACCATTCTAAAGGCTTAACATAGAGTAGAAGCTGTCTTGAGACAAGCGTTGAACAAACGAGGCTGAATGCTATCTACATGCTCCAGAATGAGGAGAAAGACAAAAACCGTGAATCATCTGACTTGATGAGAAGTTTTTTGTTTGTTTTTTGTTAAACACTTATGCTCTAAGGTGTTGATGTAGGTGTAAGATGATGTTACAGTTTTCAGCTTCCCATATCTTAGTCCTTGCCCTAACATGGTTACCACTTTGTTGGAAATTGCCTAAACATAGTGTATGCAGAGATTCATCTTTTCTCATTATTTTTTCTGATGCTGATATATTGAACACTTAGGCATTCTCTGTTACCAGAGTAAAGACCAGGTTCTATATATGACCTCTATAAGTCTAGCAACAAACTTGACTCTCATGCAGCCTGTTCACCAAGTATGGTCATGATCGTACTTGATTGCCTCCAAGAGTAGCAAGACCTCCTTTGTGTTATCTCGACACACTGACTGCATAAGACCATTATGCAAGTTTGGCAGAACAAGTTAAATTGTTGAGAGTAATAGAAAAATAGGATGGGGTGAAAAAACAGGCCGGTGGAGAAAGGTGAGTCATGAGATTAGATATTGTTTGGACAAAATGAATGGGATAATGTTATTGGAAGGAGGTGGAACCTTTTCTTACTCTCTAGATGCCTGTTATAGAATCATAGAAACATAGAATTGCCTAGGTTGGAAGGGACCTTTCAGATCATCTAGTCCAACCATCATGTTGGACATTATAGCCATGTGGGAATTGTCTGGCACTGTTAGTACTTAATATGGTTTCATTCAACTTTATACATGAACCTATGAACAGCAGAAATTAAAATAATGCACAAGAGGGTAATCAAAAAGATTGTGTAAGGAGACTAGCTGAGTCTGATATTCTCTTTACTTAATGAAAAGTAAACTAAGAGAAGAGTTGGAAAGTAGAGATGAATACCTGTGGATAGCTAGAGGTTTACTAGGGAAGAGGAAAGCCCATCGTTGTTGTCTTTCCATAGATTGCTTTGAAGGCTTGCAGTTGTCTGAGTTGTTTTCTACTGATGACATGTTTCTATCTTTGCCAAAATGAAATATAAAACTGGGAGGGGAAAGGTGTCCAACAGCTCTCGGTGAAAAAATGATGAAAGCTAACATGTGCTTTCAGACAACTTTTTAAAGGATTGTTAATTTGCAGTAGACAATAATAGAGCTATGTAGTGTGTTCTGTGTTCAGAAAAACCCTTGCAAGTTTTCTTGAAGACAGAAGTAAAAAAACCACCAAGCATCTTCAAGAACAAAGCTGAAACTGTGAATGAATCTGTATTACCTTTTAGGATGAGAGGTATATCTCCACTGTTGCAATCTTGCTATGATCTCACCAGTATCACATGTGTTTCCCTTTCTAAAGAGCACAAGGGAAATTGAAATAATAAGATATCATCAGGAATGCTTTTGGTCTTGTTAGTATTTCCCTCTCTATATTGCAGACAACATTTTTTGTAAGGATGCTTGCTTCACAGTACTGTGCTGTAGTTTAAATTTTGGTCAACTGCTGTGGATTTCAAGAAAGAGACTGATGGATAAGCTTCTGCATCTGCAATGCCTCCATGAGCAGAGATACTCATCTATTTTGGACCCATTTTAGGACTCTCCAGTGTAGTAGGACTCCTGTTTCCTCAGATTGCCTTAAAACCTTAACAGGTAATAATTGTAATCTTGGTTTTGTGAAGTCATTTTTTTGATTATATTCTTGGGAGGTACAAACTGGCAAACTGGTAGGTTAAATTAGGAACCTTCTCACCATTTATTTTCATAGTTGTCTATTGGTGTCTGTGGGGAGCACGTGAGCATGTTGCATGTTTTGCTGTTATTCCATAGCTGCCTCTAAAAAAAAAAAAAAAAAAAAAAATTAGGAGTGTGTGAGGATACTGTTTTATTACAGTTCACACTATATGACATAACAGTATTTTTTGTTTCACTTTTTATGAAAAAATATCACTAGAATGATCTGTACATGAAAAATAAACTGCACAGGATTTGTCCATATGCTTTAGTACTTCAGTCATTCTTTAAAGTATGATATATTATTACTAAAGCTGCTGTAATCTGTCAGTGTTATGGATTTTTATTTTTTCTTTTACACACTGTTGCACCTTCTCTTTCCCCCTCAGACCTTGATGATGCTTCTCAGCAAGCCTATCTCATTGCCTATGCTTTGGGAGGATCCTAGAAAGCTTCTGATACTTAGTGCAGTTCTAGTCTGTTTGATGCTGCTGAAACACTTTGTTTGGAATTCTGTTTTTTTGTATCTTCTTCCTTTAGGGCAGCTTTGGAAGATACTGTGCCCCTTCTAGAGGGCCACTGTATCTTTGAGGCCTGACACTTGAATATAGGTCTGGGAAAACAACAGTTTTGCTGCACTGCAGGCTGTCCTGACACTGCAGGAAGTTTCTTCAGAGGCATTGCCCTAGATGGTAAAGAAGCATAATGTTTTTTTTTATCTTACACACACACTGCTAGTAATGCTCGAAATGCCTCACATTAATCATCCTTTGGGTTTTCACTGAGACATTGGTTTTCCTTTACTTGGACCAGTTGCCTGTGAATCTCACTGAATTGGCACCATGCAGCATGCTGAAATCGCCTTTGCAGGGCTGCCAACCCTCCAGTAGATGCCAAGCTTGCACCACGCCTATTGAAAACAACAGGACCATATTTCCAGTTTCTGTTTCCAACTGCATTTCTTTCAGTTAATAGGTAAAGCTTTTCCCCGGAGCCTTACACCAGTGAAATCCATACTTCTTCCAACTTAATATCGAGGCATCAAAACTTATATCAGCTACAGCTACTCAGCCATCAATGTTAGTGTGCCACACATCTCTCCTTGCAGCAAGTCTACTGTTCCCCTGCCGCTCCATGGATTCTTTGCCTCCCCCACCTTAAAAGCCAAAACCATCTTTGCTTCTCTGACTGCAATTTCTTGAATTATTTCACCCTTCCTGTTTTCTTGTGAACGCTTTAGTCTTAGTGACTGTATTTCCTTAGAACTCTTTCCTAATTGCTGCCTAGTTTAACTCCTTTCTTGGCAAGCAGACTTAGGAATCACAACAAACTGTCATAGATAAGGGCTGTGATGTTTACACACTTACAGATTCTTTGACTTCAACCTGGGTAGCTTTTCTAACAGGTTTAAGTGTGTTTTCTTTGAGCTGAAGCTTCAAAAAAAGCTTGTCTCCTGTATTATATAAGAGTTGAGAATTTTCACCTACAGTGCCTAAATGTCATGGCTTCCTACAGGACATGTCCTTTTAATGTACTGCTGCAGTTTGTAATGATGCCCCTAACAAAAGAACTGCATAACGCTCAGGGTATTTTAAGAGATGACTTCATCATTATGAAGAGAGAAATTTTAGTAATGGGAGCCTCATTATCTACAAGATGAAACACAGCAGACTAAAGCAACTAGAACCTGATTTCAGGCAAATCTGGAGTAGGAATTAGGAGCCACTTATTTATTATACTAGTAGAAAAAGTTAACTATAAAAAATGCTTACAAAGGAGTTGTAGTGGGTTTTCAGTCAGAATCTTAAAATCAGTACTTGAGTAAGTACTTAAGTAGTAGTACTTGAAAAGTCTGTAAAGCTTTAGTCTTCCTTCCTGAAACTCACCTTACTTTTTCCTGTTCAGGAGACAGTCAGCCATTCTCCTTTAATTGAAACAAGAATTGTTTTATTAGGTTAGGTATTGCCTTTTATACTGGACTAGCTAGGGTCCCTACTCCAATGAAACATAAGTCTTTCGCCCCTCCTATTGCATGGCTCCTTGGGAAGATTCCATATCAAATGTCTCTTACATTGGATCATTACAGGTTCTGCAGCAATCAAAGTATTGGCAAATATACTCGATAAAAGCATTTAAATGTTTATCTATAAAGTCTGTAGATAATTTTAATAGAATAATATTTTATTTAGAATTCAAAATAAGTAGAAATAATTATCTCTTTATTTAGACCACCTACAATATTACTCACTTAGATGTTATTATCTCCCAAACTCTATCTCCAATGCATGCTTACACTGGCTTAGCAGGGCAAGACAAGTTTGAGCTGTTAAGCCCTTTTGAGAGAAAAGACAGTAGGTTCAAAAAAGTGGTACCTTCTCCAGTTCATTGTTAGCCTGAGACAGTGAAGGACTTCTTTGTGCTCATGTTTACCCCCATTAAGGTGGGACACAGGAAACTCAGTAACTGGAAAGCTATGGTTCAGCTATTGACAAAGGCTACTTTGTAAGTGGTTTTATTCTTTAATAGCTCCTGAACTCCGTCATATGTTTTATGAAAACAGGAATTATGCAAGAATGTGTCTAGTGCCAAATCCATACTTATTAAAAAGTGTTTGATAGTCAAACAAATACATTTTAAAGGTCAGTTGGCTAGAATACACTGTCCAATGTTTTTCTTGTCAAGCGACTTGAACAATCTTTTTTTTAAAAGAGGAAAAGAATTAGTGCTGTTCCATTGTGACACCCAAAAAGGTTACAGTATTCATCTCATGCAAATACCCAGAAGCATATTAAACACTGCTGATCTTGCATAGTTGGGTTTTTTTGTTTGTTTGTTTGTTTTTTCCTTTAAGAGAACGAGTAATGCCAATGAAAAAAGCTAGTACTCCATACCAGAAATTAAAGCTACTTCCAAAGGGTCTCCCAATCCTATGAATTACACTGTGGTTTATCTGTAAAGGCAATCTCCTCCTTACCTGGATATAACTTGAAGGGCCATTTTCTTGAATATGAAAAAGGGCAGGTCATACAAACTTTTATTTCGGACATAGTATGACTTTATTGATATTTATACACCTTTAAGTACTTACTTTGAATATGTAATAGCAAATCACAAAACAAATTTTGTCAGTTTGTCACATTTTAATTTTAGTACATGTCCACTAGTTCTGTTTTTTTTTTCCAAAGAGGGCTTATGTCATGATTTCTCTTAATCACTTTTTATGTGCAGGGTTCTCAGCACCTCTAAACTCTTTGGTAGTCCTTTCCCATTTGCCATTTATGCTGTATCGTCTTTGACACCGAGTGATCAGAAATGAAGAGATGAGAAAATGAAGTGGTACTATAACATTTTCAGTGCTTATTCTGTGGGTTTGTTTTTTTTTTTTTCTAAAAGCAACTTAACATTCTTTCAGACACTTGGCAACTTACACATTTTGTGCCAATTATTTCATTAAGTTGTCACAATGTTAGCTTTTTAGGATAGACAGATAGGACCACAAGGGGGTTTTGGTTCATGACTGGATGGGCATATAGAATGCAGTTGGCGCGGTAATATACTGCTCTCCATTGGGATGAGATGATTTACTTACTTTCCTCGCAGGGAGAATATGCTGGGAGGTCCTTATGGATGCTGTGCAAGCCCTTACCTGTGGCTTGTAATATACTGCGTGGGCAATGTGGTCCCCAGTGAACCATCAACCACTTGGAACTCTAATACGAAAATCATCAGGTAACTTTTCACAGACTATCACAAAACTTAATCTGGCTTGCAGAATTTCAGCAGTATTTATCAGAGTTTGCTCTGTAAATTTTCCTTTCTTAGAAACCAGTGATTTAATGATTTACATTTCTTTTTTTTTTTTAAAACTGTGTATTTCAAAAATTGTCATAGTATTTGGGTTTTTTAAATACATGGCTTTGTTACTGTTAGCACAGGGGGTGGACACTGGCTCCCTAAGACTACCCATCTGTCATTTCTTGACTAGTCAAATCTATGTGATATATGGATCTGTTTTAAAATCTAGATCATACAGTTTTTCCGTGTGATTTCTAAAGGTTTTTCTATAGATTACTTTTTCTAGAGATTGATTTATTTTTCTAGAGATTTGTTTTTCTAGAGATTTTTTTCTTTTTCTCTGTGTTTTTTTTATAATCTGACCATTCTTTCGTACTCTTCCACTCCATTCCTCCCCACTGTCCCCTCATCCCCAGGATCTCTAAACTATTTGTTAGTGACATAATTAAAATGGCTGAAAAGCTACAGACTACTACTGAATGTAACCTTATGCGTCTAGTCAACCTAAATCATTGTCTGGCTATTTGCAAGTACTGTTCTGTTTCAGCACCATTGTTTGCAGCTTAATGTAAAGAAAAATGAAGAAATAATTAGCAGATGACAGAACTTTAAGGCATTTCTCAGGAGTGATTGGAAACAGTTTGATTTTTTAGAACAAAGAATGTGAATGCCTGAAGACAGGAAGGTTGTCTACATTTTTTGAACATGTGTTCCAAATTTCAGTATCTTTTGCTGTGGCAGATAATGGATTAAAAAGTATTATAAATTCTGCATTTAATTTAAATGTTCAATTTCAATGGTCAGGTTAGTAACGACTCGTTTTATCTAGTCCCACAGATACTGTGGATATTGTAGCTGAAGTGCTTGAGGCACTGCCTAAGGGTAGTTGGATGGCATTCTGCATATAGTATCCATTTATTTTTCAGGAGATTATAGTCATATTCTTCTGTTTTCACTTACTACTATACAAAACAGGCCACAGAAAGAAGGTTGAGCATTTCAGTGATCACTGATGTTTAGATAGTATAAAATAATTAACGTTCATAGAATAGTATGAACATTTCTTATATTAAGACTAGAAGTTACAATACCCTATATTATTTCTGTGTCTATGTAGCACAATGTTTCCTCTGTTAGGAGGAAAGATAAGGAACCAGTCTTTTGGTAACAAGAACATATGGCTGCTGCTCAGCTTATGTGCCTGATCTTCATATGTTACTCTCTGTTGCTTTATATAGTTCTCCAGTGTGGCGTGACCTCAGCTGGACGCCAGGTGCCCACCAAAGCTGCTCTATCACTCCCCTCCTCAGCTGGACAGGGGAGAGAAAATATAACAAAAGCCTCATGGGTTGAGATAAGGACAGGGGCATCACTCAGCAATTGCCATCACGGGCAAAACAGACTCAACACCCAGAAATTAATTTAATTTATTGCCAATCAAACCAGAGAAGTAATGAGAAATAAAACGAAATCTTAAAACACCTTCCCCCCACCCCTCCCTTCTTCCCAGGCTCAACATCGCTCGCAATTTTCTCTACCTCCTCCCCCCAAGTGGCGCAGGGGAACCAGGAATGGGGGTTGTGGTCAGTTTGTCACATGTTGTTTCTGCTGCTCCTTCTTCCTCAGGGGAGGACTACTCACATCCTTCCCCTACTCCAGCGTGGGGTCCCTCCCATGGGAAACAGTCCTTCATGAACTTCTCCAACGCGAGTCCTTCCCGTGGGCTGCAGTTCTTCATGAACTGCTCCAGCATGGGTCCCTTCCATGGGATGTAGTACTTTGGGAACAGACTGCTCCAGGGTGGATCTCTCATGGAGTCAGAAGTCCTGTGGGCAAACCTGCTCCAGAGTGGGCTCCTCTCTCCATGAGGCCACAGGCTCTCCAGGAGCCTGTTCCAGCACGGGTTTCCCACAGGGTCACAGCCTCCTTCAGAGCATCAATCTGCTCCAGCATGACGTCCTCCATGGGCTGCAGGTGGATATCTGTTCCACCGTTAACCTCCATGAGCTGCAGAGGGACAGCCTGCCTCACCATGGCCTTCACCATGGGCTGCGGGGGAATCTCTGCTCCAGTGCCTGGAACACCTCCTCCCCACCTTCTTCACTGACCTTTGTGTCTGCAGAGTTTTTTCTCTCGCATATTCGCACTCCTCTCTCCTCCAGCCGCCATTGTGCAGCAGTTTTTCCCGCTTCTTAAATATCTTATCCCAGAGGCGCTACCACCATCACTGATGGGCTCAGCCTTGGTCAGCGGCGTGTCCATCTTGGCACCGGCTGTCATTGGCTCTGTCAGACATAGGGGAACTCTGTTCAACAGACATAGACTTCTGACAAGTTCTCACAGAAGCTGCTCCTGTTACCCCCCCACTACAAAAAACCTTGCCACGCAAACCTAATGCATCCAAAAACTTAGGTCACCTAAAAGACCACTTTAAGGCTTTGGCTGGTTTGCAGTTTTACACAGGGTCTGATTTTTAGTCTGCTCCTCCTATTCACTGACATATCAGTCAGATATGTGTGTGAATGACAGCTGCAGGACTCTGTTGAACTGCTTTTGAATCTTGGATACTTAATTCCACTCTGAAATATATTTTCAGACTGGAGTTCAGGTCGTTCTACTTTGCCAATATAAAAATTGACTCCATCGTTCTCAATTCTTTACGTATGTAGTAGGTTGAGAAGAATGCCTCTGTATGGCATGATTTAAAAAAAAAAAATCAGGAATTTTGTTGATATTGTAGTAACTTAGGAAAGTAAAGATTTTTTCTTCTCCATCTGTAATAATACTGCAAGGAACACAACATCATTAAATTAGAATATATACTTTGTCTTCTAGAATGTTTGATCTTTGCTTCAGAGATCTGGCATAGCATAGTATAATGAGCAACAATCCACAGGAATTTGTCTCGGGCATTTTTATCACATGAAGCTAGAAGATGTGCATAAGGAAATGGTAACAATTCCAAACATGTCATATTTTATTGCGGAAGAAAAACTATTTACATATATTTACGTAGAAGAGAGACTTTTCAATGGAGAGATGTAATCTTAAACAGGTCAGCTGGATATATGGTCTTAAAGATGAAGAATTATTTTAAGTGGCAGCTGATTCTTAGAAAACAACTTAGCTTTTTTTAATGAATGTGTGTGAATTTATGGTCTTAATTTGCATTGAATGCCTTGTGTTAATTACATGAAACTGAAAGGGTTTTCATCATGTGTCTCAACTTGTTTACTCTTTAACTTCCAATAAGAGAGTCTGAACTAGTAATTCTTTCACTCATCCCACCCTATAAAGGTCAAACTGGTGTCTGCTTCTTTGGTGTCTGCTGCCAAGTAACTTATCGTGCATTTGGATGTGAAGTGGGGTTAAAGGTTTAGAACCAGACTTAGACAATGATCTCCCTTACTACTAAAGCTTCAGTTTTCATTTAGGGCCTGATCACACAGATGCCATGAAGAATAATTTTTCCCACTCAACCTGTGTTCAAATGCAAAGGTCAAGTTCTCATTGTATGTGACAATAAAACAAAACTAGTCATTCTGTTTCTCAGGTGGGATGAACGGATTTCAGTTTCAACAATGACATCAGTAAATCTCAGAGAATATAGCAATTTTCCAGGAGTTTAGCAAGTTCGCTATCTCTAAAAGTGAACAACACGCAATCCAGAAACTTAATAACATCTGATGAATTTAATAACCTTTAAAAAAAAAAAAACTGTTCTCCTTGATGGTTGAAAAACTGATAGCACAAAGACGACAGCTATTAAGCCTGCAGCCCTGCCTCCTAAAGCAACTTGTGCTAACAGGAAAATATAATAAAAGTACTGAAAATTAATGGCTACTAAGAGATCAGATTCAGCTACAATATTAACAATAATGATGTAGCTTTTAAATGTTTTAATCCAAGCTTAAAAAGGGAAATAAATGGAATTACTGAAAGTGACCTTCAGCTGGAAAGAAAAGTCCTTGTGTCCATGATTCATATTTTCTGGCCAAAAATTCTCAGACATACAGAGCAGGAAGAGGCCTTTCTGTTATTTCATTACTATAGGAGAAAGTGGAAGCTGCCCCCCTCTGAGATAAGGGGGAAGAGAATGAGAATGGACAATGCTAGGAACCTCTTTCAGCTCTGCACAGAATGAGTCCAAGTATGCGAGGTGACAGTTGTTTGACAGGTAGGACACTTGCTGTCAGTATAGGATATATAGCAATTTACTATGAAAAAATATTGTTATGCCAATGTAGAAGTTGGTGGTGCAGCTGTACAGAGGATATTGGAGAACAGCAATCTTCATCCCGGATAACGGATGACAGGGATAACACTGCTGTCTATGATATAATGAAAGTAAGAGAAGAATAGGGAACAATTATTTGTTGCATTTTCAAATACAAAAACTTGGAATCATCAAATGAACTTAGTTTGAAACGTGACTCCTCCCCCTAAAGGATGTGGTTTTTATAGGCTGTGTAGTTAAGCTGTGTGCTTCTTTCTAGCAAGTTCCTATAAATGCTGAAGGCTTATAAGGGTTCAAAATGTAGCTGGATAAATTAATGGAAGAAAAGAATTAATTAGGAGTTATTATAAGCCCTGATGCCAACTCTGGCTCAGTGCATTGCTGATCCACAGCTTGCTGAAGCTTGCAAGTGCATTCTGAAGAAGTGGTTTTTACGTGTTCACTCTTTCATTGGCATCGTCTGCTTGCCAGTGTGAGAGAGGATCCCAGACTCTGTGAACCTTAGGTCTGATGTGTGTGGCCATTCTTATGACGTGGTTGTCCATTACTAGTGAATTGCAACACAATTTCAAGGCCCTTAGCTTGTTTTGTATAGAAAAGAATTGACTGTTTCAGTTGGAAGGGATCTACAATGGTTATCTAGTCCAACTGCCTCATCAATTGAGGGCTGACCAAAAGTTAAAGCATGTCATTAAGGGCAGCATTGTCCAAGTGCCTCTTAAACACTGACAGGCTTGGGGCATCGACCACCTCTCGAGGAAGCCTGTTCCAGGGTTTGACCACCATCTAAGTAAAGAAATGCTTCCTAATGTCCAGTCTAAACCTCCCCTGGCACAGCTTTGAACTAGATGCCATGCAGAAGAGATCAGCACCTCCCATTCTGCATCTCCTCCTCAGGAAGCTGTAGAGAGCAATGAGGTCGCCTCTCAGCCTCCTTTTGTCCAAACTAGGTAAGTCCAGAGTCCTCAGCTGCTCCTCAGAGGACATGCATTCCAGCCCTTTCACCAGCTTTGTTGCCCTCCGCTGGATGCATTCAAGGACTTTCACATCCTTCTTAAGTGGTGGGGCCCAGGACTGCACACAATATTCAAGGTGATGATATTTATGAATTTATTAGAACTTACTTATGAAGACAGAAAGATATGGTCTCCCCTTAAAATAAGGGTAAGAGGACACAGGACACTCAAGTGTCATCTCCAAACCTTTTGTATATTGTAGAGAGTGCAAAACCTCTGACCAGAAAAGGCTGTGAATGACCTGTGGTTAGACAGTAGATAGACTGTGACTTTAGACAAGGATGAATTGGGCAGAAATGTGACTTAAACCATGACTTGGTTTCCAGGCTATTGTTTGCTTTGAGCAGAGCAACAGAGAAGAGAGGATGAAAGCAGGAGCCAGTATGGTTTTCCCTGTCGCAGTCTTATACAATATGACTGTGATCTAGGGACTGCACTGACAGTTCTTAAAAAACTATTTCATGTTCTAAGACAATTTCAGTTGGCATTTTGCAACCAAAAATGTGACCTGCTCGGCTTATAACTTGATTGCTTAATATTTCCCACCAGAAAGAAAACTCTTCCTCTTAAAGCTCTTTTGCCCTTGTTCAACAACAGTTGTTTGAGAAAAAGAATACCAGGACTGAAAGAACTGTTTTGTTTATGGCTTTTTTTTTTCTCTACCCAGTCAAATCCTATCCAGGTCTAGCTGAACTATCCAAAGTATTAAATTGCCAGAATTTTTTCCGAGAAGAAAGAAAAAGGCAATGTGCTAAAATACCCGCATGTATGAACTCAGGTGGGCTCATACTGCTGCTGCCAGAGTGACAGCTGCTGCTTCACTAAGAACATCTGAGACTGCCAGAGGGGGTGAGAGGGAAGACTGGGGCAAGAGTCCAGCCCTGCACAGATCGATTGCTACCATTGAACTTGTGGGGCTCCCAAAACAGGTAAAGTGTAGGCTGTTTGTTTTGTTTTGTTTTGTTTTTTTCTCTTCTCCTTTAACATTGTAACTTTAATTTCTTCCTGACAGCCTTGTGCTTCTCCCTTCCCTCTCCCAGTGACTTGGTGGGGGTCTTGCAAAATGCTTTGTATTCCTCTGGTGTTAATGTCACTCTGCATGGATCTTCTGACTCACAGCACCTCTGGGAATTGCACTAGGCAGGAAACGTGCTGGTTTTATCTTCCCTGCTCTGTTTTGTACCTGGTTCTATTTATAGGAAACCAAGATGCAACAAATAGTTTGAATATTTCTACTTTTCCCAGCTGGGGGCAACGAAAGAAAAGCCTGATGCTCCCAGGTTAGGATAGGAAGAGAGATAATGGAGGGTTCATTCTTCAGTGCTCATTCTCACTCCTTGCAAGCCAGCGCTTGGCCCCAGTGATCTATCCATGCTAGCAGGCTACCAAGTTCCTGGGCTTGTCAGTGATGTCTTTAAATGGTAACTGTATGCTTCAGTGCTTAATCTGCTGTGTGGGCTGACAACTATCGTCTCCTTCCAACCATCACTGAAGGTTTAGAGTGGCAGATATAATGCATACTGTTTTTCTCAGTATAAATCTAGGAAGCTACATACAATATCACCTTGCCCTTCCTCCCCCTTCCCTGTTCTGCCCCACCCCCGGCCCTGAAAAGCCTCCCCTGCAAATCCTGTGCAAAATAATACACTGTTTCTGAAATCTAGTATTCAGAATTTGTAAATACCAGGTTTTATAGTTTTATTGCTAGTTTCTAACACAGTTGCTATCTATTCTCAAAGGGCTCCAAACTTTCTCACTGCTGGGACTGAGTGCATCAATTTTGTGTGCAACTGTAGAGCTATCATTTTTAAATTTTCTAGTGCTTAGGTTCTCAATGCAAACAAGTTTTTCTAATACAATCAGACTTTTCTGGGAGCAAGAAAGTGGAAGCTTTGTAGAGCTTCCCCAGCTGGGTACATACTAGGTTAATCAACAGGGCTGTAAACACACTGGGTCTGCTGGGTGCTGAACTTCAGCTGTCTGCTTTTTTAGCTTATCTGGCATGTGTCTGAGCATGAGGTTTATCATTCTTTTAAAGTCATGCTGTCCTAGGCTCTTGGAGACAGTTTCATCATTCCTGACCAGATGTGAGTAGTTACTAAGCAGAAAAGGAGCCCCTTCTTATGAAAATTTGATCTCTAGAGCGTGGAGTTTCTCCTCCATCTCTTCATCTGAATTTCTTATCTCTGTGGGAGAGAGAATATGTGCAAGTGAAAGCATTTTCTTTATATATTTGTCTCCTGTGAGCCTCTCCCTTGAATTAAGATTCCTGTGTATCTGTGAGAGTCTATAAATTCGTCTATATCTCTTTAGTTACTGAGACTCCTAATGATGTCCCCATATCTTCTGCTGTTTCTGGAATAATTCTATTACCCTTCTTCCTTCATGGACCAGTGTGGGTGGACTGATTTCCCTTGGCTTCAGCCTCTCAGTCTAAATGTGACTCTGCTTTCCAGAAGAGCAGTGAGGTTTAACAATGTTCCATCATTGCTGGTCTGGGATATAGGTAATACAACTTTGATAGCATAAAGTTGATTCTACATATGCAGGATGCTTGGTCATACAGTAGTAGTTTATATAACCTCACTGCCTCAGAAGTAGTTTATAAGCTGTAACTCGCTGCAGTAAATAGTGATGGAGATGAGTATCTTGTGGCTTGAATCCTGGAGTAACTCTTGGAATACTGGATTCCATTTCAGAGCCAGTGATCATGGGAAAAGTTTCTTAATATTGTGTCTCCCTTGACACATATTAAGCTGAGACGAATTCTACACTCCCATATTTTTTAATATGTGCTGTATAGTGTGTGGGGTTTTCCTTTCTTTGTATGTAAAATGAGTTCTAGATGTCAGTCAAACCCTCCAGGCTTTATTAAAAACGCAAAGGGTACTACTAATAATCTTTTTTTTTTTCTCTTTTGTTTTTCTTCTTTTTTTTTTTAGTGTTTTTGTGTGTGTGTGTTTTCTAGTTTGTTTTGTTTTGGTGGTGGGGGACATGTCTTCCACTAAGCATCCCATGTAGCTCAACTTTCAAATTTGTTATACTGGCCTGAATTAATTTTCAGTCTGACTTACTGCAACTGTTCTACTAACAAAATCAATAATAGGTTGTTATTCTAGCTACTGAAATAAGATTATTTAATAAATATCAAGTTCCTTTAGAAGTTCTTTGGGGTCTTGAAGCATCTCCATCCTGATCACAATACAAGCACATGCATATAATACAGCATGGTATTGTGCAGCCTGACATACTAAGGTGTGCGAGTAATACAGCCAGACTGTACAACACTGTTGTCCTTCCATGGAGAACTGATTAGCTATGAAAATTGCTTATATTGCTTTTGTATTGAAGTTGTCAGTTAACTGTGCATCTAGTTAGCGCTGGCTGAACTTGTTCATGTGCTTCTGAACCAATAGCACAGATGAATCCTTGGGCTCCTAAATGAGTATGTCTATACAGGATTTATTTTTTTTCCCCGAAAAAATCTTCTACGCATATACTCTGTTTCTTCAGCTTGGTTTTTGTAGCCACATCATGTAACCTTACCTAGAGGTTGTTCTTGTTTACTGTAAGCAGGAGTTTCATGTTCTTTTACATATTGTTTTGCTAAATCATTATATAGTTACATGCTGGATAAAGGTCCTCCTGCTTCTGACGTAAGATGTGTATTCATGGATCATATGTTCCATTCTTTGCATATTTTCCGTGTTTCTTTGTGCACTGTTCAAAAGATTTCCTTCACAAAACTATCATACAGAGTACAATTATCTTTTACGATCTGGTATTTGTTGGCATTGCTGCTGTATAAAATAAAATCAGCATCTGGAGACACAAACAACTTGTTTATTAAACTATTGTATGTTTGTTTATACCTCAAGTCATTCAACACACAGTGCTTGTTTCCTAATATTATCAGAGAAACCTTATTCTTCATGTAAGGTTCACTAGCAGATTATACCTGCTGGTTAATCAGATGGGTAAACAGTCAGAATTTCTCTTGTAGCCTGCCTGCAGATCTCTACTTCCATTGTTCATATCTGCTATTTTCAATGCTGTCCTAGTGTGCAGAATTTCCCTGCTGTTTTTACAGCTAGGTGTAATAGCAATATGCCTTTCTTTCCCTGTATGTTTTATGTGTGTGTTGCAAGGGGTGATTTTGTAGATACTGCTTATATAGTTAGTCCGTACAGAAAAACTGGTAACAATCACCTCTGTATGAACTTCATGGATTGCAAGTTATCTTAGGAAAGCTAAGCACAAATATGTTCTGCAGGATCAAGTAAACCAGCAGATGTTTCAACTCATATGCATCTGGTCATCTACAACGCACTTGGAACTGCAGGAATAAAGGAATGTGAAACCTAGGGGATGAGCAGCATAATCCACCTTGGGGTTGAAAATATCTTGCAAAAATTGAAATATATTGGAATGTAGCTTAATCTTGCGATCTTCTTTTGGGCGGACAAATTGCCACTGACAGGAGTAGCCCTTTCTTCACAAGTCGCCCTACTTAGCTAAGGAGAGGTGAGGAAGGAAGTGCCCTCCATCAGCACTTTCCCATAGAACCAGCTGCATCTACCAAGCTGTCTCACTCATACCTGGGCTGTGCCTGCCTTTTCCAACCAGTCAAATGTTCAGGATCTGCTATGCCCAGACACTTTCACGTATGAAAATGGGATTCCCCTTCAGCCTGACAGAAAGACTAGCCTCTAGACAGGTAAACGTTGAAGTTCCTGCTTGATATGTTTTCCTTTTAAGCTGTATGCTATAGTGTTTAAGAAGTTTACCGCTAACACAAGTATTTCAAATATTGACAAAGTGAAATCTGTGGGTGAACCGTTCAAAAAAAAAAATTGTAACAGTCAGAGGAATGCGTTACTTTTAAGGTTGCTGACTTTATTGTTAGATGTGAAGTTGATACCAGTGTGGCAGACCCAGCAACACAATAAATCAGGGAGTTCTGAAAGAGAGCCTAGTACAGAAAGAATGAATTACATGCAGAAAACTCCTATTATGGAGATGAATAATTTAACAAGATAGAGAAAAATGAAATGCCAAGGATATGATATCTTAACTACTGAAGGATTAACTGTATTTCTTTACCTCAGACATTCCAGTTATTCAGTGAAGGTTTTTCTTAACTGCAGATTTTGTTTCAGTAAATTATTTGGTTTTAAATTTAACTACAGTAAGCTGGCAATGTGATACTCTCCAGAGCTGTGCAGCAAATAAGGGAATGGTACCAATTTATTATGATACTGCAGTGGATTTTGTTTTCAAAACACTGAATGTGGGTGTCAGGCTATGTATATCTTCTGCATTGATGGAAACGGTAGGAGTTAATGCTCTTTGTGATCTTTAGAACGAAAACGAGAGACTGTCAATCTTTGAGCGTGCAGCTGAGAGTTGTGGTAGGTTTCCTTGTTGAGAGAACTACAGCTAACACCTTCACATTTTAATTGTGAAAGTCAAAAAAAGAAGGAAAATTTGTAAGAAGGATATTTTTGGCAGGGAAGTGGGGGAAGCATTCTCCTTCCTATCTGCAGAGCCTGTTGTAGTCTCAATGGATGGTGGGGTGGAAGGGAGTGCTATGAAGTCCATTTTGGTGGGAAAGGCAGCACCATCTTGAATTAGTCTGAAAAAAACACTTTAGAATGTGTGTATTCACTTACCCCTTTCATTAGCAGATATTCTTCTTTGGAGCAGGCTGTTCCTCAGTCATTGTGGAAAGAAGCCAGCTGGTAATTGCTTTATTTTTGTTATGTTATGGCAGCAGGAAGCTGTAACTGAAATTTATGGGGTTTCCTTTTTCTGTTTGGAGACATGGCTTGCAAAGGTAACAGACTCAAGTTTGAAGTCTGTGAAGCCATTGTGTCTCTTTCTAGTATTTGTCAAATAGAATATGGGCTGGTGACAAGGTTGCCAATGGATATAGATTATTGAAGATTTTGTCTGCATCTCATAGGCATGACTAGAATGTTTTCAAATTTCTAGGTTAAATTGAATAATATTGCCCCTTTTAAAATGTAGTTTTGTGTTTTATTTGTATGTACGCTATCACTTGTATTTGCCCCTTTGGTTAGCAAATGTTCTTCTTTGGAGGTGGCTGCTCTTCAGTCATTGTGGAATTATAGAATCTTTCAATAAAGTTATTCCTTTTATCTGTTGCTCAAAATCTGTGGGACATTAAGAATTTCTTCTAATCAACAGAAACAAGGTAACCGAGTATCACATAGTGCAACCACTATAAACTTGATTTTCAGCACATTGTTTTTTTTCTTTTTGCATAGTAATTTTGCATCAAGAGCCATTTAAAAGGATGCAACACTGAAATAGCTCATGATTACTACATGTAGTGATGGACTGGAGACTTAGGGAGGAGGCTGCTTAGGTATGCAGAAAGACCTGATTCATGAGATTAAAGGCTTCTGTTCCTCTAATTCAAGCAATGATGCCCAGCAGGACAAGGTGGTCCAGATGGTCATCTGCACCTACTAACTGTCTTCTGGGGAAGTATCTAAAGCTACAAAAGATCTGTAAAAGCTGTTAAATCTGGGTGTCACGACAGCAAATATTGGAGAGGGTTTTATAAAATACATTTTGTGAAGGAGATTTCAGAAATTATTAAGGCATGGATTACAAGAGGAAGGAGAAAAGGGAAGGAATGTGAAGAATAACCATGTGTAAACAGGATTTGAAGGTAAAGCAACCAAACTGAAGTGATTTCCATCCTTGTAAAATTCATGCTAACTCACCTCAACCTATCTATGTTTTCATTAAATATTACAAGGGTTTCTGTATAAACAGGCTAACAGCTCTTTTCAAATACTGTAGCTTTTTCTTATGTGTTAACTTTTGTTTCTTCTTTTTTGAGTAAACAGAAATTTACCAACATTAAGAATTCAGTGGGCACATGTATGGGAAGATAGTTCTGTAAGGTTAAAATTTCTTACCTTGCCAGATCCCTATGTATTTTTCACTAGATGAAACTACAAATTTTATTTTATAAATTTTTTATAAAATAAATCAGAATTGAGAATAAAATATTTTCTGTTAGTCTGAAGCACTTTAGAAAAGTTACTTAGCAGGAAACATCAAAGTGCTGTTAGTTTCAAATTGATCAAACCCACATTTTGAAACCATGAAATTTCCCAGAAAGGACGACTTTGGCTCCATATGCTCTAGTGTGTAAATCCTGGTCTGTTCCAGGTTGTTTAAAGTGTTTCTTTTTTTTTTTTTTAATTAATTGAAGACATGCTTTCTTGTTCCTCTTCTTATCTCTCGTAAATGATGGTCTTTTAAATCTTAAACCCTAGGACCATGCAAATGGCTTTCCAGGAAGGGCTGCTCATTAATGCACCAAACAGCCACCTGTGATCTAAAAAAAATAATCTTACTCAAATCAGATTTTATGGAAGGATGTTACGCCTTAAGCAGTAGTGTTAAATTTAAATTAAGAGCAGGAGAGCAATGAAACATTTGCATAGAAAACATAAATCCGGTTTGTGTAGCTTTCTGTCAGTAATGTGAAAAAAAATCACTGCTAAGGGGGATGGAGCTCCTCTGAAACGTTTTAGCTGATACCATGAATGTTTTACTGTGGTACTAGCCATCTGACTACAATGGAAGATTTGCCTGTTGATTGAAATTTATTCTGTTGCTTCAACAGTGAAGCTGTGATTTTTCTTTCTTTTGCGTTTTTTTTTTTTTCCCCTCCTCCTTTTTACATGCTTCCCTCTCTCTACACAGCAAGCAATCCTAGATAAGCAGATTAATATGTGGGATAGCTCCTCTTCATTGTTCTGTGCAGCACTTCCAGCTTTTCATAGCCAGTTGGACTTGTTAGGAGGAGCTAAGTGATTGGTTGTTTCCTGGGCTCCGTTTCATAAATTATAGCCCAGCATGCACGAGCATGATTCCTACAGTTGCAGTAATCCAGAGGCCTGTCAGTTCCTGACTTTATGCATGTTTATTCCTACTTGTTTTATAATATTGCACTGGAATTTCCTGTCTTAGATAGTTTGCTATTGCATCTTCAGGACTCTGTGAGTAATTTTGACTTTTTCAACTCTGTTAATTACATGCCGTAAACAAGAATGCTTATGTTCAGGAAGTAGTTCACTAGCAGCTAACATTTGGGATTCTGTGCTGTGTGAGATCAGGTACAGTTAACTTTGTAGCTCTTCTCTTGCTAGGGCTAACATAGCTTTTTGGTGTTGCATGTGGTCAGTGCATTTGGGGTTCATTCATTTCTGAAACGGGCTGTGTTTGATCCCTGTATTTTTTGTTTTTCTATAATAAAATATAGTGATGCTGCATTACACTTAATTTGTGCCTAATCAAGACATGTGGTGTGTCTTACATTTTCATACAATTTGTATAACATATACTAGCAATTGTGGTAGAATTACTGAAGAAAGGTACACAATTCTCAGCTTGCAGTATAGTAAAGAACCCCCACTCCTTTCACAGTCTCCTCTGCATCTTCTCTAAATAAGAACAGACATATCAGTAAAAAGCAGAACAGTGTTAATATCTAGTATTTTAAACAACTGCAAAGCTTAACTAACACCCTCTCCCCACCTTTTATTTTATGGTGCTGTGATGCTTTCCTTAATATGTAGAGTTGTTTTTGTAGCAAGTGAAATGCCAGCATGTTAGAGTTCACACGTTTAAAAACAAATTCTACTCACAGTGATTAGAAACCACGGGGAAAAGCTGTTCAGGATCTGCAGTTTAATCAGATGGAGTTATCACAGTGACTCCCTTGTTGGTTTCCTGAGATTGCTGGGTGTTACCTCTGTGCAACTGAGGTTTAAAACAATAGAGCAGCAGATTGAAATCAGGAATTAGAAATCTTCTAAGTTGGTGCTCTACACCTTTCTAGTAAATGCTACAAGGTCATATTCATTGCTATAAATGCATTAGTTCATGCAAAGAACTTTCCACGTTACTTGTTTTTCCACTGGAAGCATCATTTCATTGTGTGGTGTAATAAAGCTAGCATTTGTGGGTAAATAGCTTGGCTTATACCAAGAAGTACATACTTTCTGCTAGTAGGACATAAGCCTGTGCAGTTTCTTAATAGCTTTTCTTCTCGAAGCCATAACTTTTCAGATGGATTTGAGTGAGTAAATAATTTTAAAATAATAAATGTTCTTCAGACATCTGAGTTGCTCTTTCTGATTAATATTATAGCTTCTGGGGTTATAAAATGCCCCTGTAAACCTTCTCTAAAAATCTTTTTTTGCTAGCAAAAAATGGGAACATAATTTTAACAATGTGTTTGTCCTTTATTGCCAAATTTTTGTTTTATGCAATGGTCAGCTACATCATCAAGTTCTAAAATTAAAAAAAATAGCTATGGAATTTGTGGTTAACATTGCAGTACAACAGTTTCTTTTGTATTAGTGGTCTTACCCTTGTTGAATTTCTTCTTGTGAGGAGTGTGCACATCTATTACTTCAAACAGTGAGCTACGCAAACTGTGTCCGTGGTGAAAGCAATATTGCTGCTGGCACGTCTTACGTTGTAACGCATAGAATCATGCAAGATTAAAGTGACCATCACAAACTGAAAGTGAATACTACGGTGATACTGTCTAAAGTATTTTTGTTAGATGTGTTTCAGCAAAGTAAACTATTTAATTCCTCTAAATGGCTTTATGAAGTTAAACAAAAAAGTGTTTTGGTCACATAGGAAATATTTGAGATAACTTTTGCCAGCTTTACCTCAATGGTCATGCAGAGTAAATAGGTACACTATTATACATGTAACGTAAAACCTAAACAACTGTGAAATTAATTTGACTGAGATTGTATGCATTAAGCGAGGCAGCGAATTATGGTACAAACTATTAGTTTCTATGATATTTCTGAAATAAGAAATCCAAAGTAGTTCCCTTAGATGTGAAAAGCTGGTTTCAGCACAGTTTCTCTGACGTATGTGAAGCACAAGGAAATAACTTGTTGAGACATTAAGCTTGGAGAATGTGGTACTGTTGTCTGAACAGCCATGTGACTTGTCATGTCTCATTTGAATGAAAGTTATCTTTGCTGTGATGGTTTCTTTTAATCTAGTCAAGTTATTTAGCCCTGAACGCTGCTACTTTATTTTTCCTGTGTGCAACAAAAAAAAGAGACTATGGAAAAAATCTTGTGAGTTTCTTACGGCACTGCGTTTGCTGTGATCTTAACAGGAGTAACGTGGAAAATTGGTCCTGTGCTACAGCTGAGTACAAGCACTGTTTCAATACTGTTAATACCATTTTCCAGGAACTGAAACTGTATTGATACAGAATTCTATAGGTGATATTTGGAATCTAGCATACCACAAGCTGTGCCTACAGGCTGGATCAAAGTCCTATTGTGCTGGATGCTGTTCAAACAAGTAGTAAAAGGCAGTCCCTGCCCTTACGAGATTATAAACTAAACAGGATGGTAGGCACAGGATGGAAACACGCACAATTTAAACATAACCTCGGGCAAGTCAGAGCAGGTCAGCAGCCAAAGGAGGAATGAAATCCTGGAATATATTTGCAATTATGATGTTTTATTAGAAATATCTGTAGCAAATCTGTAGCAAAAAGCTAGGTCAGTAAAGGTCCACATTAGGACACCTGTTTGATCCCAGATGCAATACAGTTACGTTGTGCCAAGGCTGAATTAGGGCAGAATTAGCTTGCACTGAATGTTTTACCGCTTCTTGTATAGATGCTCCCTAATTCATAGTTCAGCGTCTCCTTGACTATTCTGATGCCACTTGAAAGAAACTTTTTGTCTCCTATTATGTTAAATAACTATTCAAATATTTTAAATCCACTTTAGGAAGTCTAGATAACTGGTTTTTTTCAGAACTCTTTGAAAAGGTTTTCCCAATCGTTTAGTAGAGAGTGTCAGACTTGCATCCTTGCTTAAAACATGCCAGAGGCTTTTCTCTATAGCAGGAAGGGAGCTTAACTTTGCAAGAAAGATATCCCAAGTTACAGCTTTTATATAGCACCTACTTTGAGTTCTACTGGCTGAGTTGTATGTATTGCTGTTTGGCAGATAATATTCATGTGTGTTTGACTGCTTAAATGTAAGATTGATATGACGAAATGTTTTACATAATTTGGAAAATCTTATAAAAAAGAGCTAAACTTTCTTTTAAACTTGAAGGTCTGATACCTTGCTAGTGAATTTTCAGTGTGAGTTCAGGTATCCACATCAGCAACACAATTTATATGAAAACTCCAACATGTTTGGGGAAATATTTTTATACACATTTTGCTTGCAAATATTGAAACTATGTCTGCTCAGTACAGCACCGGAGAACAGGCTGTAGGTGTGTCCTGCTTTGTAGCTGTGTTATAGTCTCCTGATGGGCAGTTAATTGTAAGCCATTTGCAGCCAGCAGAAGCATTTCTTCCATTTGTGTCTCTGTGTGCCAGATGGCAGTTGTGTGAAGAAATCCCCATCACAAAACACAAACAAAAAAATGGGGCGACACCCACCAAAAAATGTGCCCACCTTAGCCACTGGACACATCTTAAGCCTGTACAAGTGGTGTGTTCTTCATGCAGACAAGAGACAGGAGTGGTCCAGCAAAATCCCAGAAAGGCACAAGCATTGCTTGGTAGGGCAGTTATCCCATGCTCTTGCTTCTGCTAATAATTCATGGCAGCCTTGGGAATTAAGTACAGGTCAAAATTAGAAAAGGATCTGACAGGGCCTTCTGTTGCTGTTGCTATGTAATATTATTTGAATGATAACCTTAAGTGACTTTGAGTGTGACACTGCTTATCTTGGAAATAAATATTTCTATATTCCACAGTTTTATAGATCTAAAGTGCTTTGGCTCCACAGAAGAATGTATTGATGTGACTTCATTGTTATGGTTTTATGTTATAATCTTTCATACAAGAAAATATAATTTTGCTAAGCCTAAGGTATACTGAACTTTTCCTTCTCTCATTTACAGTGGTCAATTTAAATTTCTGAATTAACTATGCACTATATAAAGATTATTCCAGAGCTTGAAAAATAAAAAAGATCAACAACAACAAAAAAATTTCTTTTCTTTTTAAATGGGGGGAATTTTGCTTTCTTCCTGGCTGATCATTAGGAGTTAAAACAGTCTTGAGGAAAAAGCAAAAAAAAGTGTAACCACATCGGTACAATAATGTATTATAACCTCTTAAAACCGCATAAACATATATCTGTGATATCTGCGTGCTCTGGTAGATCTCTCAGAATATTGAAAGATGTTGAATGTGTGGGGCAGAGAGAGGAAAGAAAGCAATCTAAATGAAAAAACAAGTGAATTCCAATCATATTTGGAGATAGGAAGAAACCGAAGTGGGAATGTTGAAGCTAAAATTAGCTGTTCAAATGAGTATCTTCAAAGTATCTTGAAAATGTTGATTTATACTTTTAAACAAAGTGTATGACACTTTGTATGGCCCAGAGGGAAAAAGAAAAAACCTCTAAGTCATATTATTAATGAAGCAGATTTTGGCTTGCTTGTGTAATTCTGTCTTTGCAGTCACTTTCTGTAAACAGTTGTGCAGTGAACATACTGATACTAAAATATACTTCAAAAGTGCATGTGTGAATGTTCATAGCAGGTGAGCATTTACATTTGTATATATGTGGAAGAGGCCATAAGCAAAACAGTATCAGTTGTTTGCATGTTATTTGCTTTCTCAGGATGGAGGACAGGATTGCTTTGGTTTTGTTGTGCCAGGATTTGAGTTCTGTACTCTCTTCCTGTGTTCAGCACGCTTTCCTTGAATGAAGGTATTGCTACCCAAAGTAGAATACAGATGTATTTAAATTTTCAGGCGGTAACACAAATATTCTCCCCAAGAAGCATAGCTCCTGGCTTGTGTACAGAGAACATGCTGTTCCTTCAAGGACTCGCTGGAACTTGCTGTTCCCTGTATGAGAAATGGTGGTGTCCTTCGCATTAAACAATTTGTCGGCAAGTTTTACCTGTCACAGTGATTTTGAGGGCCAGCAAAGCTCAGCCTTGCTATAGCCTGGAATCTGAATTACAGCCTGTGGATAGTCTGTTAGCTTTCTTAGGACATCATATCTTAAGTATGATCTCATCTCCCCAGTTCTGCCAAACCAATGCAGACTAAGACTTTTTTGAATATTCATGGTTGGAGGCTCTCAAGTAAGGACTGCAAGTATATAATTTGTAGGTTGCTAGACCAAAAAAAAGAAATTATTCCAGTTCAGTAATGCATTTGACAAGATGACAAAGGGACAGAAACAGTTTTTTGTGTATTATCTGTATGGAATTAGTTGTGTATACTTTTTTTTTAAGTTGTGTGTGACAAATTGTTTTGTGTGCTTGTTGTGTGTTCGGAAGTTATCTGAGGGCAAGTTAGGAGGTGAAGTGGAAGTAGGTGGAAGGTAGCTTTATGGCCTGTGACAAAAAAGGATCTAGATGGACTAAAGGGACTCTGTTCGCTGTGTAAACTGAGCTGGCAACGGTTGAAAGCTGTTTTATACTCAGTTTCACTGGAAAACCGGAATTTTGAGAACATAAGGGATGTGCATATCATGAAACATGATTAATTGAATCTATGTTTGTCTGTGGTTGTAGTTACCCCAATCACCTCTCCTATATGTTAAGCTTTCTGGTTATTGTTGAAAAAAAAATTGCAGTTGACTGCAGTACATAAATATCTCACATGGTAGGGGAGAAGAATACAGAGGATCTTGTTATGCTGAGTTTCAATACACGACTCAACCAGTTTTCAGCGATAGCGGTGTTTTCCTTAGGGTCCAATCTTTTTGCAAATGCAATAAAAATAAAAAAAATCTCTCATTCTATCTGAGAATTTTGAAAATGTAGGCCATTACTTAACATTAAGATCTTTAATGTAGTAATTTTTACAGCATTAAAAAAATGGCATTTTTCATACGTTTTATCCCCAAAACAGAGCATGGATGTGCGTGTATAAATACTTACATGCGCAATTAAAAGTTGAATTTTGGTGATGCTGATTTTGCTCGCTGTTTTTAAATCTTACATGTAAGATTTCATTCAATCTGTATCATAACTTTTTAATTTTTTTTTTTAAACCAACATTTAATAGTTAAGAAGTTGAAATGTAGTCTGTCTATTCTTTATCCTATTACCTAAGGATCTCATCCTCCCTAAGCTCTTTGAGATCTGGGCATCAATGTGAAGGGTTGTAGTTTCATTAATTTACAGCCAAGGAGCCTGCATTGATTTCTATCCTTCTGCCTCTTCTTCCAAGTCTCATGAGTAAAGTGATATAGAAGAGAAGATGTATTTGGATAAGAATGTGTTTTCTGCTTTCTTTACTCTCAGTAATACATATATTGACATAAAATTACTGTAGTGAGTAGATATTTACGTGTACAAGCCATCATTTACACAGAGAAAAACTATAAAATGCAAATTATGCTTGAAACCACACTTTATTAAATCAAGGGCTGGATTTTTAATATTTACACTTTCCAGAATCGAATACTGTATGTAGCTTCTGGACTCAGCTCATACTGAGGTTTGAACATCTGTGGCTCATCCATTTAAACAGATGGTGGGATCTGTGATGTCCCAGGCATTTGTAGTGCAACGTGGTGTCTGGCACTAATGTGTTCGTACATCCACCTATCTGTGACCACTAAAAAGCCTTTTGGTAAATGAAATTTCTAGCAGTGTGCTACCCTTGGACTTCAGGGATATAAAATCTGTTATTTGCCTCTGTTATACCCATATGGATGCTTCCCATCAAGACATTTAATTATGAAGAGGGGGGAAACTGTTAATCACTAACCTTTTTTGTAATAGATTCCCATATAGCACACGTAGCACAGCATGTGTGTGTACAGGAAAATAAACAATTAGCTGAGACCTGAAAAGATCAGTTATCGATATGCTGTGCATATAATTAAAATTAAAAGGTATAGGAACACCTACCTAGTGCCCCGCTAATCTACATTGTGGGTTTTTTTATTTGAACATAAATCTCTCTGTTTGAAAAACATCTGTTACCCTGAATAATCTGTTCAAGTTTATTTTGGATGAAGCCAGACACTCCTGATGACAAAACAAAGTTTGAGAACATAAACCCCAGTCATTACAGCCATTTCCTGAAGCCTTCTCACAGAAATAACACTGAGGCCCTTTATGCAAACATTCAGATTGAATTGCCTTGTCTTGTGCCTAGCTGTGGGAATACTGATGTATAGGATAGCCCATGGGAAGAGACAGTCACAATGCTGGCATTCCCCAAAAAGTGCAATATGGACTGATCTAATGGCAGTCTTCTAGTAATTTTTCCATGCAAGAGAAATAACGAAAGATAACATTTAGAATCCACAAAAAACGTAGCATTAGAAAAGAGCTACATCAATGTAATATTTCCAGATTTGGAGTGTAACAGGAAGATAAAGCAATAGTAGAAAGGTAAAAAAGTCAGTTTTCTGTACAGCGTTCTGTTGGCGTACTTGGTAGGATGCGAAAAGAATATGGAAAAAGGTATGAAATAACCATTTCACAAGCCATTAGTTGAAAAGCCAGGAAAAGTCTACTTTTGCAATGCATTGGAGCGAGAGATTTGAAAGCAATGCTTTATGGCTTGAAGACTTGATTTTTCTGAAATGCTGTTTAAATGAAAGCAGAATTGCTTACTTTTGGATATTATTTCCTCTAGCTTCAGCTACTGACTCGTAATTCTATCTCTTAGTAAGTCTTATTGCAGCTTAAGAGCAAAATATCACTTTCAAAGTATGCTACTAATGTTTCGTAAAATCTTTATAAATACTTTCCAGTCCTGGCTAAGATTCTAAGGTTTTAATATAATCCCTGGTTTTAGATACTCTTGATTCATCTAAACTATATGCAGCATTACTTGAAAAATTCCTCTCTTCATTGAGGATGCTTTTCATCCTCAGAAGGTTTTCATGGCTCATTGCAGTTTCCACTTTCAGGGATATTAAGCAATTTACCATGTGTGTTGTATTAGTGTTAAGATAGCCCATTCTGGAAAAAATACACGTATTTTCTTCTGTACTTATTCTCCCTGGAATCTTCCCTCATCACAATTTGCTGCAAGTTGACCACTAAAAGTTATAACTGTACTTTCCTGATGGTAAGCAAAGTCTGTGGTGTTGTTGGGATATTTTTTTTTTTTCAAACTGGCAGATGTTTGGAAGACTGCAGTGTTGGAATCCTTAGTAAAGCAGGGATTTAGTTCACCATGAACTTGAGGCTGTGCAGCCACCCATGTCATGCAGCCCTGGGTCCCATGCCCCTAAACCAGTTCAGGCTTCATTTACTTACTTATTTATCTCTCCACCCCCCACCTCCCTGGTGGAAAGTATCTAAAATGATGTTGAAATCATGCCTTCTTGCAGAAAATTTCCTGCAGGTGAAATTTCCATAGTATGAAATGGGATATGTCCAGTATGCTCTGAGTCTGGCATAGTGGGAGTATTTAAAAGGTAAACAGCCAGCTTTGGACAGTGAAGGGTGGAGGGAGACAAACCTAGTGAAACCTTGTCTGTTCTTCCTACTGGGTTGTCCCCCCCGTGCTAGCTGGCACCGCCGGTACCATGCCAAGAAACATGTTTGCAGTTCCCGCGGGGGATCAGTGGTCCAGGGTTCAAGCTTGCAGCCCAGCCATGTTTTGTTTGGCTTTCGGGAGTATGGATCTATCCGCTGTGTTTACTCGTCATGCTACCACATTGTCTTTTGCCTGGGTAACTTCTCAGACTGCTTCCTACACTGGCTGACCAACTTCCTGGTTGGCTCTTTGCTTGCTTGGGAAGGCAGGTGCTCCCCAACACAACAGCCCTCTAGTTGCCTAATGAAGGACAGCACCCTGAAGAAAACCCTACAGGTAAGAGAAATTCCTCTCCCCAGAGCATGTGCTTTATCTCCTGCAGGATGTGCGCTGCCTGGGGCACCTGCTGTGTCATTTGTACAGGGATTTGTATGTCTGGGCTGGGATGGCTTTGGGCACAGTCTGTAACTACTCTGAGCTGACCCCAGGGGTGTGGGTCTAGACCAACCCCTTCTCCTGCTTCAGTTGCGTTGCTCACAAGTGCTCTGGGAGTTTTATGTAGAAAGATGTAAGAAACCTTTGAGTTAAAAGCACTGAATTGGGGCTTTGCGATGGGAAGCTGTATCAGGGATCTTTGAGGTGTTTACATTTACAATATATCAAGATAGCACAAAGAAACAATAAAAAACCTTTTAAAGTATACAAGTTAGCCTAATGGAATTTGGTGGAATTACCTGCTTGAAATTAGGCACTAATGTAGTCCCTTGCTGTCTTTCATTAGTAATGCATTTCAGAGACCTACAGTGAAAAGTTTGAAAAATGCAACTTTTCCCCACTTCTTTAGCTTGCACTACTTTTATATGAAAGCCTGTAGTTTTTGCTGTTCATCACAGGGATAATCCATGGGAAGTTTGGTGTGCGGGGATTTTTTTAATTACTTTGTATGTGCTTAGTTTTTTATTGATTTGCTTTACACCATCGTATGTCTGACTACCCAATACTACACATATACTTCAGTTTGGATAAAGTTGCCCTCTCCTGTGGGGAAAAAAAGTTATCATGCTGCTTCAGGAAACTGGTTGATATGAGCATAAAATCAAAATTCCCAAATGTGGATCAATGATTCCTTAGGAAATCTGAAATAACACCATGATATTGCTTGAGAGAGGTAATCCATGAACAGACAGGCTATGAAAATATAAATACAACCCCCCCCCTCATATATCACCAGGTGAAATAAATCATACCCTGAAGCCACTATTGAACATTGAAATTTACAGGTGGCTCTTTGAGTGTAAAGTCTTGCTGACACACACACACTAAATATTTTAAAGTGTGCTATACTCTGTGATGATCAGATATTCACTAATGACTGAATTAAAGGATAGCTGAATTGAGAGGCAAGTCATGTAATTATGATAGAATGACAATTTATAGTAATTTGTTGGTTTTATTATTATTCCTCTTTTTTCCCTAGTTGCTGCTTAAACTCATTTTCTCATCATTCAGATTTGTAAGTGATCAGCTGTCAAACAGTAATTTTGGATTCAATTATGCTTATTAATAAAACTCAGTGAAATAGCTTATATAAGCCCATATAAATCATCAAAATGCAAATAGCCTATTTTAAAAGCAGCATAGTGCTAAAAGCATTTATAATATGAATCCATTCACAAAATTACATTTTAACTTAATAATTCTAAAAGCCCTAGATTTAAACAAAGGCAGTTCCATGTCAAGACTTTACATGGCACTAGATTTGAAGAAAGTAGAAATACAAACCAGTGTTGGATGGTGACATGTGTTGTGCAGCTGGTCTCCACTGATTTTCATTTGGATCTTTGAAATCAAAATGCAGGTCACAGAAAACCTGTAACTGTAGCAAATTTGAGGACTAGTGCTGCCAGTTACTCCTGTGCAGATGATTCAGGAAGGGGAAGGGAACAGATGTGAGCAGCAGTTTCAGATGCGTTTGCTGCCTTGGCGCAGTCCCCTTTAGGGACACTGGGATTCTGGGTTCATTTTCAGGTTTTCTAGGGGATTATTGTTCAGCCTGGAGAAGCGAAGGCTCTGGGTAGACCTTATTGCGGCATTTCAATATATAAAGGTGGCTTAAAAGAAAGACAGAGACTTTTTACCAGGGTCTGTAGTGACAGGACAAGGGGCAATGGTTTTAAACAGAAAGAGGGTAGATTTGGACTGGATATATGGAAGATATTCTTTACTGTGAGGGTGGTGAGGCACTGGAACAGGTAACCCAGGGAAGTTGTGGAGGCCCCATCCCTAGAAGTGTTCAAGGCCAGGCTGGATGGGGCTTTGAGCAACCTGATCTGGTGGGAGGTGTCCCTGCCCACGGCAAAGGGTTCGGACTAGTTGACCTTTGAAGGTCCTTTCAAACCATTCTGAGATTCTATGATTCTAATCTGGTGGTTATAGCTGTCTGTGTGTCTCCACGTATCGCTTTTCTTCCTATACACTAATCCGGTCCTCACATTTGGTAGCCTTTCCTATATTTTTCTGTGCCAGTCTCTGGTAGCTTTTCCCCTCTCCTATCTAACTAGCCATGTTGACTCCTGTTCCTACTTACTTTCCTGTTTTTCCCAACCCGTTGACTGCTCTCTCTCAGTCTTGCCCTTTTGTGTCCAGATACTTTCCCTCCCTGATGTATTGCCTTGTCTGCTTATGCTTAGCCGTAAAATCAAAACGTAAAATCAAAATCAGTCTTGTAATAGTGAGAAGAGTCGTGGTGGTTAAGGAAACCTGTACTTGCTCTGCGTTTGGGATGTCAGTCCACTATGACTCTCCAGCTGTATATGTATTTGCAGGGACAGCTGAAACCACATCCCTGATGTGCTTCATTTATCTAAATTTTCCTTTCATTGTCTTCTCCAGATTCACTGAATTCTGTGGTTAACCTGTGTCCCAAACACTCAGTTTGAAGTAAACACCTGCTAAGAGAAATTTTACTCCAAACAAATGAAGTTCGGCAAAACTTATCAGCAACTGAAAACAGGATCACATGAGAAGAAGAGTAAAGGAATTTTATCTAGGAGGTGTAGCTGGAGGGTTCTTAGCAGTTCGTATCCCATGAGCCTTGTGTGGCTGTATCCATAAGGTTGACTAGACAGCGGTGGTCTCTTCAGAGAGCAGCAGGGAAGGGGAGCTCCTGGTGCTGCTCAAAGACACGATGGAGCTATGGTAGATGGTGGCCAGCTTCACAGCAATGAACCATGGCAGCTGTGTCAGTATTTGCTGCCTTCCTTCCTCCTGCAGCTGGGAGCTGTTTTACACAGTCGCCCCTAAACCACAACAGGCGTGTGTTTGTTGTCGTCTGACAAAGCTTATCTGCGTACCAGCATTAGGCCGGCTTGAGATGCAGCTGACCATCTGGACCCTGAATTTCTAAAGGATTCTTTCCAAATCAGGCTTAGCATTCCCCTCTGCTTCATATTCATCTGGTTCTAATTCCTTTTCTTGGGAAATAGGTTGCTAATATGTACAGGGCAGATTCTGTACAGCGGGAAAATTTTCACAATTAATAGAAAGACAAATTAGAGAGTAAATTATTATTATTTTTAATCTAAATATTGTTTTTAAGAGTTGTTAGACAAGCTCAAATAAAAACATGGTTCTCCCAGCTCAAATGTGCTTTGAAAAGCATTTTTAAAAGATTTGCACAAGCTTTTCAGAGGAAATGGAAGTTTTAAGTTCAGGTCTATGGCTTTAATTTCTCATAGCAAATGTTTTAAGGCAATTTTGTAAATTTTATGTAAATGATTATGTTATATAAATTATGTAAATATTATGTTAAGTGCCATTAGTTTGATACTTTAATTAGTTTTGTTAAAAATCCGCTAAGAAAAATCTGAGATAATACTTTCTATTTCCTGCTTCGATACCAAGTGGATGGTGAAAGGAAACTGTATGGATTGGTTCAATGAAGACAAAGATCATTCCCTAGATTGAGCCTCTCCGTTCCAAAGAAAAGTCAGGAATGAATTTTCCTGTTGAAGTGTACATCAGAGCTGCTGAAAGATATGTTTAAAAGTGCATAGAGCTCTTTCAGCTGCTTAAGAGAATACTTATATTGTTGAGCAACTGACCAATGCTTATGACACTATAAAGTTGTATGTGCAACTTAAAATTGGATGTTTTTTTTTTATCATATTCTGTACCTAGCAATCTTCTGTTTCCTTTTAATTACAATGGAGATAATCACAGAGTAGTTGAGGCTGGGCAGCACCACTGGACACCATTTAGCCCAACCCCTTGCTCAAAGCAGGGTCGCTTAGAGCATGTTGCCCTGGGCCATGTCCAGTCAGGTAGCTCCCATAATGTTTCTGAATACTTTATTTATTTTTGTTCACCATTTTCTATTATCAAAATGTTTTTTGCATTTAAGTCAAGCAACATATGAAAGTGCCTATCATAGTTTGTTTGCTCAAGATAGACTTATTTAGTAGAAAAATATTTTTCCAGATGATTTTCCTCTAAAGTGCTTGTCCCTTTTTCACATAAGGAACACAAAAAGCTCTCAGGCTGTGGAAACAGGAAAGTTTGAAAATTCTTTTAAAGGTAAATTTGAAAAAACAGAAGGGCCTTGGGGCTCACCGAGTTATCACAAACACAGTGTCCTGAGAACAGCATTATGTCTACAAAATACACAAGTTGATTTACAACAAATAACAGGGGGTCTTGACTCAAGCCAGGAAAAACTGGTGCAAACAGGAAAGAAAAAGTATGTGTATCCAAGTTTAGCCCCAAACAGTTTGTAGATTAAAGGTTATTTTCATTAAGGCATGTACCTGTAGAAGGAGCAGACTGGCTATTTGTTGACAAAAGGATAAATGCTCTGCAGATCTTCGTATGTATTTCTATAGTAAAAATACACCTTGCCATATTGAGAAGAATGCTGCGGTAAATACTTGGTTATTTACCTATGGTGGAGTTTGAGTACTGCCTACCCTAGTTTGTTCTTTACTTGCGTTATTCTTCCTTTATCGAATGTTTGTGTATTGCACAGATGTTGGCATTTCTGACTTTCAGATTAATGTCAATATGCTCTTTGTGTGGATATTTGACTATGCAAAAGAGTGGGGATCTAAAGGTAGGAATGCGTGGAATAAATCTCTTGTACAGTAGCAGATAATGTAAATGTATTAAAATATTCTTCATGTGATTACATTAAAAGTTACAGGCATTTAGAATCTGCTGTAGAGTAATATAGAAAATCAAATGAAGAACTTTACTGAGCACCATGATCTTTCCAGCTGCCTTTGTTATGAAAAGAATTCAATTGTTGGGAGCAAATCAACGTCCTGCAGGAATGCCTCATATCATCAGGTAGACTGCTCCAAAGCCTATGAGTTAATCCATAAATACTTGGCACAGTCTGTGCCACAGCTGTGTTTTGCCAGAGCATTTTGCAGGACTTTTTTCTTTTATGTGAGACCACTGCCAAAGTGTCTCAGAGGGCTCACTGTAGTGCTGTCATGATAATAGATAGGATTGCTTTCGTGCTTAGATGGGTAATGTTCTCCTCAGTACAACAGCCTCCACAACCTCTCTGGGCCATCTGTGACTGCACACAGCCACCCTCGCAGTAACGAAGTGTTTCCTGATGTTCATGAGGAGCCACCTGTCTTTCAGTTTGTGCCTGTTGCCTCTTGTCCTGTCACTTGAAAAAGCCTGGTTCTGTGCTCTTTGCACCCTCCATTCATGTATTTGCACACCTTGATGAGATCCCCCTGAGCCTTCACCTCTCCAGGCTGAACAGCCCCAGATCTTAACCTGCCCTTCTCTTGTGGTGTGTGCTCCAGTCCATGAGCCCCTTTTACAGTGAGGCCACATTGCTGGCTCATGTTCAAGGGGATGAGTGTCCTCCAGGACAGGGCCTTTTCTGCAGAGCTGAGAGGGCTTAGCTGCAGAAATGATGCCAGGGTACCTCGCAGGCTGCAGGGGCTCACTGCCTGCAGGGCTCAGGGAGTCTTTGCATGGTGTGGGGCAACAGCATTTGGGGGGGTGCCCCAGTGTTGTGAGGGGATGCTGTTCAGGGGCTCGTGGACATGTGTGAGGCTCCTGATGGGCCGTCTCAGAGAAGGACCCATGGTGGGGGAACGGGATGGGTCCCACTGGATGGGGGAGGAAGCAGAGGGCTTGGTAATACCACTTCTCTGCCTGTCAGCCTGTCTCAGAGGACACAGTGTGGTGCCTTCAGAGAGTAAGTAGGATGGCTTCCCTCCACCTTGGTAAAATTGCTGTAGGGACCAGTGCTCCAGTTTGGCTGAAGCCCAAGGTATACAGAGGTGCTGGCTTGTTTGGAAATATATTAACTCTTGGGGACAGCTTGATCAAATGCCCCTTTTTTTTCAAATAAATAAATTGTGACCACTGTTGGCACCTGCTTTGTCAAGTTAGAAATAGTTTATTTTTAAAACAATAATCCCAGAATGGAGTGTGTTGGGAGTGTTCTCTGGAGATTTTCTTGTCTCCTCACCTGAGCAGGTGAGGCAGAGCAGGTTGCTCAGGAGGACTCAGCAGGGACAGGGCTATCATGATGCCTAGACTAGCAGGTCTCCAGGACCTGCAGCCTGGCTGCTGGTCAGAGAGCTTGGACAGGCCTGTGCTGGTGCTTGGAGGCATCTGGATGTTTACTGGAGCTTCATCTCAGAGTGCTTGACGCGAGGAGGCTGCAGCACCACCATGCTCATGTGGAGGACAGGTGGTGTAGCCAGGCGCTTTCCCCAGCAGCGTGTCAGATGGAGGTGTTGGAGGAGCTGCATTGCTCCATACCACTTGGTGCCTCACCACATGCCCCCTTCTGCCAGTGGTGGGGCGCTGTTGGTGGGACCTCGGCACAGATGGTAGCATCACTGTAGGGATCACCTGCACACCCGCTCCCTGGCCGTGGTCCTCTGCCAACGGCTCTGCAGACGAGCCGACCACGTACTCTTAGTGGTCACTGCATGCAGGACACTATGCTCTTGTGGTGGCCCACTGCTGGGTGCAGCCGAAGCAGAAGCGGTGGCAGGAGATGTCGCCATAGGCTGCATTGTTCACCTCACCCAGGCAGATGGAGCACGGGCGGTCTGCTTCTGCGTTCCACCATCCTGCCTGATGCCCTTGGCTGGTGCTGGCCGTGGCAGCACAGCTGCTCTGCTACCCAGGCATGGCTGCCTCCACACTCATCTGCAATTCTGCTCCCCCACAGAGAGCTAGCACATGGTACCTGCAAGAGGCCATCAGGGAAGGCAGAAGAACTGGCTGGGGGTCATCAGTGGTGTCAAGGGCACCAGCATCCTCCTTGTGCCCACAGCTCCAGGACAGCCATGGTGTGGGACCTGCAGCCCTGGCCAGACAAGGCTGTGCCCAAATGCAGCACGCCCAGTGCAGGTCCACAGTCCTGCCACATCTAGCACGTGGCATATGTTGGGTGTGTGCCTGCTGGAGCTCTGGACCAAAAGCGGCTGGGCAGAGCTGGTGATACTCAAGAGCAGTGAGGTTGTCACCATCACAGATGCTCCCCAAAGATGCCACAAAAGTTCTCTGGGACTGCCACCTAGCCTCTGTCCAAGTGAGGAAGGCAGACGTCCAAAAGGGGGAAAGCCCCTGCTTCAGAGGGTGTTGACCATCTTCTCATGGCCTTGTGGGGATAGTTTAACCTCCGGCCAGGTCCCATGGTAAGAGTTTGGTGCCTGCTAGTGCAAGGGCCTGGCAATGGGGCAGCACAGCAATGCATGTAGGAACCCTGGTGTCCTCCTCAGTGCCAACAGAGCACCCTGACTCAGCTCCTCTGAGGGCTGTCATGGGAGAAGGAGTCACCCATGGTCTCCATTGGGAAAGCTGTAGAGAGCACAGAATGGCTGAGGTTGGCAGGGACCTCTGGAGGTCGTCTTGTGCAACCCCCCTGCTCAGGCAGGGAGGGCCTCCTAGAACAGGTTGCTCAGGACCACGTCCAGAGGGTTTCCAAGTATGTCCAAGGAAGAAGACTCTGCAACCTCCCTGTGCAACCTGTTTCAGTGCTCAGTCACCCTCACATTAAAAATGTGTTCCCTAACGTTCAGAGGGAACAACCTGTATTTCAATTTGTGCCCATTGCCTCTGGTCCTGTTGCTGGGCACCACTAGGAGAAGCCTATTCTCCGGGCTGAACAGTCCTGCCTCTTAGCTTTTCCTCCTGTGTGGGATGCTGCACTCTATTCATCATCTTACTGGTGTCTACTGGACTCTCTCCAATATTTTCTTACATTTTTTTCAATGGTGTTTGACAAAGGTTTTTAAACCCTTGTTTTCAAGATATTTGAGGTTTTTTTCAGATCTCAAAAAATCGGAACCATAAGGGAAATAAAAATTTGACCTCATCACTTAACAACAAGATTTTTGAGAGGATAGAAGTGGAATAAGGAAGTAAATTTTCTGAATGGTGTGACTAGGATAACACTATTAAACAAGCACTGATGTTTAAGGCTGTGATTGTAATTGGAACCATTCGTTCTTCCTCTTCTTTCCTCGTCCCTTCCAGTCCTCACCATTAAACATCCAGGGAAGTATGCTGCTTTGTCCTGTGCCAGAGGTAGGTCTCGAATTATTTTTATTAAATTCTTTAAAGGGTCACAACCTACGGGATGCAACGAAGAGCTATGTAGCGTTGTGCTCCATTGCAATTCTTACTGCTTCCCATGAGTCCTCTTGAGGTGTGAAACTACCTCAGCTGGTATTTATTTAGCCGCAAAAGCACCTGTAGAAATGGAACAAGGGTCTAGCAGAACTGAGAATTATAGGAGAATTTTCCTTTCGGTGACAGATTCCATCAGAGGACAAATTAATTTTAAGTTTATATACAGGGTGTCCTTGTGAATTAATTCTCAGGTTTTTGTAAATATGTATAAATGTATTTTAAAGATTTTTGGCTACAGGTAACAATGTTGACCCTGGTTGTGATTTATTGTTTTGGGGGTTTTTTTTGCCATTTTATTCTTGTCTTCTTCAAGAAAGAAAGTCAGGCAGAATTTTCTGCTTTTCTCCAGGGTCCAGCTGAGACCCCCTCTCACTAACTGAGATTGATGCTTTGGGTAGAGATATGCAAGAGAGAGAGAGACGACTATACTTGCCTTTCTCTATTAGTAGGTTATTTCTGAAAAATACAGGAGCCCTTGTCTAGGGGGAAACTTGTTTGAAAAGGATGTGCTGGTTTGTTACTTGGTGCTAATCATTGCAACAAAAATTAGACTATTTGTAAGAAAACTTCAAAGTATTTAAATGAGTTAAATGCAGGTCTCAGTGGGGATTGTGCGTACCCCTCTTGAGAGTTTGTCCTCAAAATTGTCAAGTGTGGTGTTTGCTGCCTGTCAGGTAGAGGGCTCATGGTCTTGCAGTCCTGATAAATGCGTTGAATGGAGTTGAGTGAGGTCATCCGCTGAAGCAAAAGGGTTTGCCAAGAACTGTGGCACCCTGGGAATTCTACACGTTTCTTCATCTATGCATGATTTCTTCACTTTGTATGAAGAAGTTTCCAAAGTCACTCGAGTGCTCTCAGGACTAATTGTTTTTTTTCACTACTTAAAATGCACTGAGGAGAAAAAGCACTCAAAGAATTTACTTAATAGAATCATCCCTAATTTCTGCTTCTTTACAAGGACTGCCTAGGTATTTAGACTTATGTTTTAATGTTACTGTACACCTAACTCATTCTTTGATATAACATGTATGAAATTCATCCTTAGTAAATTTCCTAATTTCATGCTGGAACCTGACCTTGAAGGCAACATTCATACCACATGCTGAAGAGCGGGGTAAAAGCTACACAAAGTGTATGACATGTTACCAGGGGGTGAACAGCTAATGCCACGAGGCAGAAAATGAAATAAATGTATTCCGTGGTGAGGTCAGCTCCTTAAAATGAAGAACAGCCTTATTGTGATGGCCATGTGCTAGGCAGCGTTTGGAAATCCTGTATTGCAGGGATAAAGAGTAATTGACTGTGCATGATGGAAATGTGATTATAAAGACATGATTCTTCTGTCGACTGAGAACTGAACGTGGGTTTTGGCCTTCTGTGAAACACAGCTACCATAGCAATAGGTGCAGAAAGGAAAGCAATAGTCTATTTCTGAGAAGAGAATGGGATTACTGTGAGTACACACAGCAGCACTGTATGTTGTACGTATGTTGTAAATCTGCTGTAGGTATGTGCATGGGGGCTTCAGATACTATCTCTTAAGACTGTGTACAAGTAATTGTGGTAAATTGCCAAAGGTGAGAAGTTCAAGACAGTGCTGCAGAAAGATCCACAAGGACGTGTCAGTCATGGCTTGAGTAAATCTTGCAAGTAACAGTGTAAATCTGGTAGTAGAGAATATCCAATACAATACATTCAAATGGGATGAGAGTATTTGTGAAGATGAAAGACATAGCATAAAGAAATCTAGGGATGGTTAGCCTGTAAGCAGAAGTTAATAATATGGGAAAAACTGTCAGAAACCAATCAGTAAGCAAGAAACCAAGTATGACTTTCCAGAAGGCAGAAAGGAGCCTGCAACTGCAATTCAGACTTTAAGCAGCATGCCTAGAGGTATGGTATGATGAAGCTGAGAGCAAATAACTCCTTTAAATATACCCTTGATGTAAAAAAGCCTTTATTTGTTTGCTTGCTCGTGGAGGTGTTTTTCCTTTTTTTGACCAATTCAGTTTAAGAAAATTAGAGGAAGAAGAACGTGAAAATAAAAATAGTCTCAAAGTAATTGCAAGCTAGAAATCAAAGATGACTCATAAGCTAATGGAGGCAATTCAGTTGCTAGTTTCAACACTTTTAAAGAAGGGATGACATTTGCACTAAAACATAGCTGTGTATCTTGTTGACTAAAAATGAGGATAAGGAGTTTTGAGCAGTGGGAATTACTGTTCAAAGTGGGGATTTGTGAGTTACTGTGTACAGTATAGATATTTAGACTTATGTTTTGATGTTCTCTGACTTTGCATTTCTTAGTTTAGCTTCACTTCGTCCAGGAAATTTTATTATGAGTGGAGATGACTGCCAAGATGGTGCCATGTAGGGTTAAACAAGAGAGCCTGGTATATAAAGCTTCTCAGAGAGAAGGGTTTGTGTTCAGTAATGTTTCATGTTGATTTATTTTCTCAACTGGGGAAGTTTTCTAAACTTGGCTTTAGCAAAGTATTGAAGGATGACTTCAAGTCCCTAAACATGGGCGGCTATCTAAGAAAATGTTAGGCTATCTTTTGAACACCTTAAGTTATCTGAAGATTAAAAAGTATGTAGGGAATTAATGCTTCTGTTTCCTTTAAAAAATCTATTAGTTGCCTATTTACACAGTTAGGTGCCTAGCTAAATTTTAAATGTGTTTTTTATTACAACAGACATAATGGCTGTATTTGTTGGGAAAAGACATGCAAGAAGCTCGGTAGGAAAGGTGCACTCCAATTGAAGATATTTATCTTCCTGGCAGTTCAAGGTTTTTATTATACATCTTTCACAGGAAAATCCCTGAAACTTATTAGTAATGCGTCTTCAAGTGTGTCTGGCTTAGCTGGCATTGTTCACTGACTTTTTAGTATAACTGACGTGAATAAGAACAGATCAAGTAAACTTGGCAATCTGCGAGTTTAATTTGAGAAAACTTTAAAAATATTAATTTACTTTCATGAGTTATCCTTGACATTCATTAGCCTTATATTAAAATGGAGTGCAAATATCAATAACAAAATAATTTCTGACATGTGGCCAGCAAAGTTACACTTACTCTTATATCTTGTCTCACAGTAACTTAAAATTGCTATTTTTCAGGGAATATGCTCAGGCTGTTTATAACCAAGTATGACCAAACTCACAAATTGGTAGAATGTATCTTCCAGCCAACAAAGCATAATCGGACATTGTCAGTAGAAAATTAAAAATGAAACCACTATTAAGAAGAAAAATAACATGAAAAAATTTAAATTAAAGAACAATTAAATCTTTTTGAACAGAAGAGATTTATATTTATGACATAAGCAACAAAAATAAGACCGTTCACTTAAAAGGTTTCCTTCATTTAAGCTTGCCTTGTGACTTGCAAGTAACTAAGTGTCCTGTCCATATATGTATTTTATTAGTCCTACATTAACGAGCCTACTGGAGGTATATCATGGTTAAATTTTTTGCCTGAGTTAACAAAATGACTCTAATTTATATAATAATCACTGATTGTATATTTTAGGCTTCTTGAGGTTGTCCACCAAAACAGTATTTGAGACCCTTTTTGTCTTTGTATTGGTATCTGAGGCCAGTACTTGGGAAAATCAGCAAGCACACCATAAGGCATGAGAGTTCAGACTGGTTTCTCTCCCTTTCTCCATACCAAGAATGCAGGTCTTCCCTTTGCTATCAAGTATAGTTGGGCATGCAACTATTTGTGCAGCCAAAAAGTTCCCTTCTGCTCTAGAGGAGATATACGGTGATGTGACAACACCCAAAGGTTAAGGTGGAGTAAAGGAGATTGGTTATGTTGAAATACAGTGGTAGAAATAAATCTGTGACACAAACATGATGCTCATAGAGGCACAACAGTTTTAAATTGTAAAGAAATAAGAGCAAATGCAATCTTCTGGTGCAACATAGAGATGCAGAAAAGTAAAAATCTGCATTTCTAATCTGAGATACTAGCAAGTTTTCTCTCTTGTGTCATCATTGCTTGTGTCAGTAGTGTCCTTTATTCACTGTAAAATGGGTCAGGAAAATATTTCAGATGCTTTGTCAGTCTGACGTTATAAATATGTTTATTTGCTTTTACTACCTCTCCTAAGAGTAGTTTTGATCCTTATGACTTAAAATATGTCATGGTTCGGGATTTTGTACTTTTCTGTCTGGAAAGTCCAGTGCAGACTGTACATGGGATTTGCAGACATCTGATAAGAATCAAGGGAGATGCAGGATAGAAGACTGCTTTATTTAGAAGCTCTACATAAAAGGAAATCCCCTAAGAAAGTTGCTCAGTTGGAACAAGATTTGTAAAGGGAAACATGTTAGCTCATTTAAAAAAAGCAGAAACCCTGACAATATACACGTGTACGTACAGACATAGAAGCATAATTTAAATTATGATCTCTCACATTGCCCATTTAAGAACTTGTATAAACTCTTTTTTTGCTTTAAATAGCATCTTTTCATAAGCCAATATTTAGTAGCCACACTTAAAAATACCATTGTGAACACCTTTGACACCTATATAACCCCATCCAATGTTGGTATGTAAAAACAGGTTTCTGTTTTGATTTGAACTGATTTATGTGAAGTGGCATGGCCCAAGTATATGTGTAGGAATGCAATAATGAAAGTTCCTCCTTCAACGTGGTTGTAGTTTTGGTGAGTCTCTGGTTTTAAGCCCAGTGTTCTCTCAGCCTGGAATGGCCATGGTGCAGTCCTGCAGTGGAAGCTGCAGGCACCAAATCTGGTTTTCCAAAGGGGCTGAATAAAGGGTTTTTTGCTGTCCTTCTCAATGCAGAATTGCTTTTGGTTTTGCTACAGTCAGTTTCCAAGGCTTTTGTTCCACTGTGGCAAAACAGTTCCCGGGTAAATTTTTACTGGGTCTGTACTGTTTGACCCCTCTGCATGAGCTGATTATTTCTTGCCCCATTAGGCCGCGTTCAGGCAGAACTGCAACCCCTTTCTCAGAACACCATTATCCATCTCTCTGGAAGGTTATGAGATTCATGAAGATGGTCATGACATTCTTCTATCCACCCCCACAGCATCTACTGGGTAGTAAGGACCTGCAAAGTTTGACAAATGATATAAATATATATCTTAAAGCAAAGCAGCTGTTCAGCTTCCTCCTTCCCCCTCACTGTGCAGTGCAGCATTCCCATTGCTATATTCCCACACTTCAGTTTTCAGTATTGTCCTGACCTGCAGTCCTCTCTTCTGAGGGTTGTTTTTTACTGTTTATTTCTTTTCTGGGGAAGAACATCAGCTGATGTCCTTCTTCAGAACAGGCAAGAAGGGCATTTGCCTCCCTTTTCCATGATGACAGCAGGCATGTGATGGACATGGAAAGTAAACTGTAGTTCTCCAAAGCGTAATCATGTGGTTAATGTATGCCAGGCCAGCAGGAGACAACCTGACCCTACATTGAGAGCCTCTGGGACCCTGTAGCACATTAGCATGCCCCTGTTGGCAAGCATCAGGTGGATTTTACTAGCTTAGGCATTGTCCTGAAAGCACTTCCATCTACCTGTTGTCAAAGCTGCTGGCACAGCTGCTGCCATGGGGAGCACGGGAGGAATTAACATAGAGCGTTTTGTACCTCCTCGTGGTACAAATGGTGCCCATCATTCCTCCAGAGTCTTACTTAGGAAAAAAGTAATTATGTAGGTGCACTGGTTGTGAAAAAGCATTCAGAAACAAGACGAAACAACACAGAGATGTTTACAGGAGTCCGTAAGGAATAAGTAGTAGAATACTGTGATCTGCTTGGCCTTAAGTACTGAACATTTCTCAAACCATCTAGTGATTTGAGCACACACTCCTTGTTTCCCATTTACCCTGTCCCGCATTGCCATTCTTTGTATCCTTTCAAGGACAAATCAAAGGAAGGAAGTAGCATATAGTTTATCTTCATGTATTCATAAAGCAAGTGCTCTTTGCTTCAGAAATTACAGCGAATGCATAGCAATGGGCAGTGGTCTATACAGGTACAGAAGTCCCGCATGGCTTTGTTTTGTGCTGCTGTAATCAGCATGTTTACCAATAAGCCTGTTTTGGGTATTGCTTTGTAACATTGTGTACACAAGCTCAGTTTGACTACAGGATCTGGGCAACACAGTGAATCATTTCTTTGCCATTTCTGGTCTCGGTTTCCTCTATGCTTTCCTGGGAATTTGGCTCCATGTTTTTTTGCGAGTTCTCTCTACCAAGGCTTTTCTTGGCTGCTCCTTTGGGTCCTTCCTGAGTGCCAGCTTCCTTTCAGCTTTGCTGGGAGTCAAAGCTCCTGCTTACTAGGAATCATGTGTCTCTATACCTTCCTGAGTTTCTCAGTATTTTAGCCTTTAAAAGACACTTTTGCTAGCTGGATTCTTTATTTTCCCTTTGGGAATTTTCCATTCCTCTGACCCTGCCTCTTTTCTTCCTACCAACAAAATAGGGCAGAACAGGTTTCACCAAGCTTAGACTATTTTACTTTAGGACAAGACAATTTGTGTGCTAAGAGTCTTTAACAATTGCCTTATTAGGAGTAGATATGCACAAGCTAGCATCTTTGTCTCCCAAATTCCAGGAATCTTTCTTGGAAAATGTAGTCTTGAGAACAAGTAGTTAGAAACTACCGAGAATTGTTACATGAATTCATCGCTTTTTCATAGACTCAATTCACATACTTCCATGTTTTTTCCATCTGTTTTTTTTTCCAAGGAGTTAAACCAGCGTTCTCCAGAAATATTAAATATCACAAAAATGAGCCACTGTAAAGAAATCTTAGAGAAAGCAAAACAATTGTCTAGTATGTGTGTAAGTAAACTGTGTGGCATTTTGCTTCAGCAGCTCATACAAGCCAGAGTTGTTTCAGGTGTTCTAGGTAAGGATTATGTTGCTGTCTTCACTCTGACCTGTGCCCCACGTAGCTGGGTGGCTTTGGGAATGAATGCGAGTGACTGCCAGTGTTTAAGACCTTTTCTTCTAACTTCTGCCATTGCTTGCTAATGCAGCATTAGATATCTGTTTCTTTTCCATTCTCTAGAGACCAAAAGGAGATCCTTAATGCCTGGTGTGCTGGTATGGGCATAATATTCGCAGCTTCCCTCAGCAGTGTACTTTGGCACAATAAGGACTTGAGCTGGGTTGGAACTTGGTTTATATCTGCAAATCCACAGTTAAAAAAAAAACCGTATCTGTCCCAAAATCTAATGAAAACAATACATTTCAGTGTACTTAGTGAAACAAACTTTGGAAACTCATTTCAGTTGTCATTAGATGTTTTGTTTCCATTTTGATGGTAATTCTGTGTTCTCTAAAACTAAAACATGAAGACTTCTGTTGAAATGGCAGATAGAAATGTTCCTTTTTTAAAAAGGTGAAAGCAATTCTTCGGCTATATCAAAATGTTTTTTGTGTCTGTAAGTGCCTTTTTGAAGCAAACTTACTTTGAAACAAATAGATTTCCACATAGCCATTTTTCCTTGATAAAATATCTCATTGGAAAAAATTTAACTGTCTTTAGCTAGTACCTGGAGAAATGCCCCAGTAGTAGCTCATAGTTCTCTGGATGAAAGCTGTTTTCAGCTGTCCCCGCATTCTCCTCAGGTTCGCACTCCAGGTCCTTTCCGTGACAAGAATAACATCATTTTTCTCTTGAGAGAGATATTTTTAGATTTTGACACAGTTGTATGATGTATTGCCAAAGTTTCATGCAGTCTGGGCAGAGACCTACAAGGACCCCAGGTGGGGTGTCCTCTGCACAAAGCAGCCAAGCATCTGTGTCAGACAAGCACAACCACAGGCTGCGTGGACAACTAAGAAATCTTCTGTACAGCAGCAAACACAGCCAGAAGTTGAGAAACAAGGCTGGCAGGGGTCTCACGGCATTTTGATGAAGTGCGGAAGAAAACCCAAGAATGACTATTAACCCTGGTGCCAAAGCAGAAAAAAGGCTTAACCCCACGCACAGGAGAAAAGGGTGGAGGTAATTGTAAATGGGTTGCCCATAGGAAGGGTTTATAGTGAAATTCACCATCTGAGCTGAGGATTTGAGGCACATTTTGCAGAAGAAAGGAAACTGAGGCATGACAGCATCCAGCTGGGAAAATGCTGTGATTTTTTTATATTGAAGTCTCTTGGTAGAATACACAGCAGGAAATGTGGGTAAAAAAGAACAGTAACAATGGAACTGAGAGTAGATATACGAAGATTCTGGGAAAAATATCAAGACCTTTAGACAGGATGTTTTCTAATAGTCACGATATTAAGAGGTCATGACACTCTAGAAGAAACATAGTGATCTTACCATAATATTGCAAGGCTGAAATGCCAGGCCTGCAGGTCTCTCACTCCCTTATTTCCGAGTGATTGGTTCTAATTCTTTTGATCAGCTGGAGTATCTCTAGTAGATGATTCAATTTGCCATAGTATAATGGTAGAAGTAATAACTGTATCTATAAATATTTCTCATATTTAATTGAATTTGGAAATTATGGACATGGCTCTTTAGAACTTTAAATTGGTAGTTTTAAAATGTAGCTCCAGATGTAACGCTAAATGTCTGGTTTGAAATTGCTTCATTATGGAACTGAAAGGAGCACACAGAGAAATGGCAGATGAAATTAATGCATATGAACAGTCACCCCCACACATACTGATTCCCTATTTTAATTTCACTTTTCCTGTGTGCTGATGAGGTAGTTACTTTGTTTTGATGATTTTTGAAAGCTCATTAAGAACACTCATTAAGCTTCACAATACGCAGTGAAGTATAGCTGCTGCTGTTACATGCAGGGTACAGTTCAATAACCTTTTCAGATGACAACAATTTGGTGGCAATCAGGAATAGTACCCCAGAGACTGAGTTACCAAAACATGATATAGATAAAAACAAACATAGGGATGTTTCGTGTCAGGCTGATGTATTGTCTAGGCTGGCAAGACTGTCATATTTCAAGATGCTGAGGGTGAAACTTTGTCACAAAGGGATTGGAAACCAAATGAAAAGTACTGACACTTCAGCTGTACTTGCGCAGATTAGTTAGTTTAATATTGTTCCCCTTCCTGCTGATTCTTTCTCATTACTTGAGTTCCTTTATGCATTTATTCTTTTATCAAGGTCTAAATTTTTTTTTTTTTAACTACATTGTTTTCTGTCCCTTCGTTATCTCTCCTGGGAGGAAATCTTTCAGGCCCTTTTCTAATGTCTGCCCAAACTTCCTGAATTTATGGTAACTTGTGCCATACCACTGCTGCCAGCCTCCTCAGATCCTTCCTGTGAGACTTGGGGTCTGTTTGATAGGGCTGAAAATGTCTGCCTTGGGATAAAATGCTTCGTTTCAGTGTATGACAGCTCATAAAGCACTTGGAAAACAGTGTGAGTAGGAGTTCACAAGCCAGTTTCAGCCCTGCTGAGGGATGAAGCTTATACAAAATTCTGTTAGAGTGAATTTCATTCTTCCTGTGTGGAGGAAAAGCATGCTCATCCCTACATGAGGAATGTAAAACTTTCTGTAAAATACTAGCTGAGAATCATCATCTGCAACTTTTCTTGACCACAGCACACCCTTTCATGTTTGCTTAATCTTGTCTCCCAGTCCATTGCTATCACTTGCTCACGAGGCATCTGTCTCTTTTCTCCATGATGCCCACTCTGCTGTGGGAAATGTCCTCCTTTTGGTAGCTTCTATGTTTTTTCAGCTCACACTGCAACTAAGATGGATCCTGTTTCTGTAATCCTTTCCCTCCCTGCTCTCTCCCCCCTGCCCCTCCCCCATCCCGAATGTGCCCTACAGCTGTTTGCTTTCTCTATTGCACATTTGGTTCACTGACTCGGGTATCAATCAAAAAACCTGCCACGGATGAATGGGAGCAAAGCTAAGTCTCTCAAAATGATTGCTTCTTAAACACTGCTTGCTTCACCATGCCTATCTCATCTGAGGGTGTGATGAGCCGTGGTAAGGTTTTGAAGGGCCCACGGAGGTTTGGGCAGTCCAGTTACTCATGAGGAAATCAGGGCAGTGTTGGGCAGCACTGTCTACTGTAGCCTGGAGGGACTTGGTGGGAGATTGTTCAGTTTCTGTACATGGGCTGGGCAAGAAAGAAGGAAGTCCCCTCCTCCCTCTTCAACCTTGTGTGTCAGGACAGGGAATTGAGTGAAATGGAGCCCTCAACAGGGACATGGATAAGTCTTACTCAGCGAGAGCCTTCCAGCTAAACCATGAGAGATCTCCCTTTCTGCCAGTAATGAATAGAATTCTAAACCATCAGTTTTTATCTCTGATTTAGCCTTGTAGATCAGCTATTCTGTTAACTGGCGTGGGTATATCTCACGGAATTGTTGCTGGGGTTAGGTTTAGCTTTTTGCCAGCAGCGCTGGTAGCCTGAGAGCGAGTGAGTCACCCAAGGAAGAGGGGAGCTGTGGCAGAGCTGGGCTTGAGCAGCGTAGGAGGTAGGAAGAGATCTTCACAGGAGATCTGTACCTGAAGGGAGGAAATGTTTCCTTAGCTTTAATCAGAAGACCAGCCAGACTAGTGGCATGATACTAAAAGCATTATTTTGAATATTATCAGACATTATCCAATGGTATAGTGAATAAAAAGTTCCTGTATTGTTGTGAATCAATGAATTAGAAAAAAAATTATTTGAATTTATTTGCAAGCATAATATTGATACTTAGTTGCCGTTAACTAATTCCTTTCTCAATTTTCACTAATAGGCATTTAACATTTTTAAAATTGTAATCAGCCCCAGTTATAGTGAAACTAACTTTTCTTAGTTGTCAAAAGAAATTTAAAATTTTGGGTAGTCAGTGTGGCTTTTGGGGGGAATGAGAGATTGTCAGAGTAACTTAAATTATAGGGAAAATTAAGGCTTTCCACTTTACAGAGAATTCCAGTATTCAACATGTTTATTATTTGGGAACACTCTGTTTCAGCTTCAGAACAATTCAAGTTTTTAATATTGCACCAATTCCATATTAAAGCAGATTTTCTTGGCAGTTTGAGTTATTGTTTGGGTTTCCAGTTATGAGATTGCATTTTTACATGACCTCTACCTTGAGAAGGCCATTCCTTAATGTAGTGTGTCAGTGTCAGAGAGGATTATGTTGCACCATGGAAGACACCATCCAACAGAGAAGCCTGATTCATCCCAGATAGGCTAATCTAGCAAAATGAAGTGTAACTTCAGTAAGCAATTCAGATGCCCAAATCTCATTGAAATGCCTGTAGTGGCAATGGTCAAAGGAGCATCTTTCCCTGTATCCTGTTGCAATTTTGGTGTGAGAGTGACTGAGAAAGATATAGAAATAGAGCAAGCACAGAATGCCTCCCTATAATGGTCTCCTAACTTCCAATGCACTCCAGGATGTCCCTATGCTGAAGTAGGTGTGAGATTTCTTGAACTGGCTGTGGTTTCCACGTGGGTAGGACTCATACAGGTCAATTATTTATGTGAAAAAACAGTTGGTGTAAGGTTGTCTTATCCACCTCCTTTGCTGCAACATCTTCTGCAGGCAATGAATGAGAAATTCAGTTTAATATTGGACTGTTTTAAAGCGAAAATTTTGCTTCTTTCCACTTGTTCAAAATATACCATGTTAGTTCAAAACAACCGGAACTAAATACCTACTTTCAGCTTTTTTTTTTTTTTTTTTTTAAATAAAGTTGGATTTTGTGCTGGCTGGAAACAGGAAGTCTAATTTTGAAGAAACTGCGTATTCTGAAAGAAAAGCTCCCCTAAAGAAAATCTTTAGCTATCTCTCATCTTGCTCTTGGAAGCACATCCAAAAAAGAGATGGTAGTGATTTTTCAATACCCAATGCTGAGCTTCAAATAATAAATCAATAATCCTTTAGCAAGATTGAAGTAATTTTGTTCTTTGCTAGGCTGGTTTGTCACAAACTGTTAGGAGGATTTATTTGCCTTTGGGACCATGACACTGCTGCCATGACAACAGTTATTCACAAAGCTAGATTCATCCCATGATATGTTAAATTATGGAAACTGTCTAGGATGTTGCTGAGTATTATATCTTTTTTTTCGTATGTTAGTAATTTAACTTGGTGGGTGGATAATAATAACACAGTTTGGAAGCTTTCAGATGTCTATTTTGAGACTTTCTGTCCTACAGGGAGGCTTTCTTGCAGAAAGGTCCAAATGTGTTTTCACATGGTCAGCCCTTAGTAACATGCAGCAGCATTAGCAGAGGTCCAGGTAATTCATCCAGATTGGTTTACCTGTGTGATCTTCATTCCTATTTTTTATGACTCAAGGTCATCTTATTTTACATTTTGGGCAGAAAGGGAATGTTAGCACAGTTCATTCACTACAGTATGCTTGTTCTCAGACTGTGTGACAAATAGAGTCTGCTTCCTAGGCATTACAAGGAACTTTCATCAGTAGAGAAGTTTGTTTGGAGTTCGGGAAGCATGAAAACATTTCCCATCCAAGTTTTCTTTTTGTAGGAGAAATCTTGCAAGTTCCAGTGCAAGCCTGAAATCAGCTTGGTAAGTAATGGTGGTTTCTCAGCCCTTGCCATCAAATGTGTAATTTGTCAATGCAGAATTTGCATGATTCCCTTGCATTTCATCAGTTCTCATTTTCCATTTGATAACTTTTTTCAAAAAAGACAAGTAAGAGTTGGCATTGTTGGCACTTTTTCTTAAGTTATTTAAAAAATAAAACAAAGCGAAAAAAGCCCCTTCCCATTTCCAAATTCTCTTATAAGCATTAATTGAACCTTACAGTGACTTGTGCAGGGTGGACAAGTTGCAGCAACTGGATGGGAGATTTTGTACTCTCCAGTTTCCACATATTGTCTTCCACAGTGATATGGAGAATTTTTCTCCTTCCTCTACTCTGTATGAGGCTGTTTGAGGACTGAGCAGGTAGCCATATGTAGATATGGGAGTGGTTATCTACCTGGTGGTAAACACATGGTCCTGAACATCAGCTCTTCCTTACTGATGAGGGGAAAGGCTGAACTGAATGATGTTTTTTAAGCCAGGTGGTTTGGCATATGTGCTATCAGTTAGACCACATCCAAATCAAACTAGTATTTGTGCTCCCTTGCTGCTCTGCTTAAATTCTCCCAACGGCACTTCAACATTCTGCTGTTTGGACTGAATGCTATATGCCCAGGTTTTTAAACTCCCTCTGTTTTTTGGATCAGCCCCATAGCTACCAAATCCACAGTGATCATTGACCCCTTGTCTTCTGTGAGTAGCATCTGTCACGTGCCTTCATGAAGTGGGACCTTCTGCCTCAGTGTCAGTGAATGCTGTGCTATTCATGAAAGATGCCTCTATGATGGGTTGTACTGAGGTTGTTCTGGTGTGTGGTTTCCAAGAACAGAAGATTGTTAAATCAAATTGAGACTTTGCACTGAAGAATAGTCATTCACTTTAGACATTTTAGATTCTTTTTAGGCTGGGTAAAACAGTAACACACATGTCTAGCATTCCTCATAGCTAGTTAGTTCCTACTCCCCTTTGCCCTTTGGACTTTGAATCGTGATCCTTTCAAATTTTCAGGTCTTCTTTGGTGTGCTGAGCATCTCTAAATCATGTAATTGTTCTTTGAGCTCCTCAGTCTCTGAAATTTTCTCTTTTTATCCTCCATTTTTCTGGGTCCCTTCTGTATTTCCTAAATATATAGACTTTAACCCTTCCAGGAAGGTTTTACTTCTCTCCTCCCTCCGCCCCTTCCTGTCCTTACAGACAAGGCAGAACAAACCTGGTTTCATAGATTCCAGGTTTTCTGTTTTTCTGTGTTGTGGCCACCTCAATGGTAGCCATTAGGACTGAGTCTCCCTTGTCTCCATCTTGGAGAAATTTGCAGTGTCTGGTACTAGTAGCAAAATCGTGTATATCATGATATTGGCATTCAGTATTGCGGTAACTTCCTTAAATCAACCAGATTTAATAAATTCTGTGACATAAATTGCACAAACAGTCTGGAGGTGGTATAGAAATTCAAAGAAAAGGACCCTGGCTTTCATGTCCATCCTTAGACCATATAGAATCATAAAATAATTTAGGTTGGAAAACACTTCTAAGATCATCAAGCCCAACCATTAACCTAGGACTGCCAAGTTCACCATTAAACCATGACCCTAAGTGCCACATCTACCCATCTTTTAAATACCTCCAGGGATGGTGACACAAACAATTCCCTGGGCAGCCTGTTCCAATGCTTGACAACCCTTTCGGTGAAAACATTTTTCCTAATATCCAATCTAATACCTAGTGCAGCTTGAGGATTTTTCCTCATCCTATCACTTGTTACTTGGGAGAACAGACCAACTCTCATGTCTCTACAACCTCCTTTCAGGTAGTTGTAGAGAGCGATAAGGTCCCCCCTCAGCCTCCTTTTCTCCAGACTAAACAACTCCAGTTCCCTCAGCCGCGCCTTATAAAACTTCTTCTCTAGACCCCTCACCAGCTTCGTTGCACTCCACTGGACCCAGTCCAGCACCTCAATGTCTTTCTTGTAGTGAGGGGCCCAAAACTGAACACAGAATTCGAAGTGAGGTCTCACTTGTGCTGAGTACAGGGCGTGATCACTTCCCTAGTCCTGCTGGCCACAATATTTCTGATAGAAGCCAGGATGCGATTGGCCTTCTTGGCCACCTGGGCACACTGCTGGCTTATGTTCAGCTGGCAGTCAACCAATACCCCCAGGTCCTTCTCTGCCAGGCAGCTTTCCAGCCACTCTTCCCCAAGCCTGTAGCGCTGCATGGGGTTGTTGTGACCCAAGGGCAGAACCTGGCACTTAGCCTTGTTGAACTTCATACCATTGGCCTTTGCCAGTTGATCCAGCCTGTCCAGATCCTTCTGTAGAGCTTTCCCACCCTCCAGAAGATCCACATCCTGCCCAACTCGGTGCCATCTCCAAACTTACTGAGGGTGCACTTGATCCCTCCGTCCAGATCATTGATAAAGATATTAAACAGAACAGGTCCCCATACCAGACCGTGGTGAACACCACTTGTAACTGTCCACCAACTGGATGTAACTCCATTCACCACAACTCTTTGGGCCCGGCTATCCAGCCAATTTTTTACTCAGCAAAAACTACACCCATCCAGGGCATGAGCAGCCAATTTCTCCAGGAGAATGCTGTGGGAAACAGTGTCAAAGGCTTTACTAAAGTCCAGGTAAACAGTGTGCACAGCCTTTACCTTATCCATAAGCGGGTCACCTTGTCACAGGAGGAGCTCAGGTTAGTCAGGCAGGACGTCCCTTTTCTAAACCCATGCTGGCTGGGCCTGATCACCTGGTCGTCGTGTAGGTGGCATATGGTGGCACTCAGGATGATCTGTTTCATAATCTTTCCCAGGAGCAAGGTCAGACTGACAGGCCTGTAGTTCCCTGGATCCTCTTTCCAGCCCTTCCTGTAGATGGGTGTCGTATTTGCTAGCCTCCAGACAACTGGGACCTCCCCGGTCACCCAGGATTGCTGATAAGTGATGGAAACAGGCTTGCTGAGCACTTCCATCAGCTCCCTCCCTCCATCCCTTGGGTGGATCTCATTTTTTCTTAATTGTTTGCTGTGTCCTAACTTCTGCTTCACTGTATGGGGCATGCTGGCAGTAAATTAGTATGACGTTTTCAACAATGCAGGGCTAGAATTGCTTTCAGTGAGAATTCCTGGACAGAAATCTGTGGCTATGGAGTATGCGTGCCATTGAAAAACAGTCTCAAATCTGAGTTGCAATTTTTTAATATTTTAACTGTTAAAAACCTGTTTATGACTTTTGTCCCTTGCCCATTTTCTTGGATAACTGTTCCCTTCTGTCTGACAGGTTGTTAAAACTGGTTTTTATCTAACCTGTCTACAACTTGCCTTGGATAGCAGAGCAATCCATCCTACCCCTCACTGTTTACAAAGCTGGTACAAAACCAGCAGCAGCAAAGGATAGTGTTGAGATTTGACTGCTGAAGGCAACAAAGTCGTACTTGCTGTTGGGAGTATAATTAAGTGAGATTAAATACCCAGCCCCCCTCCCCCAAAATACTGTGTGCATGTATGTCAAAGAGCCCTTGATCCCTTGCTGTATCTTTCTTATAATTTTCTCCTTTTATTTTCCATGGAAGGGGGAAAAAAAAGGCTTATACTTCATTTGAATAAAAATTATTTTGTTACATTAGAAGCTTTGGGAAACTTACATTTTCTGAACCAATTCTAGGTATATCTTAATTCTTTGCTTGCTCAATTACCATAACAACTTGGGATGGGACGTTTCTTTCTCAAATCCTTTACTTTGCTGCTTGTGATGCGTTCTAGTGTAAGTCCCCAATTTCCACTGTGTGCATAAATATTTTTCTGACATTTTTGACTGGCTCAGTGAGCAGACACTCTCTGCAACTTGAGTTTAGGACTACAGGGGCAGTGGATATGCAAGGCTAATAATTTATTGCTTTACTGTAACACACATGCTAATACAACTCAGCCTTCTCTTGTTTGCATATTTTCTAGGGAACCTTATACAAATTCATTAATTTACATTGAGCAGTGAATATTAAGCATTGCCACTACTTAATACTTGAAGTGTTGCCTTGAGTAAGCTTCATTGTTGTACTACTAAACTTTCAACTGGGATTTTTTTTGCCTGCAATATTTTCTATGTCTATGGTCTCCACATTAGTGTTTTTATTAAACAAGGAGGAACTATTAAAAGAAGGAACTACTATAAGAATCATCATTGACAGAAGAGAAGGCAGATAAAAATCAGTCAATAGCAAAGGAATAGAAGAGGTTTTAAAAAAAATTCTAAGAGACAAAAGTTAAATTAAAATCTGTATCTGGCTCCTTTCTTCCCTTCCTCCTCTCAGGATGCAGCATTGAAATGATTTTGAGGCAATGAGGAGAGAATATTTCTAAAAGTTATGAAAAATGTGGAGTATAAAAATTTCATCCACACATAGTTGCAGATGTATTTTTGCTGGATTACACATCTGTCCTGTGTGCTACACACAACTGCTTAAACTGAAGATAAGATACAGCTTGTACTGTCTTAAGGTTAATATTTTTGCCTACTAAAGTACCATTTGGGGTGTATATCAAACCCCCATATGCTGATTGCTTGGATATTAAATGCCAGCATTTTGGTATGACCATGCAAGCTTTTTCAGAAATTACTCTTCAGCTCAGTGCAAATGTGGGAATTGTAAAGGTTTGTGATATGTCTCTCCAAGGCAGCGTTCTCTTGTGGTACAACTCTTTGCGATGTGAGGCCAGAAGGACACTTCAGAGTGCAACCTCATTAGAGAGCTGAAACTTAAATAATTTAATTTATAAATTGAAAACTTTGTTTGTCAAGGCTGTTAAGTTGAAAGAGTCAATGGTTGCCAGATTAATTTGGTTCAAGAGGCAAAAAGAAATCCTAGAATAGTGAAAATAGCACGTAAGTTAAATCTGTACTCAGTTCCACTGGTTGACATGCAATAGCTCTGATATGTATGCTTCAGAAAATGTACAGGATCCAGTTTGCTTTTCAATTTAGCTTGATAAAGACTGTATTTTGTACTTCATCTGTCTTTTGTTTTCATCCAATATACCAATACTTATGCTCTATAGATCAAATCACAGCAGTTTTCAGAAATACAACATGAAATATGTCAATAATTATATTAATGGATGTTTTACTGTGTATCATGAGCCATCTTTAGTTGCTGTCTTTCACTGAGAAGTTTTATCACCTAAGAGGTGATAAACAGATAACTCGTAGGCATTCATGTGTGTGTTATCACTAATATAAAGACATTAGGTGCTTCGATAACCCTGTTTTGATTTCAAAATGCAAACTATTTTTACCATGTAGAATAGCAGCTTCTCCCTGTGTCATATTTTTCATAGCACATTAAGTTGTGAAACACCTTTTTTATTCCCACAATTGCTCATTTTTTCCTCTAATTTTTCGTGATTTTTGGGAAAGCCCAAATTACCCACTTATGCTAACTTATTTCAAAGATTTTTGCTTTTTTATGTTGTATTTTTGTTTGCTATTTTCCTCTCTGAATTCAGCACATTTGTACAAAACAGTTATTTTTGAGAAAGTGTGCTGTCTGTGTATTAGTTCTGTAAGTGAGCCAGTTTGAGGGAGAATTAATGTAACTGTTGATTCAGAGCTGAGAAACTCCAATTTCAAGTACTTCTTCCCATTCCTATTTCTGGGATTATTTTTTTTTCATCTACACAGTAAAGCTATTCTGATACTTGTCTAAAATTGGGCAGTCAATTAAATACAAAAACTGATGAACACTTTAGTTGGGAAGATTGAGTAATTATTCTCTAGATTATTAAAAATGTTTTAATTGGATGGATGATTTTAAATTGTACTACTTTCATTACACACTTCATAGCAATGGATTTCATTATCAGTTCACACTGAAAAGTATGTGCACAAGGGATGTATTAACTATATCATGTGTGTAGGGAAGGCATGTGCATTTTCTTTAAGAGAAAATAAAAGCTTATAAACTGTCAGAGGAAGTGAATTTATTTAATTCCCAAAAGTCTCAGCTCAGATTTCATTAAATATTTGAGTTGCTAAGATGCTGGTGTATATTCATTTTGAATGAATAACACAGAATAACATCTGGGGAAATTCTTTGTCCCAGACATGTTATCTTCAGCTGCTCAACTTGACAGAGTCAGATGCAGCTTCAGAGCCATCAGAGTAATGAATTTAATGAGTAAGTAAACTTTTCTAATAGAACAGTCTTTTCTTCTTGGTGTTGGGTTCACAGCCGCCACCTCTGTGTTACAGCTAAGTCACTAAACAGCACCTCTCAGGTCAGCATTCTGCTACATGCGTCATGCTGAACTCTTTGTGAATTTCATATATAACAAGTAATTATTACTCCCAAGATTACTAGATCAGCACAGAATTTTTTTTCTGATGATGAATTTGTGCAACTTGCATAATTGCACAATTCAACCACTGAATATAGAAACTTTGAAGAAATGCTGTTTGGAGGTAGTTTTTTACCTGCTCTCTTTTGTGTACAACCCGTTCTTGTTTTCATGAAACAGCTTATTACTGCTGCTTATTCCTCTGAAAGAAATACTGTTTTGCTTTGGAACATTAGAATGGTAAGAGGGCAAAACAGCAGGAACAAATGAAGTCCAGGCAACTATTTAAGAAGAAGACGAAAAACAAACTAAAAAGTTGTTAATCAACATGGAATTAGCATGTTCAGGTTACAGGAAAAACTTACATTCAATACAAGGCATGTAGGAGAAGGACTCTCTCTGCTGGGGTGGCCATCTTCTTGTGTTTTCATGACTTCAGACTTGACCTAAGCGTAGTGAGATACCAGGTGACTTGTGGACTACTTGACAGGTGATTGCATTTCTTCTACTTTTCTGCCTTGTCACAATGCACCTGTGGTTCACACACCTCCTGGCATAGTCCTGAGGATAAAAGGTCAGGGGATGTGAAAAAAATTCTGTTAGGTGCTTCTTGGTCACTAAAGACTACATTAAATATTTCTGTTCCGGTGTGAATGGTTGTGAGGGATCAAGGATTTAAATAAAAGAGCCAGCATGAGATATACCTATATGGATACAGACATGGAGAGCATAGTACAGGCAAATCAAAACTATTCCTGGATGTATCTGTAGCGTGTATTCCTTCATTGCGTTGTTTGGGCTTCTCTGTCATCATTCTGCTGCTCGATGAAGAATTGTTACTTCTGCTATTAAATTTGATAGCTTAATTTCATGGTTTACAAAGGAGTGAGGAAAAAAGCAAACATGGTTCCATTTAAGGTACTTTGTTCATTGTAATTTATTCATGTAATAAACGTGTATTACATGAACATTTGTTCATGTAATAAAGTGGAAGCCAATCCAATTAGGGATAGTGAAGTTATATTTTGAAACAGTCCCTGTTTAGCATCTCAGTTTGTGTTGAATTTTTTTTATAGCAGAAGTGGAAAAACTTCAGCTTTAAACTTGAAACATTTTGTGAGCTTTCACTTAGTTCATGATACTGTCAGCTTCTGAGGGAGCAAAAATCTTTCTTATATGTTCTCCAGTTTTAGTGGTGCAAGTGCATGGGTCACTGCTCTTTATACATGTTCAGTTCTGAGCTCACTGCAAAAAATTGGGTTAGTCCAGCTGATTCTGAAAGGAGCTTTTGTGGAATCTATTAAGAACTCCAGGGACAGAAATAGTCAATATTATTTTTTTCTGCTGTTTCCTTTTTATATTAGTTTTTACCCATTTGTGCTTTCCCTCTTCTCTCCTGTGTCAGTGATGGTACCTGTTCACCGTAAAATTCTTGATCACCCTAAAGCTACACCAAATGCTGTATTCTCTATTTGATCATGTCCTGAAGTGGATGCTTAGAGTATAAGAGGGCATGTATAGAACAATGCTTTCTCTGACATAGCCTCCCAGCTTCTGGCATGGTGATATGCATTGGGAATTATACTAGTGGTTTGAATTACAAATAACTGCTTTGTTTTGGGTTAAATCCAGAAATGCCCAAACAAGGAAAATAATAAGAGAGTAGATTTTTCCAATTCTAAGTAGAAAAACAGTCCCCACTCTTGATACTTTATTCTTGGTAAGTAAAGCATTTTTGCTTTGCAGACACTATGAAGAAGTCCTTTAAATGTTAAATGTTTCTTACTAAATGTTTCAGTAAGGTATTATGCTCAGGACAACACACGCTTTTCCAATAAAAATGATCAACAAATATCAATCTTTATTTTAAATAGTAAAATGTGAGTTGTGTTAGTACTTCATGGGTTGCAGAATACATTCCAAGGTGTTTCATGTGATTAGAGTATGGAATGGAATATGAACAACAAGGTCTTTATTTCTGATGGATGAAAATAAAGTTACTTGTTATACTATACCTATTAAAATATGGATTTTCATGCTTCTTCTTATCTAGTATCTGAGTTTATGCTACTTTTTCAGCACTTGTATTTAGAATACAATTAAACATGTACAGTTTTGAGCTTTATTATACAAATGCCTTCACAAGACTTGCAAGAAAACAATTAAAATGGACTCTGGATTAACAAATTGATGAAATAATCTGTGTTCCAAACAGGTACGATAACAGCAATCGCTGAGACACGCTGCCATAGCAGTATGCCTGTGGCATCTCATCAATGGAACACAGTGTATTCATTTTACAAGTGTCCTAAACTAATTCTTATAAGGGCACGAGTCCTTGTAATGAATACCCACAGGTTTGTTTTTTTCCTTACAAATTTGTTAGTAGTTGGCTTAAAAATTAGTCTTAAAATCCATGTATGTAGTATAACTGTGCATGTTCTCATTACTCATATACCTTTCTATATCTTCGTAACTGCTTGATTTGTCTGGACAAGTAGTGTCGAGTATCTAGGCTTCGTGATAAGCATGCCTGACCTTTGTGTAAACCTGATATTTAAATTGGGGATTTTGATGATCAACTTTAACAAAGAATTCAGATGGCTAACTTCATAAGGAAGTGTAAGCCTTCAGTGCCTAATTTCCAGGTTCTCTTTTTTATGTTGCTTTTAAGTCAGTCAGTCTGCCTGCCTGCCAGTCTCTTCCCCCACCCCCCAGAATCTTTGGCAAGAAACAGATTTTACAGGGGTTTGTAATTTTCATCGGAGTTCAGTCCTTTGTCTTCACTGTTTTTGCATAAAAATCAGTTGGTCTTCGTGCCTTCTAGCTAATTTGTTTCAATTATAAAACTGGAGGATGAGGAACTGGATTAAGGTATTCTAGACATTTCTCTAGACATTCTCAGACCTAACAGCTTTTATTTGATAGTGGAAAGGATGTGAAAATCTATGCAGAATTACACCCTAAAGCCAAGTGATAAATAACAAAATTGTCTTATTATTTGATCAATATTTATCCATCTAATTAGGCACTTAAAAAAAACAGCTCCCTCCTCCTCCCCAAAACAGAATGACAATATAATCACAAAAGAAAGAAAGAGGTAGGAGTGAGTGGAACTAGTATATTTACAAATAGAATCATAGAATGGTTTGGGTTGGAAGGGACCTTAAAGATCATCTAGTTCCACCCCCCTGCCATGGGCAGGGACACATCCCGCTAGACCAGGCTGCTCAAAGCCCCATCCAGCCTGCCCTTGAACACTTCCAGGGATGGGGCATCCACGGCTTCTCTGGGCTACCTGTTCCAGTGCCTCACCACCCTCACAGTAAAGAACTTCTTAATATCTAACATAAACATCCCCTCTTTCAGTTTAAAAGCATTACCCCTCATCCTATCACTACACTCGCTCATAAAGAGTCCCTCCCCATCTCTCCTATAGGCCCCCTTTAGGTACTGGTCTCCCTGGGGCCTTCTCTTCTCCAGGCTGAACAACCCCGGCTCTCTCAGCCTGTCCTCATAGGAGGGGTGCTCCAGCCCTCTGATCATCTTTGTGGCCCTCCTCTGGACCTATTCCAACAGGTCCATATCCTTCTTATGTTGGGGACTCCAAAGCTGGATGCAGTACTCCAGGTGGGGTCTCACCAGAGTGGAGTAGAGGGGCAGAATCACCTCCCTTGACCTGCTGGCCACATATTAACATTAAATATTGATTTGCTTTTAGCTGTCTTGATATCACTTTATACATCCAAGCTAGTTTATCATTTATGATGTTTACATACTTTTACTAAATTGTTATTTAAAGGAAGTATTTGCTGTTGTACTTTTGAAGGAGTGTTAAGCTAAATGAAAATCATGGCTTGTTTTCTGAGGCTTCTTGTTTAATTTCTGCTGCATGTGAACACGGTAACCTTCCTCAGGCAGCTGCTAGCTAATGTCATGGTATGCATGAGGGAGAGCAGCCCTGAATTTTAATGAATGCATCAGAGGTTTAAGTGTACTGATGTTCCTCTTCTTTATACAACCTGACATTTGTCACGCAAAAAAGAAAGCTGTAGGGCATAGTTTTCCTGGGGGGAGAGGATGTGCAATAAGAAACTTGCATGTGGCTGTGGTTTGTGATGATGGTTTTCTGCAGCAGATGTAGGCTCTGTCCCGGTTTGCTACTGGCTGGCGTGAGGATTTCTCTGTGCCAGCAGGTGTGGCTCAGTAATTGCTGAAACCAACAGGAAACCTCCCAAATGAGTGGGAAGCCTATTTGCATGAGAACCATTGAACTAGAAGAAGATAAATGTTAAGCATCTATTTCTAAGCTAAATTAAGTCCTCCATAAGTAGTATTTCTGTACTTTAAAAGCAATACTCAGTGGGTGGCATCAAATCCCTTTTTCCTCCACCGGAGAGTTCCAGTGGTGGCAATAACTGCTGTTGTTTCCCCGCTCTATTTTATCATTGTGTCTTTGCCTTGCTGTTGAGAGGCTGCTTAAGTGGAGCTACTTTCTTATTGATCACATTAAGTCTACATTTGTGTGATTTTGTGGACAAACCAGGGTTGGGCTGGTTTTGTGCTGTTAATACTTGTCCAAGGAAGTGCTGTCAAGACCATAGTTTTATTTTTCCATAGCTGTTGATAGTGGAGGATTAAGAAGTCCACCAAATGGTTTCTCCCACCTGAGGATTCATCTTTTTATTTTCCTGTAGAGAAGACAAAAGTGTTCTCAGCAGTAGGGGAGAACACAGGACTCGTTGGGCATTTCCTCATGTACTTTCAATGTTGAATGTATTTGAGTGTTCTAACAAAATGCTAAGAAATCCTGGTAGTCAATACTTCTACTGAAGACAATGAAGGATACTACTTGAAAAATGAAGCTCATGCAGTAAGGCCTTCAGACTGATGCCAGCCTAATGCAACATGTTGCATGCTCTTTTAACTAACAACCTGAAACAGATACAAGCTATTAGACGTTACAGAGTGTTGAAACAGCAGCTGTTGTACTTCTACAAAATGGAGCATAAGGGTCCCAAGGTAAAAACAAGTATGGGTAAGGTAGCAAAATGTTAGTAGGAGAAGGCATTGCTTTGTATTTGATGAAATGAGAATTTTTAAATTTTATGCTGTTCTAGTCACTCTGGCAAGGTGGGAAGAAAGTGGAGGCATTTCCCATTTCATTAAGAGATCTCTGCAGTAGCAAAGTTAGCTTTGCTAACAGCATGACATAAGAGAAGCAGGTGAATGCCCCTTTTATTCCTAAAAGATTTTATAGCTTATATGAAGATTTCTTCTGTACCTCTATTTTAGAGTTTACATGTGTTATCAATAAGTTTATGTAATCTATGAATTTTCTGCTGTAATATAAAATAACTCAGTTAAACTAAGCTGATTCAGTGTCTGGTTCAGTGCTTCAATATGTTTAATGTCATTGAGATGACTTTCAACACTTGTTAAAACCTTTACTCCTACCGCTTCTTGCATCCCTTTTTTCCTCTCTTTTCATTAATTTCTTTCATGCTTCAGATGTGGGCTTGCTAGCCTGTTGATGCAGGCCTTATTTGCTTGCTCAGTGTTTGATGCCTGAAGCACTGTAGTGTTTCTGTATCCATTAGATCAAGAGTATTAAATATTGCCTATGAATACTGATTGGAAGTGTGCAATGTCAAGTGCCCTCTTGACTTTTACAAAATCTGTGCTACTGTTCCTGAATATTCACTGTGATAAATATACCAATCACTTGCTGTTTTCTTCAGCTTTTTGCCTTTGATTCACAAGTATGATCTCCTATGTTTAAAGAAAGTGTTCTATGTTAATATCATTACCAGGGCTGTTTATTTCCAAAGGAGGTGGGAAAAAAGTATTGGTGGGGAAATACCAATACCTCTCATCTCACTTTTTAATTTTGTAAACTTAACTGCAATGCAGGCTCACTTTGGCTACAGCTATTTTGAAGTGTTAATAAATAAGGATATAAAATTTGCAAAGGGTATATTCCTTTTTAAAAAAAATTACATGGCAGGTCAATAGGAAGAATCAAAATTACTTTTTGTTAACTACAGTATATGTCTGAAAATTACTTGCCCCATCAAAATGTGTTAGTATGTCGTTACATCTTCTTTATTCAGTCTCTGTGGTGAACTTCCTGCATTTGTATTGGAAGATATCTCCAAAATCTTAACACTCTTTAAAATAACTACTTTTTGAAAAAGGTTAAAGAACCCCAAAGGACTTTACCTTGTTGTTGGAGCTTCCAAAATTCATGGCTGGACATTGTTGTGCTTTCTGGAAATTGCAGTATCTACCAGAAAAAAGGTGGTTAGTTTTAAAGGTAATGGTGTGGGGAAGCAGGGGAACTCAGGGAGGGGGAAAATGCACATCGATTTCCAGGCAGCTAACATTCAGAGAAGTGACAAAGAGTGCAGAATAAACATTATTTTCAGGGGAGTAGAAGTGTATTCTAGGATATAGAGTTTAGAAAGTTACTGGTAAGATTTTAGATTTCTTGTGCAATGGTTTAAGTCAATGTGAAGTATATAACTTTTTGGAAAAGTCAGTGAAGAAGAGAATGGCACCAATTCAGACCCATTTCCCCTTCAAGTGAGGAAGTTATTCTTCAGCCAATCTTTGCTGAGAAAATGGAGAAAGCACTAAGCTGTCTGAAATCAGAAAAGGCTGCAACTTTGAAGAGAAATACTATTGACCCAGAAAATGCAGCCACAGTTCTATAGCTAACTATTAAAGAGCATTCCTTCTTGTTATCTGTTGTCCTACACCATTTCCAAGTTATTTGCACACTGACTAGCTGGTTGCAGATTGAGCTCTTGCTGCCAGTGTCTGGCTGCAGATGAAGCAGTGTTAGAAAACAGGTTGCAAAAGAATGGTAAGTTTTGGAATTGACAGTAAAATGAAATTTGTTTGCCATGTTTACCTCCCGATCAATATTTTTATGGATTCTCCTGGTCATAGTAATTGAAACAAAACAGTATTTTGAAACAAACAGTATTAAATAATGCAAAATAAGTTGAGAATAAGAAGGAACCACACAAATGCATTTTGCCATGGTCCTTTAATTCTGGCTTTAATTCTTGTCACATATTTATGAGCAACTTGTCCTTATAACTTTAAAGCCATTTAGGCATGGAGATGAGTAAGAAATTGCTAAAAGATTGACAAACTATCACATGGCAGCCACAAGCAACTGTTGAAAAACTGGCTACTTTTAATCCTTGATCATTTTTAACCATGACAACCTAGCATCATATGTAGAAAATAATTAGAATGAATCTTTTGCAGTCAGGTGCCTGGCATCTGAATTGCTCCTTTTTGCTGAAACAAATGTTACCTTTTCTTTAATGATTCCTTCAAGAAGAGTCTTAATTGGAATAAAGTACATTCATGTTCCTTTGCCCTGCTGAACCAGACAGCAAGTTATTTGTGATTTCTCTTTTTTCCTGCTCAGGAAGAAGATTTGCTCCTTCCTTCTTTGGCAGGTTTGGGATGAAATGCATCTCTTAATGATTGCAATATGCTAAGCTTTTTATAACTTGAGTTGTTGTGGTGGTTTACAAAAGAGTTTTGGATGGATACAAACCCATTAAAATAAGGAAAAATGAGCTGTTTCATGAGCAAACAACAAGTGCTGAAGTTGAAGGAAAATCTTTAAAAATGCCACAGATTTATTAACTGTCCACCTGATAAATATGAAAGTAGCCTTCCTGGTATTTCAGAATAGTAAGAATTGCCCAGAGAAAGCTGGAAGTTTTTCACTTAAAACTTCAAAATCGATTGTTCTTAGAAGACATTTCAGTAGCTTCTTTTTACGTTCTTTTTTTTGGCCAGATATGGAGAAATGCAATCATTAATCTTGAATTTCTGAAACTGAAAATTTGCTGGTTTCTACTTATTCTTTTTCCTCCTGTTTATTTATCCCGTGTGTTTTCCATGCCAAGATAAAAACAGAAAACCAAAACACACACAAACCAACCCCAAACCCAATCCCCACCCCCCAAAAAAACCCCAACCAAACAAAACCCCCCACCCCATAAGTGGAAAAGAGAGAGGAGAAAGAACAGGAGCAGACAATCCAATTTCCTGGATCATTTCCAACCTGGAAAAGATCCATAACTGGTCTAATGCATCAACCCAGGCTGAGCAGCTGCAGAGCCCTGGTGGGGAAGAGCTGGTAGGAGTTGTGTGCTTTCTTGCTTTCACTCCAGACTTGCTCCTTTGAGAACTCCTGGACTCTTTGTTGTTCTCTGTTTTGTTAATAAATCTGTACTGTGATGAGGTTTTCCTGTGTATGGGTATGGGGGAGCTCAAACTTTGGGTAGAAAATTCTAAGTGTACCTAATGTTGTATGCATCTCAGAAGTGCATGTGATTGAAATAGATTCGCTTTCTCACTTGGTCTTTCTGATAATTAGCTAGCAGTTTTGGTGAATGTCTGATTAATTAATTGCTGTATAGGGATAATTCCCTGTTTGTGCCTGGCTGGCTTGGCTATTATTCTCTAGATAGAAAGAGACAAGAACCGAAATACACCAGACCCTATATTTTCTATATAAAACAGAGTGTTAGACCAGTGGTTAGAATGACTCCCTGCTAATGTCGTTGTTTGGGCCTGGATTTTTATTCATTTAATGGCATTTTATCTCTTTTTTTTTTTAAAGCCTCTAACTTCTTTTTTTCTTGTTATGTGAACGTTAAGTAACATGCATTGTTCACAGTAGTATTAATTTCTCTAAACACATTTGCTTACAGATCCTACACCTCTACATGTAAATCCAATTAAAAGCCTAATAAACACCTTTTTGCGTGTGAACTGATCTGTTATTACGGGAAAAAGAAATGTAGTCCAAGGAATGAGAGTAAATAACCAAAATAAAGGGAAGAGAGTTGGTGTCTGCCTCTAATAAGGACTGTTTTGTTGTAATTTGTTCATAAAGAGCAGTGATCCGCTCCTCCTGAGTCCAAATATAGGTACGCATTTAGGATTATTCTCTTATATGGGATTTAATACCAGTTCTCAATACATTTCTTGAAGAAAAACTATAAGAACTTGCAGAAATGCCCAGCTGCCTCTTACAGCAGCTATCCCTGGCACCTAACATCAGGTGAGGAAGAGAAGTATACTCTGCGTGAAATGACATACAGAGGCAGAACAGACCACAGCTCTGTTATTGGTGATTTTCTGTGGTGTAGTATGCCAGAAACCACTACAAAAAGTAAAGCTTCCTGTGCAACTCCATGTACTGTCAAAGCTAAGCTTCTAGTGAGCTTCCTTGTCTATAGGCTGAGAGGTCTGTAGAAGGCTACGCATGCACTCCCTTGGATCCCACTATGCCCAGTTGAAGACAGCCCTGCTGTGCTGCTAATCATCTTGTCTCTGGTACTGACCTGAAAGTCGGCTGCTGAAAGAGGGGGTGGTAAAACTGCTTCTTGTATTGCTTCAGGCAAAGTCAGCTGGACAAGATTTAAACACCTGATGAAGGTGGTTTGAGTTATCTTAATTGGCCTGGATTGTGCGACTGCGTCATAACACACTCCCTCCACTGGCAAAGCTATCGTGAGGTTGTGTTAGGTGGATGGTAAAAAAGACAGCTGAGGGACAGGTAACACCTTCAGTTAGCACAGATATTTGCTAAGCTGGATGTTGATTCTCTAGGATATGCTTAACATTTCTTTAGGTTTATAGCATTTTTGACCTGTGCTGTGTTCACATCTGGAGGGTTAGTGTGTAATTTATACTTGCAAGTACCATTTTGGGGGTCTTTTTCAAGGTCCCTTTTAAATCACACAAGAATAATAAAAAACAAGTTGAGACAAGAATCATAGAATCTTCATGGCTGGAAAGGACCTTTGAGATCATTGAGTCCAACCATACACACACAAAAAAAACCCCTACAATCTCTGTCACTAGAGCATGCCCTGAAGTGCCTCTCGGGATGGTGACTCAACCACCTCCCTGGGCAGGCTGTTCCAGTGCCTGACCACTCTTTCAGGAAAGGAATTCTTCCTAATATCTAATCTAAACCTCCCCTGCCGCAGCTTCAGACCATTTCCTCTGGTCCTGTCATTATTCACCTGGGAGAAGAGGCCAACACCCACCTCTCTGCAACCTCCTTTCAGGTAGCTGTAGAGGGCAATGAGGTCTCCCCTCAGCCTCCTCTTCTCCAAACTAAGCATGCCCAGTTCCCTCAGCCTCTCCTCATATGGCTTGGTCTCCAGACCCCTCATCAGCTTGGTAGCTCTCCTCTGGANTATTAAACCTCATACAACTGGCCTTGGCCCATCGATCCAGCCTGTCCAGGTCCCTCTGTAGAGCCTTCCTACCCTCAAGCAGATCAACACTCCCACCTAGTTTGGTGTCGTCTGTGAACTTACTGAGGGTGCACTCAATCCCCTCATCCAGATCATTGATAAAGATATTGAATAAAACCGGCCCCAAAACTGAGCCCTGAGGGACACCGCTGGTGACTGGCCGCCAAGAGGATTTCACCCCATTAATCACAACTCTCTGGGCTTGGCCACCCAGCCAGTTTTTAACCCACTGAAGAGTACACTTGTCTATGCCATGATTCGCCAACTTCTCCAGGAGAATGATGTGGGGGATGGTGTCAAAGGCCTTACCGAAGTCCAGATAGACAACGTCCACAGCCTTCCCCGCTTCCAGAAGGTGGGTCACATGGTCATAGAAGGAAATCAGAAATAATAGCAAGTAGTCCTTAACTTCTACCACGTTGCCTTGCACAAATTTCACTGTGTATTCCTGCTTATCAATTCTCCATCTGATTTTTTTTTTNTTTTTTTGCTGCTACTGTATTGGTCCTGTGCTGACTCTTCAACTGTGTAACTGGGATATTCAGACTTTCAAATGGTCTTTGAACCCAGCCATGTTCATGTCTCTGAAACATAAGCGCGCCAATTTCATGCGACTCTTACTGTGTTAGGTTCTTGGCACATCATTCTTGTTTAGGACATGGGCCCCTTGCTCCCTGCTGTTCAGCATAGTGTCTTTCAAAGTCAGTCAAGCAGCTTGTATGGAGTTGTCCATGACTGTTACATCTCCCCCTTAGAAATGTGAGGGAGTCTTGGGGAATGAAGGAAGAGGCAGGGGAAGGCTGTTTAAAAAGGCTGTTAATATATAAAATGTGCTTTTCAAAGTAGCACGTTTCACTGGACTGTTTGGATTATATGTTTTCTTTGCAAATTTTCTACCTTATTAACAAGCATTTTCTGGGACAGTCTGACAACACTAGCAACTGCAACAATTTTTAGAAGGTTTTCAATATACCTTTGTGAACAACGAGCACTTGATGCTGCTTAAATTGTTAGTTAAACCACATTTCCTTCTTTCTGAAGTGACAGGGATAAAAGATACTGCTTGAGGGGACCCATTTCTGCCAATCACTGACAGCAATGAGTCAGTCTTTTAACACCAGATGGAGCTGCCTTTACGCAACCCCATGCGTCTATAGGTGAACGGAAGGCGTAACCAGAACTCCTGTCCCACAGGCCTCAAGGCAGGTGCCAATTTGGCTGATGCACTTGGTAGCCCTTTGGAAATGCTCTATCATGTGTAACAGCCATTTGCTTGGCACAGGAGTGGTGGTATTTTCAAAAAATGTTTTCCCTCCAAATTGTTTTAAGCAGCACCAGTAGAACTTGGGGGGAAAGGGAAAACAAAAAAAGTAAGAAAGCCAATTCAGAGCTTATTTTATGGGGAAGAGGCAGGAGGAACCACTTTTCTCCCCAACCTTACTCTCCTTTAAGAAAAAGGAATTTAGAAAGCTCTGGCTGTCACTCTCTCTGTGCTTTTAGTGCAGAGTGGAGGTGGAAGTAAAAACAGCTCTTGCACAAGGCAGAAAGGAATGGCCCTGTGAGCTGAAATTGGTGGCTGAAGTGACAAAGCATTATAATAGTACTGCATCTATTATCTCCTGTCATGAGGAATGTGGTGAGTGGACCCTGGCTGGATGCCTAGTGCCCGCCAAAGCTGCTCTATCACTCTCCTCCTCAGCTGCACAGGGAAGAGAAAATATAATGAAAGGCTCATGGGTTGAGATAAGGATGGGGGAGATCACTCAGCAATTGCCATCATGGACAAAACAGACTCGACTTGGGGAAGTTAGTTTACTATCCATCAAATCACAGAAAGATAATGAGAAATAAAACCAAGTCATAAAACACCTGCCCCCCAACCCAGGCTCAGCTTCACTCACAATTTTCTCTACCTCCTCTCCCTGAGCAGTGCAGGGGAACAGGGAATGGGGTTTATGGTCAGTTCAACACACGTCACTGCTGCTCCTTCCTCCTCAGGGGAGGACTACTCACACTCTTCCCCTGCTCCAGCGTGGGGTCCCTCCCATGGGAGACAGTCCTCCATGAACTTCTCCAACGTGAGTCCTTCCCACGGGCTGCAGTTCTTCACAAACTGCTCCAGCGTGGGTCCTTTCCATGAGGTGCAGTCCTTCAGGAACAGACTGCTCTCCACAGAGTCAGAAGTCCTGCGGGCAAACCTGCTCCAGAGTGGGCTCCTCTCTCCATGAGGCCACAGGCTCTCCAGGAGCCTGTTCCAGCACGGGTTTCCCATAGGGTCACAGCCTCCTTCAGAGCATTGACCTGCTCCAGCGTGGTGTCCTCTATGGGCTGTAGGTGGATATCTGCTCCACCGTTAACCTCCATGAGCTGCAGAGGGACAGCCTGCCTCACCATGGCCTTCACCATGGGCTGCAGGGGAATCTCTGCTCCAGTGCCTGGAACACCTCCTCCCTTCTCACTGACCTTTGTGTCTGCAGAGTTTTTTCTCTCACATATTCGCACTCCTCTCTCCTCCAGCCGCCATTGTGCAGCAGTTTTTCCCCCTTCTTAAATATCTTATCCCAGAGGCGCTACCACCATCACTGATGGGCTCAGCCTTGGTCAGCAGCATGTCCATCTTGGCACCGGCTGTCATTGGCTCTGTCAGACATAGGGGAAGCTTCTGGCAGCTTCTCGTAGAAGACACCACTGTAGCATGCCCAGTTACTAAACCCTTATCATGGAAACCCAACTCAAGGAGATAAAATTCCTGTTATGAACTCGGTATTTTCTGTTCAGATAGGAAAGCCAGCTCTGCTTCTGTGTGTCCCCAAGAAGCTGGGAAGATGAGATTACACTTCTAGTTAAGGTGACAACCTCTACTTTTCCTGGCTTAAGCTCAAATAGTCTCTCTGTAGCCTCTCATTTGGTGTTGTAACCAAGGTTGATGTTAATCTGAATTTATTTTTATGCAAACTGCTTAACTTTGAGATTATAAATACTATTATTTTTATGACAATTAACAGTGTAGTTGGACTTTGGCAGAAATAATAATGTAATAAGCTGCTATCTAAAGTGATTTTAATGTCTCAGGACAAAGTTTGGATTTACTTGTGTGCTGTCTCAGAGCAGATCATGAGGCAGTTTAACTTCGTCAGACTCAGAAATCATGTTTTATTGAGTGTATTCCCAGGAGAAGTGACTGAAGAAGCAGCAGCAAGTAGGCAGTGTTTAACATCTGAGGAAACAGGCAGCTGGCAAACAGACCTTCTTCCTCTATGTGGTTTTCTGGGCATGGAGGGGAGAGCTGGCTAGCAGCAGGGTGTCTCTGTCATAGCAGGTCTCTAAGCCTTCTACATCATGGAAACGCATTGCACATAATGATTCCTATCTAGTCCCTGAAAAACTCATTAACTGAGGAACAGAAGCAATGCTAATGATTAAAATTTTTAATTTTAACAGATAGGTGTAACCTATTTAAACGCTATAGGACTTTTATGTAATCATACCACTATAACCTATGTTTCTGCTAGTATCAAAGGATATCACCTGTTTCTTTAACTTGAAACTGTTGGCTGAATTTGATATGAATTCACAGATGATTTTGATCCTAGGTCTTGCCGTTCACTGAAACTCGCTATTCACTGAAAGATTTCTCTTAGCCATGGTGGTGAAGGTCACCAGTCTTAATGTCAGAGCTTTGTAGATTAGGAATCTTGCTATAAATGGGCTTATTTATTCTTTCTCATTCACCTTTTTTGTGTCACTGTGTTACTCAGATTTGAAAACATTCAAATTTGAAAGGAGCATTAGGCAGCAGTTGGAAATGGTTTCTGCTTTGCACTATTTCCTTTAGAGTTCAGTCAATTCTTCCAAGTATTCACAGATCTCTGAAAATATGTATGAGTTTCTAATTTCCAATTATAGCTGCAAAATCATGACATGCATTGGTATTGGGTTTTGTTATGGTGTAGGTGTCTCTTCACTACTCCTCAACTGGTAGATTCAAGAAAGAGCTAGAACTAGAGACATGCCTTACAGGTGGACTCTCAGTTGTCCTGACAACTCTACAGTTGTCTATGTTGAGTGTGTGTATTTGTCAGTGTGTAGTAGATAGAATTGTATTAGCTGGATGAGTAGAAAGGAGATGTTATTATAAATGCTTTCAGGTCATATCTACGTATCTTGCCTTTACATGTGTTCCATAATAGAGCTATTGAACTTGGCATCCTTTTTTTTGGGTAGTGAGTCTTTGCTTATTTGATTCAAAATCAACAGAAGCTTTGCTATAAAAATATTCATGAAAAATCCATTTCCTGATGGAGTTCTAGATTTTTCACTGGAGTCTCCAATGTTCAGTATTATTTTTGCTTACTTATTACTGTGGCTACAGGAGCAGTCAGCAGCAAAATGTTTGTACTTGAGCCTTTCAACCTTTTAACTTGGCAGAATGGGATATAAAACCTCTACTGTGGTGGTGGGTCAGGTCAATAATAAGCACATTTGATAGAAAAGATGGCTCATACCGTGTGAATTGCAAATAATTTGTAAGTCTGTGGAAGGATTTCAACATATTCACTTTAACAGCATTTAGAATCATAGAATGGTTTGGGTTGGAAGGGACCTTAAAGATCATCTTCTTCCAACACCCCTCCACACCTTTCCTGTAGGCACCCTTTAGGCACTGGTAGGCTGCTATAAGGTCTCCCTGGAGCCTTCTCTTCTCCCGGCTGAGCAACCCCAGCTCTCTCAACCTGACTCCATAGGAGAGGTGCTCCAGCCCTCTGATCATCTTTGTAGCCTTCTCTGGACTCGCTCCAACAGGTCCATATCCTTCTTATGTTGGGGACCCCAGAGCTGGACACACTACTCCAGGTGGGGAGTCCCTCGACTTGCTGGCTGTGCTTCTTTTGATGCAGCCCAGGACATGATTGGCCTTCTGGGCTGCACATTGCCAGCTCATATTCAGTTTGTCATCCACAGCAGCAGCTAAAGGATGTTGTCTGTTGTCTTCATCATCTGCACTTTTAAAATCTGCTGAGCCTGTAGTGATAGAAAAAAGATTGTAGATTTCAGTGTTTATGTCTACTGGGAAGCTTTTAACACACTTCAGAAATTTTCTTCACAGGGTGTGTGTCCCTCTATATATAACACTTCATTTTTACTAGGTGGAAATTGGAATTTAATCTGAACTGGAACTGCTCTATATTTCTCGCTTGTCTATTTCAAGTTATATTTTTCTTTTGACCACCCACGAGGCCTCTCTGTGGTTTCTCTCTGGCAGCTCCCTGCTGCTCCAAGGCACTCCAGGCTGTTATGTAGCAGACAGATCCTGGCAGAGCGTGGGTGTAGAGCAGCAAGTGTGCTAATCAGCTGTGTGGCCTTCGTTATGTCAGAAGTGCCCTCTGCCCCTGAAAACACACCATGAAGTGTCCTAATCCAAAGAGAATATAGAATACTTGGTGTGAGGGCAAGGAAGAAGGGAACATCTGGAAACACCATAATGAGCAATGTACTTTACTAAAATAGACTTCTACCAAAAAAACCTAAGTAGAGTCTCTTGAGATATGCAGACTCTTCTTCCAGGGCTTTCCCTTGCACCAGACAGCTAAAATGTTCAGAAAGCAAATGTAGCTTATATTAACATATTGTGGTTTTTTATGTCTGAAAGAAGACTTGTTACCAGATAATCAGCCAATTCTCATACCAGAGATGTAATGAAGTCGGCGTGATCTGCATCATATTGAGGATGTGTGATTAAAATTCTATTCTTATGAAGATTTGTATCAGAGAATAGAAGCATGTATGTGAGTGCTCAAAGTCCAGGAAAAAGCATCAGAAATGTACTGGTTGTGTTTCATAAATGAAGTGTTTATGTTCTTTTTTGCTGTCTTTAAAGAATTGTCTTTTCAATTCAGCACATTGTATACTTTATTTTCTACATATTTTCCTGTTGCACTGGAAATAAAAACAGTGATTACAGAAATTTCAGAGGAATTTCTACTAGTTAATTGCTTTTTAATTCTAATCAATTAATTGCTTTAGTACAACCTGATTCAGTAGCTACAGAAAATCATTGCCATCGTAAAACTACTTGCAGGCCATATTGATATGAGTTGATAGTTTTACATTTCTGCTTTGCAGATCTCTGTACTGAAAGCAGCAGTTTGGCAACTGTTATGTTTGTTAACTATTTAATGAAAGACAAAGGAGTGAATATGGAGGTGTCAATCTGTGGTCCCATGTGTAAAAAAGTACAGGTTTTCTTTTCACTGGTTTAGAATATATGGCAACACTACAGTGAATCTGAATTTTTAATGGCATGTTTTACATGGACTCCAGATAGGACCCTGGACAGGATGAACATCTCTTAGGTATAGTTGGCATTCAAAGAACCAGAAAGCTAAACTTGTAATGGGATTTTTGGCACAAGAGCTTCTGGATGGAGCTCAAACAACCACAAAGGCAGATAAATGATACTCTGGTAAAGCACTGGATATCATTTTTGCCAAAGAGGTCTGGTGTTTACCTGCCTGAATAAAGGGGGTCTGCTTTCCTTCGGGTGAAATAATTACTAGTGGACCTGCTAGCAGCTCCATCCATGCTCTGCTTGAAGCTCTAGAGCCATTTCACTCACCAAACTCTCTTTATGCATCTCAGGTTTATCTGCAGTCAAATTTAGCAGCATGTATCATCAATGGGGACAGTGTGGGAAATGTTGCAGAAAGCTGCTAACAGCTGAACCGCGGCTGTTCCTCAAACGTCACACAACAGATAAACCGGAGCAGCCAAGCAAATACAGCACAAAAAAATTTCCTCTTTTTCAAAAGATACAGCATTAGGACGACATAGTGCAGGTTGCCAGGAGCAAAGATTCAGTGGTAGAAACTGCAACTGATTGGCGCAGCAGAGTTGCAAAGACTGTGTGGAGAATGACAGATTGTGCTGGGCTAGGTACTTCATTGCAATTTTTTTTTTGTATCCTCATAATGAAAGGTAAAGCTATTTCACTGCATGCATCAACCTCCAGAATAATAATTTCTGGTGGTTAAACCCAGGAAATTCCTCCCATATTTTTTGCAAGTTTTCTTGTGATAGAGATTGAAGATGAGAACTCCTACTTAACTGTATCTCTGGCAACACTGGAGCATCAGCGTTTCCCTGCTGTATAGGTGATTCTCCAGCTTTAGCTTGAAATAGATTTTCAGACAGTGAATGCAAGTCTCCTGTTAGCCCATCCATCCAGGACACTACAGTCTAGGGTACTTTGTCCATTGTGACCTATTTGTAATTTGTTTATCTTTTCTGTTGCTGTTTCAGTCCTAAGTGTCTCAAAGCATAAAAACATAAAGCTCCTACTGAGAAAGTAATGGTGAAATAAAAGGTCAAACCTTTTAGTACAGTGGCAGGTAAACAGCGAGTTTTGGCTGCCAATTTCAAATATGTGGTAGATGTTATTTACACTTTTATGTACTCTGTTTCATCTCCACTTTCACTCTCTTTTCTGAGACAGTTTCAGACTAGAAGGCATTTTAGTTATAACTGCTCCCTCTTGTGCTTATACCGCTCTGCTCTCTTCCACTGCATGGTCAGACAGCTTAGTCTCTAGGTTTTGCACTGAAATGGAAGAGAAACACTCACATGGACAGAAATTGGTCTCAGTGATTAAATGTCAGATGATGTGAATCACCACCCAAAGAACAGCACATAAAGGGAGTTCAGCCTCCCCAAGGACTGCTGACTCACTTCTGATGCCCTGCTTATCAGAGGGATGGATTGAGAGCCAAGGCTGTTTGAACAGTCTGTGAGTTATGGTTAACGCTTGGACTGTAACAAGGAAGCTCTAACTAAGCATGCAAACCCCGCCTGTTCCTGTGCGGCTCTGCTCAGCTGGCAGCCTGCTTGGTAGGCTTTGGCTGAGTGAACTGCAGTGAGCTGTTTGAAAAATGAGGGGATGCTGCATGGAACAAAGGGTTAAATGCTGACTGTGCATGAACTATAAAGTGTCTTCAGGTGTAGGCAGTAGAGTGGGAAGTGAGTAAACAGAAGCACTGGAATATGCAATGCTCGGGAATTACGGCATGGTACCAGACCATTATCTCAGCACAACTCAATTGCATCTTCACTCAGCTAACATATTTAGCTGCCTCATCACTGAAAAGCGGATCAGTTGGAGCTTGTATAAAGGAAAAATATGGACTTCTACACTTGCAAAGGCTCAAAGAGCATATTCAATATATGCATGATTATAATGCGAGGTTTAAGGGCTATTGCTAAAACCAGTGTAGGAGCAGAGGACCAGCCTGAAGTGTTATAATAATCCCTAGCAGTCTCAAGAGCAAGAAAACTATTACCACTTATTTCTGAGGACAGAGAGCAGCAATGGTGGCTTAGCTGAGCTGTAGGGATGGAGTCACCTGGAAGTGACACAGTGTGGTTGGCTTTTTTGGTTGGGGTTGTGTCCCCCCCTTTTGCCTGTCCCCCTCCTTTAGAGACATCTCATTAGCTTGTAGGTGTTAAGAACAGTCGATTCAGCTTGCAGATTGGGCTTTACATAGTTATGTTATGAACCAGGGAAAGACAGGATAAACTTCTATGTACTGTTTTTGTTTCTTCAGGTAGGCTGGGAGGCAGACCTTCATTTGCTATAACTGAGTGTTTTTCCACTACTTTCATGAGAGACTGCGATTGCATGTGATTGGAAGGTGAATAGAAATAAAAACCTTGTGTTTTAAGGTTGAGCATAGTTCATTTCTCTGTCAAATCTGTTGGGCTGTAATTAACATGTAGAGAACTTATATGTGCTGGAGGTTGCACTGAGCAGTTATTTGCCCAGGATTTAACTAGCTTACAGCATTATGGTGGAGTCGCTGGTCTGGAAGAGAATTTGTTGGCTCATGCTGCTGTCCCATGTCACAGTTAAATATTTCCACTCAAGAGAGAGGTTTTTCTTGGAGCCCTCCATAGAAGGAGGCCATGGTGTTTCCAGGCAGGGTATCCCACTACACTGTCTTCTGTGCTGTTAAAGTTGTCCTAATATCAGATCTTTATCTTTCTTATTGAAATAAGTTTATTCAATTCAGTACTCCAAAACTGGTCATAGTCTTGCAAAGAAGACATTAAACTATTTAAATGCCATTTATTTTAAACATTATTTGTGTTAAATATTGAGGGAAGGGTCTTGAAGTTACTTGTGAATCATTCACTGTTGTGATTGCCGATTTCCTTTGCAAGTATGAATTACAAAAAACTGAAAAAGACTTTTTTGCTTATGTCTATCAAATTTTGATGGATGATTTTTTTAATCCATAAATCAGTGCTTGGGAGTTTGGCCTTTGTAACTGGAATTTAGGGTCCAGCTAAGCCAATTTATGATACCTTAGGAATATCAAGTCATACTAAAAAAGTCTGAATCTCAGCTGGACATCTGGTTCAAAATTCTGAAAATACCTAATGCCCATTTTTTGGAAGTAACTAGTATCCCAGGAGACAAGGTTCTTTATCAATAGAGACCCACAGACACCTACAGACTGAGCTAGGCAATTCCTGAAACTTCAAAAAGTACTTATTCCTGCAAAACCTATTGAAATCAATGGAAGACAGATGCATTGAAGTTTTCAAAGCTCTCACTAGGTAATTTTTGCAACTAGCAAGTCTTTGAATATCTTTGATGTTAAAGTTTCAGTCTTTTTACCTTGATGTGTGTGAACAACAACCAAAGACTGATTAAATCTTTATGTAATATTGGTCAGATAAATTGGAAATTTTTTTTTTTAAAAAAGAGGACTTTAAGAGGTAGCGTGAGATCATGCAAGCTTCCTGAGTATATGCGTAACAAATTAGGTAGTCAAAACCACCACACCTCATTTTAAATATGTCTGACGGTGAAGCCCAGGATAGAGATCCAATCTTCCTACACAGCTGGAGAAAGGTAAGATGCTAACCTCACAGGTAATTACTTGATGCTGGCAATAGTAATAAAGCCAGCAGAGGGCTCATCTGCCCCATCCCACCTTAGCCAGCTTTTCCTGTGCAGAAATTTGTTGCCCTGTCAGCTGCATCAAGAGACCAGCCTGCAAACCAAAGCACTGCAATGATCTGGGTTAAAGCAGCCCTGTACAAAAACATGATGGGGGGAGGGGAGGGGAAGAGTTCTTTAATCATTTCAGTGATCTGGTTTGAAATACTGTCATGGTGGCTCTGTTGTGTAAGTATAGCTGTGTGGAGACAACCCCAGTGACACACAGCTGGAGAGGAAGGGGTAGGAGATCTTCAAAACTCCTTTGCCGTGAGAGCAAAGTGTCTGGTACCTCCACACTTAGATACTCTGTATTGCTCACTGGAAGACCCAGGAGCTATACTGGTACCTTACATTGCTCAGTTATATGCCTCAGTTAGGTACATGAAATAAAATGTTGTGAGTACTCTCTGTGTTACTGCTTTTTAACTGCAAGAATAGGCTACATACAATAACATAGGAAATGTTTGTAATGCAAAACTTATTGCTAATTAATTCCTAGCTTTTGTGAGGAATATTATAGAACACCTTAAAATGGAAATATTACATTAGCTATAAATAATGGCCCTATGTATTTTTGCTTTTCATAGAATCACAGAATCATTTTGGTTGGAAGAGACTTAAGTTCATCAGGTCCAACTTTTAACCCAGCACTGCCAAGTCACCACTAAACCATGTCCCTCAGCACCACATCCATGTCTTTTAAATATCTCCAGGGTATTTAAACCACTTCTCTAGGCAGCCCGTTCCAATGTTTGACAACTCTTTCAGTGAAGAAATTTTTCATAATAACCAATGTAAACTTGCCCTCATGCAACTTGAGGCCATTTCCTCTTGTTTATTGCGTTCTCCAGTTTATATGATGTAAAATTTTACCTTTCATGCATATTTTGGTACAATAGTTATGTGATAAAATGAAAGGTTTTGAAAAAGCATTTTGAAATATTTTGAAAACCTAAAATAAAATGTTACAAATGCTTCCAACAGAAAATAAGCTGTGAAAGATATTATTAATAAAGGGGAGTAATTTTGTCAAGGGAAGACTTGCCTTTTCATCAGCTGCCCCAATGCTTATCTCAATCTAACTCTGTTCATGTTTTTCAATTCATCCAGGGAATAAGCCATATCTTAGACATGATTATGCTAAACCTATTCTGCTCACAGATTCCTATCCTTGCAGAGAAGAATGAATAAAGAATTAAAAAGAAGGCTTCTGGAATCATAGCACCGTTTTTAATGAAAAACTAATGTACTATGTGTCTTCATATTTAAATTATCTCCATTTTCCTAAGAGGGAAACAAAACAGTTACAGTATTGTTAAATAGCAGTCTTCTCAAAAACTTTGAACAAAGTATCAAATTGCTGAGATTCTGTAAAAAAGAAAGAAAACTGGAGATAAACCTTCAAGAATAGAAAAGCCCTGTTGTTCTTTTCAAGTGTCATTGTAATATATGGTGATAGAAATCTGTCTTCTTTTGCTAGCACAAGCAGATTTAGATTTCTGTCTTCCTCCATAATTGTTTATTAAGAAATTCCTATTTAGCCCCTTGAGACATGTAATAGGGAATGAAAGGAATTGTGAAGATATTGCTATTTTTGTTTGATCTCACTACTTTTCACTTAATCAGTGAACTAGCTCTGATAACTTAGCAGGTGCACTTGCATTTGGCTTTATTCACTACTGGTTTACTATGTTATTTCTGAAAACATTCCAATGAAAATAATTGCAAATTCAATTACAAAGTAAACATTTTCATTTCTGGCTGAAAGTGACTTTGCCTTTTGTACATGTGTAGCAGTTGTTGCTGCATTGTCTAGACTTGATTTACATTTTAGTTGAGTTTTAGACCTTTTTAACAGATGATGATGCACCAAGAAATTATGCAACCATTTCAGTAATGGAGACAAAAACACTTTTTATAATTTGTTTTAATATGAGAGAGTCAGCCATAAGGAAAATATGTTGCCAACAGAACAGAAGTTAAACTTTGATAGTATTTTGACGTGAAACAGACTATGCTAGAAGAATCATAAGAGCCAGATGGTAAAAGTGATATTTCCTGTAACTGCCAGCATTAGAAATCCAAGCACTAGTACCAGCAATATAGCTACAGGACATACTTATTTCAAAGTCAGTTGAGTTGCAAATGGAAAAGTTGTCTGAGTATTTAAATTTTGTTTTAAAATTAAAATTTCACTTCCATTACTCTTTCTGAAATTTTAGTGTCATAGCTGCCATAGATACGAAATAGCAACCTATAAGCTACCTAAAAGAGAATTTTTTCCTCTCTTTCCTTCATGGCACTCTGATTGGTAATTGAAAACAGAAGTATTAACGTCCAGTTCATAGGTCTGCAGGAGTTTCTTTTACAGGAAGAGTACAGGAAGAACATCAAGAAGTCTTTGATTATTTTGTTTCTGCTGATAACCAGTTTGTATTTATTCCCTTTAGGTAATTAATTCTTTTGTACTTAAGTAAAATGGAATTAATACCAAGCAAGATTAGAAGAGAAAAAGTATGTTGTTTTCGTAGAATTCATGACTCAGATTGTGAATACTGAATGCATTTGTAGGTGAAGAACTTCTATTCTCATTCTGACAATGTTCTCATTTCTATTATCTGTCACTTTATTCAGTCAAATATGAACAAGAGTAATGTGATCCTGCACTGTTAAGATCAGAGAAGTGCCTGATGCACTTTAGAAAGTTTAAAAATTCCAAATGAATGAAAAGCCTAAAAGAAAATATAATACTTAAAATAGAACTCCGTAATATTATAGGACCTACTTTCTCTCATGCTTTAAAGCTAGTATTCCCATAATTTCACTGAATTATTTTAATGGCACCCTCATTTAAACATTGTATTTGAACTTTTTAATGTGGTGATCTAATCCTTTTGAATCATTATGCTGTGTATGATGTGGATTTGATAAATTTGAAGACAGAATTACTTCAGCATAGGCAGCGAAGTCAGGAATAAATCAGGGACCTTTTGAAATCAGTTATAGTTTTGCCTGTCTATTCAATAGATAAAATTTCACCCAGGATTTACTATTGATACGTTAGGGTGTGGAAAGGGGTGCTAGGAAAGATAATATTTATTTATTTATTTGTTTATTTATTTATTTAATTCCTTGGAAGTGTAAACCCCTGCAATGTATCTCCTGTATGCTTAAGTATATCATCTTGTAACTTTTTCACTGCAATTTCTGGAACTGTCTAGTACAGTCCTTCCAAGTAAATGAGAAGCCTTAAGTTTTAATGTGGTTTCATAAAATAAGCTTACCTGGTGATAATGGTCCTATCAAAGTCATTTAAGCAGAGAAATATAAATACATAATTATTGTAAAACGTGCTGTATTTTTAAACTTTACTGAAAGACCAGTAATTCTAAAATGGAAAACCAAAGCAGCTTGCATCAATACAGCTTCAGTGTTTTAACTGAGGCAGTTTACAAAATTACCAAGTCAACAGATTTATTCCTGTGCTACGTGTTTATAAACTGAAATACAGAGAAAAATTTTACTTTCTGTTGCACTCCTCCTAAGACAGAGAAATGCCAGGAATGTAATTCAGTTTCCTAAAATCCAGCAACAAAACAAGCTTCTTTCTAATTTTACAGCTAGAGTAGTTGCTAAGCCATCCTAACTCATGGGCAGAGTCTGATTCAGTTCTGTTGTTTTAATGAGATGCTGCTTAGTAATCAAATATATAAGAAAAATCAGCAGCAATGTGATCAGCATTTTGTAATTTCCTCACCCATTAATCTTCTAAAGCAGCGTAACTGCATTAGAAAGGTAAAATTAAGACAAATATTTCCTTTTGTTCTGTTCCTTCCTAGTTCAGCTAACTCTCTTGCGTAGATGTTTGCATGATTTAAATCTAATCTCGCTCAATATCTGGATAATGTGTTATACGCTTTAGTGAAGGAGATGAACCTGGAGTCATAAGTAAAGCTGCTGATATCCTAGTGAGCTGCTTGTTTGTACTATTCCTAACAAAGAGATGTTCTGTTTGAGGTGTCTCTCTAATTTCTTAAAACTCCATTTTTTCTCCCAGTTGCTGCCTGCCATTGTCTTAGAATTTTACCTGATGCAAGCCATATTCTTCTGCCTGGGCCAAGACAAACTCCTCAGCTGTTAGGTGGTAGCTGGTTCGCCTAATCCTACTGTTCTGCTCATAACAACATGTGAAGTTAAATTATTGTCCTTGGCAGTATGTGTTGCTTTCCAGAGGAACATTTTAGTTTGTTCCTGTTGGTCTCCTAGTACAAACTTAAGAGATTTTAGAGACCCTAGCTTTGCTAAGAGCTCTTAGAGAGTGGATTTCAGAGCAACCATTAATAACGAACAAATCTTACTGCCTTTTAAAGCACATTTACTGGGCTAATGAGTCGACAGAATATAAGGGTTATTGTGAACGTTGGACCAGAGTTGATAGATTATTTGCAGTATTGATTAAAAGTTGCAGCTCTACAGCTTGTAACCGTAACTAAATAGCACCAGTACTAAAAGCTAAAGACATGCACATTATATATTTGCAGTATGCATTGTATATATACTGCATACTTTTAAAGCTAGAAGGGATCATGAGAGTCATATAATTTCACCCTTGTAACACAGACTCTAGTAGTCCACAGAAAGTCTTGCACTGGACCCAGAACATACAGAAAATCATTAATCCTGGAATAAAAACTTCAACTAACATAAAATCAAATGTGTCTCTTAATAAATATTCCAAACGTTACTTAACCTTCTTGTAGTCATTGCGTGTAGTTTGAATTTATGTAATGTCAGTTGGATCCTTCAACTGGTTCAATTCCTTAACACATCTCTAAACGTAGTTTCAGTAGCAACATCCTTATGTTAAGCAAGTGTGATGAGAAGGTGACAGTAGGGTCAAATTGTAAGTAAGGATCAAAGGAATCAATTAGTAGTCAGCTCAGGCATACTGCATCAAAGCAGTGCTTTGCACTTAGGTGGTCTGCTTAAATTTAAACACTTTTTTCTGCCTTAAAAAAGGTGCTGACTTATTGAGTATCTATTTAGATTCAGGGAATCACTTCTTCCCAGTTCTCCCTAATCTGAAAAGATTGCTTTGAGTACCACTTAGGTCTCCCAACAGATATAGAGCAGAGGAATGCAAAATTGGTTTGGAATATTGAGTGTACAGTTAAATTATGTCTATGCATAGCTGACCTGAATGAACCTCCTTTGCACCCTTTCTGGGGCTGAAGTTGATGCTTAAGATAGCGAGTGCCTCCAGCTAGTGCTCTTGAAAATGAATAGGCAGGTCTGTGCAAACTCCCATAAAAGACAGAACTGAAACTCCTCTGTTACAATCTGTAGTATTCCTGCTGTTCCAGGCTGGGGCTCCCTTGAACAGAATGTACAAATTGTGCTAGTCTGTGTGGTGGTTTTCTGATATGTACAAATGTTAATTAGTGATTGGGTTGAGTTAAGTGATCTCATTTGCATTTCCAAACATCTGATGACTTTTGCATTACCTACTCTGAAGAATCTTAACTGTTAATGATAGTAATACAGTTTACTAACTCACATTTAAGCACAATGCATTTGCCAGCTTGTGTAGCACACCACAAATAAAGATGGCATTTACTGTTCTGTGTTTCTCACCCCAAAATGCAAGGTCCAGAAACTGTACAAATGTTTTCTTTATTCAAAGAGGAAGAAATTTTTTACAATGAGCGTGGTGAAACATTGGAACAGGTTGCCTGGAGTGGGTGTAGATGACCTATCCCTGGAAACATTCAAGGTCGGGTTGGATGGGTCTCTGAGCAACCTGATGTAGTTGAAGATGTCCCTGCTCATTGCAGGGGGGTTGGACTAGATGACCTTTAAAGGTCCCTTCCAACCCAAACTATTCTATGACTCTATGAAAGTGCTTTCTAAACATACATTAATAAATGAGGGCAAGTTTTAAAAACTTCAATAAATAACATTTATACCAATTCAGAAAGTGGAGACTGAGCTTCAGGAAAAAAGACAGCAGGAAGCCTCAACAATCATTTCCTTTCTTGTTTCACATGTTGTTGTTTTGTTTTGTTTTGCTTTTGCCACCTTGCCTAGCTATTAGAGTTGCTGGTACTTCTGTGGTAACTGGTCCAGCCTGATACAAACATGCTTCAATAGAAAAACAGAGAGGCATTCAGATAATCCCAATTCATAAATAAAAGTTAAATACTTCATACAACGTTTTTCTTTTGAAATTGAGCTGCCTGCAAAGCATGGGTAATCATGGATGAAGACATTTCAAAGAGAAAGGCTTGTTACTTCACCTCAGGGCACAATAATTTTTGCTTTTGGAAAGCTGGCCTGGGAACAGTGCTCGAATTCCAAACGTTACCCTCTTAGTTAAATTATTAACTGGAAGGTTGTCTGTCCTCCGCCTGTTGCTGTTTCAGGTATTTTCAATTCTTTCAAGTACTTGTTTTTGTTGGAAAAAGTTTTACTCAAATAGCAAAGGCATTAGGAGTAAAGCCATTTGTTCTGCAAAAAATGAATGTCTTTTTATATAGTTGTAGGCTATTTGACTAATCCTCCCTTATGGGATACCAGGCGATTTATATCTCTTGTTTGAAAATGAGACGTTTCTGTAAATGAAGGGAAGAAAGCATGGACAAATGATATACCAGAAACCTGTCAGTTTTTCTTGGTTGTAGATTTTGTCTCATTTCCCACAGTCCCTAGCTTTTCTTTATTTTCCAGTGTTTCCCTGAAAAGGTTAGGTTCATTGTTTTCATATCTGGGGCATTTGATCATTCTATATACTTAAAATCCAACATGATACTTGGATTCCTGTTGTACTTTTTAGTAGTCATTACTCTGAGCTGAAACTACCATTTCTTTTGCAATATTGATCAACTCAGTTGGCTTCTTTATCAAGGAATTATATTGCAGATTAGTCATACTATCAATGCTAACACCTATATTATGATAGTGGGTAGAAAGATCTTGGAGAAGACTAGAGATTGAAAATGGATGAAATTAGGCTTTAGAGGGGGCAAGGCATTTCCTCAAATTATATTTTTAAACACTAATAAAATGGTAGCTGTGTATACTTCCCATCTATAGGTGGTAGTCTCCAGTGTAGGATGAAGGCCAGGTAATGCTAACCATGTTTTTGTGTGTGCTTATCTATGTGTATACTAAGGTTACTGCTTGAGGCCTCTGGGGTTTTTCATGCAGAATTTATCAAATAATATTTCTTTTCCAGATTTCAGTGGAAATAATACAGAGTCCTCCTAGTCTCAAGAATCCATGATAAAGCACAGTGGAGTTCTATTAATAATTAGTCTGCTGATTTTATGGGGACCTCTGTGATTTCAGGTAGAATTTACAATTTATTTAGATGATGTGAGTGTTTATTTTAGCTGTGCAGTGAATATTCTCAATTTAGTTATCATCTATTTAATTTCTTCTAAGAAAGGAAGAATAATAGGCATAACTTTTCATAACTATGAGGTGTAGCTTGTATAAAGGACAACTCTGCTATCTAAAATAGTTTTGTAACCTTTCTAGGTGATATCTAAGCAATTTGGCTATGTCTGATTGGCTGCATACAAAGGCTTTTAGTGTTGTGTGGCAAATGGTAATCCTATCATTTTAGGAACAGTCTTAAACTCGAAAATGTTGCAGACTTTTATAGTGCCATCCTTTCAGGAGCAAGACTTAAATGAAAGGCAGAGAAAGGCAGAGAATGAATACCTACACAGCTGCCATTACATGCTTACTTACAAAAATACTTTTTAAAATCTGTCAATGCCTTAAGAATTCACATTCTGTTTGAGTTTAAGCTGTTCTTTACTTGACACTTTGTCAATACACTGATACTGTTTGGGAGTCATCTTATTTTTCTTAGCTGAAAACTCAATTGCCTTTTAAATGATTCTATAGTTGGCATTAAATGTTCCATGAAGCACAGGAATGAAAATGAGTGCAAACATTTCATGCTTTAATGGTTGTAATGGCAGTCCATGCAGTGGACTGGAGCTTCAAAAATAACCTGTGACTAATCACTTTGTGACCACATTGTTGTGCTTTGAGATCCCCAGTGAGACTGTACATGAGATACCCTGACATATGTCTTGCTGGTTTACAAGGTGAAAATTTGTGATTTGTTTCTATATGCACAGTGGTGTGCGCCCTGTTTTTTATTGCCACAAGTGGCCCTAAAAGGGCTGTAGGGAGCAGAGTAGTGAACCCTCATTGTGGGACTACACAGAGGGATGAGAATAAAGAGGGGGGAAGGACAATAGCTCCCACAACCCTTCCCTTTATCTTCTGCCAAATATATTGCATTTTCAGATATTGCACTAATTAACGTTTGTGCGTATCAGAAAACCACCGCATAGGAAGGAGGAAAACAGAAACCTGTCAGGTTTGCAATGATAAATATACTGTACTTAGTTGTTATTTTTTTAAATAATAATTTTTGATTTTTAGTAAGTATGTTTTAAACTGCTCTATGATTACATGTCAAGTCAGAGTTCTTCAGTTTCACACAAATAGAATTAAACCTTTTTTTCTTCAATCAATCATCTGCCTGCTTTTTTCTGGTGTATTGTGACAGCATATTGAAGAAAAATTAGAAAAATATGATGAGTTCAGTGGAGCAGGGCACCTTCCAAAAATGTTGTAACCCTTATACTGCCCTTTAAAAAAATAGAATGGTTTATGCCTGATATAAAAACTTGTTGCTTAATATCTTCTAATAAATTACACTTATTATGCTATTGATGAGTGAGTCTATTTTTGCTTTTTCTTGGGAGGTCATGTTGTTGTATGAGTTTAGTCATTCAGTTTGGGCCTGTCAAAGGTAAACTTAATTGCAGAGTTGCAGAAATACATTTTTCCTACAGTCCTCCTGTAGATCATTTGCAAACCTGGGTTGTGTGTGTTTTAGTTGGAAACCTTAATAATGAAAGGAGAAGAAGCAGCACTAGCAACAAAGAGAAAGACTGCTCCCATATTTGGGTCACAGACTCCAAGGCTTCCTTTTGCTCTGTCTCTGCTGGCAACTCTGCAGCCAAAGGCCACCTATTCTGGAGTACTGATGTGAGGAAGTCTTTATCACTTTCTCCTTTTCCTCACTCGATGCATTTCTCACAATCTCTCTCCAACCTGTGCTGTTTTTTTCCGCTTCTTGAGCTTCAGTATCTCTCCAGATGCATGTGCAGACAAGAGATCACACCATCAAACACTGTCCACCTGTTTTGCTGGTAGGAGGCTTTCTGAGTACTTAACTTGCTGCACAAGCAGATTTCACTAGTTACAATACCAATCAGGTAATGCAAACTTGCTCTGCAGCTAGGTAGTGGGGCAAAACAGGAGATGAAAATAGAAGACTAAGGTATTTGTACTTAGTCTAAGGTCCAGGATACCCATTTCTGAACATTATTCATTTTTAAGAAGTTACTGACTTGTGTAGGAAATCTAGCTGCCTTTCAAGTAGTGCCTGTAGTACTGTCCTAATACTAAGTTAAAGAAGAATTCAGAGCTTTTATTGCATCAATAAAAGTATTATTTTTGGATGACAGGAGTGTGAAACAAGGTCTCGTTCACTTTTGATCATTCAAAATGCCATAGGGTTGTTGAAAAAAAAGGAGGATTAAAGTATTTAATAAATATAAATAAATAATAAAGGACTTAAGTGTTTGTAACAAATACTCCATTATTTTAAAGTTTATCTGCTGTGAAATATCTGAAGGATTTTCAACTTAAAAGGCATGAACAATTCAATCTTGTATGGTCTGGTTGTCAGAAGCAAGGAGATGTAAGCTCTCTGGTTATGTGTTTTGCATTTATCTTAGAATGAAAAATACTTGCTTTCAAGACCTTGGCTGATGTTACTGATGGCTGCTTTGTGTAATACTTGGAGACTTCTCTAGACACAGGATGTATTATGTTCATATACTGTGAGATGTCGTTTCTTTGAAAAGTCCAATACAACACAATCCTGCATATAAAGTAATTTCTCAGCTCTGTGAGATTTTCATAGTAAAACAACTCAAGACTGATCCAATATTTATTTATTTGCAGCATTTGGACTCCTGCTATAGTTGACTATCTTATACACCTCTAAAAAGCAGGGCTAATTATTTAACCTTGAAGGTGATGTCCCAAAAATAAAACGGAGAAAAAACATTAGGGAATATCAACTTTGAACTTGTCCCTGTGGAATAAAATGCAAACAGATAATGAGCATTTTTATTATGCTATTGATTATTTGAATATAAACGGATTTTGAGAATGGAGAGATATAACTTTTTATGCCATTATGACATAACAAAATTACTGCACATTAAAACATTTAAAACAATTGTGAGCTCTGATAGAAAATCAGCAGCCGTGAACTTATTTGTTCAAAATAACCTCTAGGGTTGGACTTGTAAGAAGGCCAATGCAAGAGCAACCTTCCTACTCAATTTATCTTTGAATTTGCGAGTGGTGCAAACTGCTACTGGAGTGCTGTTTTGAGTTATGGAGAATGAAGTTCAAGAATGATGAAAAATTAGAAAATGCTCAGACAATATGACTTATCATGAAAGAACTCAAGGAGTTCAGTCAAACTGATTACAGAGAACTGAAAGTTGGACAGGATTAAATGGCTGAACATTGAAGCAAGACAAATCCAGATGATTGAGGTACATTTTTTTTTTAATTTTGAGTGTAGTCAATCAGAAAACTAGTTAAGATTGCCATGGAGTCTTCATTGTGGCAACATTTTTAATCAACCTTGGATGTTTCAAGAACACATCATTTCATTCAAATAACAATTAAATCTGGACAACAATTTAGGATGGATTATGCAGGCAATCAAGTCTGATCACAGTGATTATTTCAAATTTTGTAATTGGTCTAAGCCATTTTAAGTTAGAAGTAGAGAAAGAGGAAATACATTAGAGTGCTGTTAGATGATTTCATGTGTATAAAATTTTTCTATATTCTTGGATAGACTTTCCAATTAAGTTCATAGAGGTGATGCTGAAACTATTTTGAAATTTTTGTTACAATGTACTAAATATTATTTTAATAAAAGAACCTCTGATGTTTGCAGGGGGTTTTGTTGTGCACAGGTTTAAGATTGTGCACTATTTCCTGCTCTTTGGAGGTAAATGAAAGGCAGTTTGCTTCAGAAGTTCTTGCTTGCTTTCTGACATTTAGTAAGGCTGTAAGCAGTTAACCTAAAACCATATTGAGCCATACTTGTCACCCATATTAGCTGCTCTGTACTGTGGGACACGAGTGGTTGTGTGGTCATATATTAACACTCGGCATCTGTTTTTTAAAATAAAAGTGTGATTTTGGCATTTATTGAAAGTCAGAATTTCTCGTACTGTTTTATACTCAAATTTACCAGCAAAACAAGCAGAGCAGAATGAAGACTTGGGTTGACATTCTTCATGTTAGAAAGGTCAACTTTAAATTTCATAATTCTTCAATCACAATGCATTCTGTGATTTGGGCTTTTTCTCTTGTCTGTTGTCTTAATTGGTTCACATGGTACCCAATATTTTATAAGCCTGCGCTATGATGTTGATCTTCTAAGGATGCATAGAACAGTAAGACTTTTTTTTTTTTAAGTGTGTCATCTTACAGGTATGTTTCACCTGTTTCTGTCAGTATAATAGTTCCATTTCCACTTGCTAACTTGGTATTGTTCTCTTTTATTTTCTGTATTTGATCTGTCAGCTCTCACACTTACAAGGAAATGTTTAACAACCTCAGTATTAATATCTGAATTGTTGATTTATTTTTGTCATGGTCACTTGAAATTGACCAAGCTGAGACATATAGATAGGCTTTCCTGTTTGCTTTTGACAGACTCCGTCAGATTTACACTTTTCTTACAATGAGTGTGTGTCTCTCTTGCCATTCTCAAGGTGGCACATTGCTGATTTTATCTCTTCATTTCCATCATGAGAAAATTCTTATAAAGAGAGAAGATAGAAGATAGATGCAGTTTCATGAAAAGTATTAAAAGTTTCTTCAAAGGCAAATATCAAATCCTCAGTGCATTCTCCTCTTCACTCTTCATCAAGCAAGTAGACCTCTTTTTCTAGGCTATAAAAGACATGATGTATTCCAAAAGCCTTTCAGCTGAAAAAAAATAATGACTTGCCATTACTAGTATTTTCTACCTCTCTTACTCCTTCTACTATATTATTCAGATTCTGTCTTACCAATAGGCTTAGAGAGCATTTTTACAGTATAGTCTCTTTAGATTCCAACAGCCTACAATACAGCATGATATCTATCAGTCTAAATTCTATAGAAGAGAATAGTAATTATGTGAACCTTTGTCTGACTGTAGAAAAATTTACATGCAACATTTGCTTTAGCACACATTTTTCCCCTTTTACCAAAATATTCCATTACTCTTCGTGTTCTATCTCATGTTAGCCCATGCCTAAGAAGAAATAAAAATAAATAACTTCAGTTCTGCTCCAAGAAATAACTTCTTTGATGATGATGATGATGATATAGGGTTACATGTTTATCCTTACATTTTTCTAGACAGTTTTTGATATAAATGGGAAGTATACTGTAAGTATAGCCAAGTCACTGGTATATTAAAAAAGCCAGGGTAATTTTGTTTTCTCTCTTCAGCAGAGGCAAAGTCTTTGCAATTGAAATTTAGCAGTTATTTTTATAATCTCTCAATTTAAATAGATGACATTTATGCTTTATTCATCTGTGCACTGTAAAGTGATATACTTTGTAGCAAAACAAACACTTATAACTTGGAATATAAAAAGGGACCTATTCTAGTACCTGTGGTTATTGTTTCTTTGAAGTTAAAATGCACTTATATGAGAAATGCAAAAATACCTGAAAGTAGTCTTCTAGCCGATGCAGTTTATACAGGTTTCAGGTGACTTAATTCATGATAAACAAATCTATCAAAAGCAATTGAATACAAGGACGTTACTTTGTGTCATGCTGTCCCTGATCTGGAAGTCAACAGTGTGGGACATTATGAAAGGAAAACATCATCTATGCTCTTGCTGTGTTCTTCTGCTCTTCCATGGGCATCTGGTGTTTGCCACTGTGAAAAACAAAAAGATTGGATTACATGGATTTTTAATTTGATGATGTCATGATCCTTGTACTTTTAAATTTTGACCACAGTATTAGTTTGTTTAGTTACAGGCATGCTTCACAAAAAAAAAAAAAAAAAACCAAAAAAAACCAAAAAAAAAACCAACAACCAAAACAACAACAACAACAACAACAAAAAAGAAATGTGGATAAATAACCTTATGCAAAAGTTTTCATGCTAAGCCTATTTAAAATGGGCATTCACCTTCTCTTCCATTCATTACCCTAAAATGCAGGATACAGTTAAATGTCATACTCTGGATTTCATTGCGGTAGCATAAAGTGTTACTACTTTTTCTTATAGTTACTACACCACTAGCTGGGGTAAGTAGTAACAGAGTTAACAGCACCTACTCCTTTCAGGGCAAATTAAAACAACTGGCATAGCTTTCAGTGCTGATTCATGGCCATTTATTTTACTTTGCTCCAGATGAGGAATGTGTAGATGGCCACTACTTACCTGTCTTAGAGTTTTGTGAATTCTACCCGACTGCTGCCACTAAGTGCTCTAGCCTGCAAAACATTTTCCATTCACTCCATCGCCTCTGTCATAGATACCATTCCCAGCAGCTTGGCTTTCTCTTCTCTTTGTCAGAACCTTTACTGGCATCTCACATGCATGGTGGAATGGTTGGCTGTCCAGTCTCATGATGGCAACAATCAATATAACCTCTGTCTGCGCATGTCCCTGAGACAGTAATTTTGGCTGGCATTTCCTTTGGCTGGTGATAGTTAGGTTACTAGAAAAAGGCCTTGTGTACAGACAGGTATGAATTAATTTAATTAAAGCAGGTTAGACACTTTAAGCAAATCTTGATTCCTTAGCTTAGCTAAACTCCATTTCTAACTGACCTTAGTAAATCTCCATTTAAACTGCTAGTTATTATTAATCATGTGAAAATAGATGGATTACCTGAATTTAAATACACGTATTGAAATTAACTACTTAAAACTTAGAATCATAGAATCATAGAATCTTCATGGTTGGAAAGGACCTTTGAGATCATTGAGTCCAACCATACACACACAAAAAAACCCCCTACAATCTCTGTCACTAGAGCATGCCCTGAAGTGCCAAATCTACACGTTTCTTAAATACCTCTCGGGATGGTGACTCAACCACCTCCCTGGGCAGGCTGTTCCAGTGCCTGACCACTCTTTCAGGAAAGGAATTCTTCCTAATATCTAATCTAAACCTCCCCTGCCGCAGCTTCAGACCATTTCCTCTGGTCCTGTCATTATTCACCTGGGAAAAGAGGCCAACACCCACCTCTCTACAACCTCCTTTCAGGTAGCTGTAGAGGGCAATGAGGTCTCCCCTCAGCCTCCTCTTCTCCAAACTAAGCATGCCCAGTTCCCTCAGCCTCTCCTCATATGGCTTGGTCTCCAGACCCCTCACCAGCTTGGTAGCTCTCCTCTGGACCTGCTCCAGCACCTCAATGTCCCTCTTGTACAGAGGGGCCCAGAACTGAACACAGTACTCGAGGGGAGGCCTCACCAGGGCCGAGGACAGAGGCACATCCCGCTGGCCACGCTATTCCTGATACAAGCCAGAATGCTGTTGGCCTTCTTGGCCACCTGGGCACACAGCTGGCTCATGTTAAGCTGGTTGTCCACCAGCACCCCCAGGTCCTTTTCTGCCAGACAGCTTTCTAGCCACTCTTCCCCAAGCCTGTAGCGTTGCTTGGAGTTGCTGTGACCGAAATGCAGGACCCGGCACTTGGCCTTATTAAACCTCATACAACTGGCCTTGGCCCATCGATCCAGCCTGTCCAGGTCCCTCTGTAGAGCCTTCCTACCCTCAACCAAATCAACACTCCCACCTAGTTTGGTGTCATCTGCAAATTTACTGAGGGTGCACTCAATCCCCTCATCCAGGTCATTGATAAAGATATTGAATAAAACCAGCCCCAAAACTGAGCCGTGAGGGACACACTTCTTCAACCAGTCAATGTGAAGACCAAAGCTGGCTGTGGATTAGATGTGACACACATTTTTCTCAATTAGGATAAATACAAAATACTAATGGTCAGGCTGTGCTATAAAGTGAGCTACAAAGTACTCTAGGAAGACACACATCTGCATTTTCATGGTTTTGGTTTGGTTGGTTTTTTTTTGAATGAGATTTGTATTTGTAAGTATCCACCTGTGAATAATTTCTGGTTTTGCTCCTTGCCTAAACTCTGGCCATAATCCTTTGACTGTGATGCTATTACTGTTTCCAGACCAGTTAGTGATGCCTAAGAGAAGTTTTTGGTATGCAGTGTGGAAGCTGGCCTGATTAGACAAACTGTGTGGTGACAAAGATCTTGATTTCAAACTCAAATATCTTTTGTGGTGTGGGAAAAAAAAAAAAAGAAATATAAGGGCTAAAAAACAGGGGGAGTCATGCAGAAAGTCCAAAGGGAAGTGGATTGGAGTTGTATTTTACTTTTAAAGAAGCATCTACAGGGTGTGGGGTTTATATTTGGGCTTGGGTTTTGGGGGTTTGATGTTTTGGTTTTTTTCTCTAGGGATTTTCAGATTTGTAAATCTGGAGTGGGTTTAACTTTACTCCCAATCATGTGTGTTCATGTATCTTTTTAATCTTTTCAGATGTGCTACCATGCTTAGATATGTAAAGGTTAGGACAGGGACTTGAAAAAACAGGAATATATTCTTCTCTATAACATGCTAGTAGGGAGTTTAGAGCACAAGCCTTATGAGGAGCGGCTGAGGGAGCTGGGTTTGTTTAGCCTGATGAAAAGGAAGGTGAGGGGAGACCTTATCGCTCTCTACAACTACCTGAAAGGAGGTTGTAGAGAGGTGGGGGATGAGAGGAAAAGCTCTCAAGTTGCATCAGGGGAGGTTTAGATTGGATATTATGAGAAAGATCTTCACTGAAAGGGTTAACAAGCATTGGAACCGGCTGCCCAGGGAAGTGGTGGAATCGCAATCCCTGAAGGTATTTAAAATATGGGTAGACGTGGTGCTTAGAGACAAGGCTTAGTTGTGTTTTTGGCAGTGTTAGGTTGATAGCTGGACTTGATGATCTTAAAAGGTCCCTTCCAACATAGATGATTCTATGATTCTACAATTCTATGCCTGCCTTGGGGGAGAAGCTCATCCAAGCACATTCTGTGAAAGGGGAGAAACAAAAGCATGAAAAAGATATTAAATGTGCCTGAAAAAACAAGTGGAATTAATGGGTCTTAGTTGTCTCCAGCAGGATTTCTGTCCTGAGCAGTAACTGCTTAGTGTCCTGGGTATAGCAGCTACCTTCCACTCAGTGAGGGAACAGAGAACCACGTCTTTGTCCTGTATGCACTTAATCAGTGGAGATCACTGCCTTACAGATCTGCCTGAAGAATGGACTAAGTAAAAGATGGGCTGTGGATGCTGAGAAATTACTCTGACCACCAAAGAAGTAAAGGGGCCTTTGCTTTTGAGGAAAGGCAGGAGAAAACAGCAGAGCACAGGGCTAGAAAGAGATATGGATGTACCAAAGTAGCATTTGTAATGTCGTCCCAGAGTAAGCACAGAATGCTAAATAAGGGGTGGAAAAATGCTTCCAGGCCCTTTTTCTAGTGGCGAGTTAGGTCTCTAAAGAAAGATACTGAGTTTTACTCATTTCTGATGAGCTAAAAGAAAGTGATCTTTCACATCTCCCTCCCTCAAGAATAATTGGGACTGCACCAGAGGAAAAAAAACCCTGATGCTATTATAAAGGTTTTCTTTTTCTTCAATGATATAATCTGTGAATTTTTGGCTACTTCCTCTGTGCAAATACAGTAGTCTTAGTTTACAAATAGAAAACTGGATATTTTTTAAAATATTTTCAATATTTTTATCATTAAATGTATTATCAAAGCATTTATTAACACTTCCCATTTCTGAGAAGTGGCATTTTAGATAAGCGTTTCAGTATGTATTCAAGAAGTCTTGATAGTTTTTGTGAGAGAAGGAGGAAGGAAATCAGTTTTTTCCACTTTTGCCTTATGTGTTAAATTATAAGCTATTTTTCTAATTTTTCAACCACCTTGTGCAGGTAGAAACTTGCTGTACCTTGTATCTGATCGTATTTCTAACTCCTACACTACAGAATCCCTGAAGATCCACTAAGAGAGGACATTGGCAAAGAAATAAAAATGGTTTAGTTTTGCTTTCTGTGTTAATCATGCACTGCACATAGTAGAGCTATGTCTTTGACTTGCTCATATATTTTTGGCCTGTTTAATCTCAGCAGAGAATTGACATGATTAACTGACTGCAATCTGTGGATCCAAGAGAAGGTGTAAAGAACTTTTCTCTATTTGCTTCTAATTTCTAAAAAATCATTAATTCATCCATGCTGTTCTTTGTAGCACAAGTTGAACACAGATGCAAGTATAGGTGTTTCTAGTGTCATTCAGTTGTGCAGATGCAAGAACAGCCCCTTTGAAGACACTTGATTTTGAATGACAGCTGCTATCTGTCATTAAAATATAGCAGTTCTAGGAGCTTATCCTGTTACACAACTGTAAGCCAGACGTGGAAAGGATGCTTTGATAGGCTGCAGACAGAAGTTTACTATGAAGCAAAGGAAAACTGAACAAGTTGGGGGATAAAAATATTTTTGGAATCTGCTTAAAAAAATCTTTAGTGGTTAAAGGAAAGTTTGTGAAATCCTTATCATTAAGGGCATTGTCCATTTGTTACATTCTTGTCTGTCTTTCCCTATTACTTTTTTGCTTTTAGTCAGCCTGGATGTTAATGCAGGAAGAATGGGAAACAAGCAAGAGGAGATGAAAATCTTAATGCACAATTAACATTATGACTTAATTGATGTAACAGAGACTTGTGGAATAACTTGTCAGACTGGAATGTTAATAAAAAAGGAGGGACAGATAAGAGGGAAAATGTATGTTGCTCTATAAATCAAAGATGTGTATGCTTGTTCTGGAGTTCAGAATGCAGAAGGAATGGTATCTGCTGAGGGTCCGTAGACAATATTTAAAGGAGAAAAATAGGAGGCACTATAGTGTTTATGCTGCATGGTATACTACCAAACTTGGAATGATAGGTAGACAGTGCTTTCTGGGAGCAGCTACAGACTAAATCAAAGCATTGGATACTGCAGTAGGAAGAATTTCCCAGAAATCTTTTGGGGAAGGAATACAACAAGGTATTAACTATCTATCACATTCTTGACGATTTTGTTACAGCTTCCTGGTACAGAAAGTTGAAATACAGCTCAGATGCATACTGTCTAAGTAATGGGATTTCCTTGAGAATGTGAAAATGAAGGGCAACTTCTTGAAACAGATGAAAAGAAGGGAAAGTCAGAGAATAACAAAATCAAACCAACGAATTGCAAGAAGCCAGTGCAGTGAGCAAGTTGATAGATTAAATTTCTTGAAAGGCAAGTTTGGAAAAAATTAAGCTGTGTCAGTTTAACAAAAATGGGAATGGCAGCAAAGACACAAACTAACAGTAGCTTTAGTGAATCGCAACATGAAAATAAATGAAGCTATTTATGTTGTCCCCAAAATGTCAAACATGTCATAGGGGTGTTGCAGTGTAACCTGATGCTGCACACGAAAGGAAGGCAGAGCACTAGGAAGGGATGGACATATGCTATTTACGTTTGGGAAAAATTATCCTCTGTGCTTTAAATGTACTTGACAATGTTGAAGCCACTTTACTGTGAGCTTTTCTATGTAATTTGGTTGTTTCTGTACCAAAATATACATATTCATACACTTTAAATTTAAAGGTCAGAAATATTTATAATGTTTTAAGGAATGCTTTTCTTAGATTTAAGTATGCATGCAATTTGAAAACTGCCTGTAAATTATAGCAGTTAGAGAATGTTTCCTTTTGATTGTAATCTCTCCCTTGTATACCTTTAGCTTTTTTTTTCTTTTATCTTATATAATAGGGTTGAATTAAAGTTTATCACCTAAATCATTTCTTGAAATGATGAAGATTTGTGAAGAAAGTGGACAAAACCCCAACAAATTTCTAACTTTATTTTAAGTTGTCAAGACAGTATTAGATTTCTGTTTTTCAATAATATCTTTCTATAATATAACATGTACCTTGTTTCTAATAGCTGGCTGGTGCATGGGTATGTGTGTTTTGAGGAGAAGGAAAGAAAGAAACAAGAAAAACCCTTTCCTAGTCAGTCTGTAGGGGTTCACGTTTAATATTTCTTATACTGCAGAAGTGCCATTTTGATAATTTTTATTCCTTTTGTTTTTAACTCATTAACGTGATGATTTTATGGCCTAGGAAGAAATAGACATATTATGAAGATTTTTCTCTGGATTGTTAAAGTGAATGTGCCACATATCCTGTGTATTGTGTGGCAGAAGTAGGATACTGAAAAGATTTTAAGCAATCCTTGGTTCACAGGCTTTTAAATCTAAATATATGTAATTATCCATTCAGAATTTCTGATCAATGCAGATTCTCTTATTTAGTTGGGAAAAGATTTTCTTCTGGATTATATGGTATCAGATACTTTCTCGCCTTCATGTATTTTGCTTGAGCTGTGAATTAAATCCCTTCTGGGTATAAGTACTGCTGATTTTTATGGCCTCTTTTTAAGTGCTTCATGAAGTCATAGTCACACAAATTATCTTAGTCACATTCTAATTAAATAGCATGAGATCTGTGTTTGCATTTCAGAATTCTGTCTCCCACTCATCATAAATATAGCAAAATGTGTGTATTTTTGCACAGGCAAATGTTATGTGTGTATGTCTATATATGAAAACATGTAAAAATATGACATGCCTCACACATCTGTTTCCAGAATGAGCTCTCAAAAAAGAATGCAGAAGGATTCAAAACTAGTTTTTGGTTAAAACTGTAGATTCTAGTGGTTAACTTGGCCATCCAATAAAAAAAAAACAACAAAAAAACCCCCAAACCCCCCAAAAAAACAACAACTGGAAATCTTTGTTACACTGCCTGGGATAACAATCTAATGCTAGATAGAGGGAAAAAATAGGCAGGCAGAATTGATTTTATAAGATGATGATGTTTTATTGCCTGTCACGAAGACTGTTCAGAAAAGCAGAATTTTTAGTGCACTGTAATGATTACTATAACAGTGGTTTGTAACACAGTCCTGGAGACAGAGCTTGATGTTTAAGGGGAAATTTAAAGAAAGAAAAAATCTTACTGTGGATGGTAGAAGAATGAAAAAAAAGAACGTTATTCTTTGAATATAAAAGCGTAATCTAGAAATTAATTTGAAAATCTAGATTTACAGATTTAAAGTTCAGTTTCATAATTGTACTGGGATGATTTCACCTAGTACTGAGCAACAGACATCTAATGAATAAAGTTAAAGATGTGCAATTAAGCTTGTTTACTTTCTAAAGATCCACTTATTGGCACTGGATGTACCTAGGTTACTAGAACTAGAAAATGAAGGTAGGTTTGTGCCTGATGTAGATTTGCTGTCGTAAATCCCTATTATTTCATTATCCAGTCATGAAATGACATAGTTTTGGAAACTTCTACCCACAAATATGCTTGCATTTCTTACATACAGTTCTGCTGTATTTCAGATTCATCATAATAGTAATGAACCTACTAAGATAAACTTACGCCGCTTCTCTCATCTGGGAAAAATGCACAGTTCTGAAATGTCACGGACACACTGAGTGGCAAGCTCTTTGTTTGCCAGCCACACAGTGCAGCAGGTTTAACTAGCTGGTAAAGTCCTGGCTTAGTGGGCCAGGCCATGGTGTTCGTGTGTGATTGTCCCAGTTATTGCTGTAGCCACATCTCAGATGGGAACATAATCAGTTAAAAAGTAGAAACTTACAGAAATATTATCACCATCATATATATATACTTACTAGTAATTGTACTAAGTCTGTTGGGACTGCATTCTGCTATTTGCATTTATGTCATGTTTCCTACTTTGTTTCATCTTTCCTAACAATTTTTTTAACTTAGCATAGAAACAATTTAGCAGTATCTCTACTGTCAAATCTGGGGAAGAAGTTTAAGCCGTCAAATATGTAAATGCCAAGTTCATTACTCTTGAAACAGAGTCTGTATATAAATGCCTAGGCCTGAAATGCAGATGCTCAAATCTTCTGTTCCCTACTGGTATCTATGGAGGTAGCTAAATTTGTCATTGTCTGTAAAACTGCATTGTATCATAAACTGGCATCACTGAAGAGTTTGGCAGTTAATGCTCTTCATGCCTAGATTTTCATGTGGAGTGTTTCTCTGGCATCTTGCCTGCGGGATTTAATCTAATAATCATTCTATGATTATGGGCTGGTGAACAAGTTCTTGTGCGGTAAGCCAGAGTATGTATACATGCTGAATCTTAGTTTATAAAAATTACAATGCATATTCTTACCTTGCAGAGGAATTAAGGGAATTTCTTTTTCTTGTTGAAGGCTCAACAGGATAAGGCTGTTACTCCAGACTCAGAATTTATCTAGGGCACATAATATCCTGCTATTTTAAATACTAGCTTAACTAACTGCTGTTCTTTGGTGTCCCCTGGTGATATTGTTCCTGAATTTACTCTAATCTTAAAACTTCAGCAGAAAGTAATAGGGGACTTTAAGGACAGAGTGCCAATTTTCTTCTCCTTTAGACACTTGGTTATAGTAATTTGTGCAGCTCCAGAAGAGAGCTCCATCTCAGAATCTATGAAACATGCATCCTATGTTACACAGAGCACTCCCTTTTGAACTGGAAGATGTGTATACAAGACCCTCTTCCAAAGTGGGTGGGGGGTGAAGCTCAGCCCAGAGCATCTCCCAGAGCTCCAGGAGCACTCAGACTTTTTAAATAATGAAGATAACTGGAAAAGACCACAGGTGCTTCCATTTGAAAGGAAGTATCATCCTCCACGTTAATGCAAAGTTCCGGAAAGGTTTTTCTGGCTGGGAGATGCATTGTCTTTCAAATTAACTCTAGTTCGACTTTTTTTTTCCCCTTGGTTAACTTGGTTGGCTACTTAGTGGCAGATTATATTTTTAATTTTGTTACCATGAACTGTATAGGAAATCTGAGCACGTATCTTGTAGTTATGAAGGATTCTTCAGCGCTGAAATTAAGGACCTTGAAGGCCTCTTGCAAATTAACACAGCATGCATTTTCTTTATACCGTTTCCTTCCTTTGATAACAAGTAGGCAACCTGTAGGCCTCTTTTTGCTTTAATTTCTGTGGTGGCTTTGTTTTCTCATGGCTTCTGTGATTATTTTGGTATACCTTATTAATGGAATTATTTTCACTTTCTTCCCAGAATCAAAACTCCAAAAGAAGCATTCAGGATTTTTAAGTAAGAAACAGCAAAACTAAGTCCTCTGTATGTTTCTCAGTTGCTTGCTTTCTTCTGCCAAAAAAGAAAAGGGAGAAAAATTCAATCAAATAAAAGGTGGTTCATTCGTTCCTAGGATTGCAGAGATAAAGCTTTAGATATTTCTTTTCTCTATCCAAAATCAAATGCTTGTCCTGGAGTTTATCTTGAGCTAAGAGAAATCTTATCTGCAGCACTGGAGATGATAAAAGTTAAGGTATCGTGAAACCAGTGCTGGCTGTATCTGTGAAAGCTGCTGTCCAGCTGGATATAAAAATATAAGAAAATCCAAAATACTAGACTAGACTTTGGACACAGACACAAACTTCTTCTTGTATTTCTCATTTGTGGTTTTTATTTACCCTTTTGTTTTGCACTTCATCCAAATACTTTTAATCCAAATTCTTTTTGGCCGTAGCAAATGCATTGCTTTTTGTATTCAGAAAACTGTATTTTAGCTACACTGTGAAGATTCTTCTGTTTCTGTTTTAGATCATATTAACTTCTCTTCCATATGGAAGTTGTCTTCCATTGACAGACTGCGAACACAATAAAAATTAAATTATTTTTTTACATAATAAAAATCTAGCATTTCTATTAAAATTATGTATATTTTTGAAATATTGAACAGCAGTTTAAACAAATTAATTTTTAGGTCCAATGTCCTTCAATTAAATTTAGCCAAAGGAAGGATGACATAAACTTGTATTTTGTAAACTTTCTCAGTCTAAACTTATAAAATAATAACCTTTCAATTTCAGGTTTGTGAAACCTGAGGACAGGTCATTTTCAGTCACCTCAAGTAATTTTAGAGTAACGTGCTTCTCAATTTTGGTATAATTTCAATAAATGATGGCAGATCATCAAAAGATACATGTGTATCTTACTTTATGAAAGCCAAGATCCTTGTCAATAATATTTCTATATTTAGAGTTCAGAAACGAGGGATTAGCAATTTGACCTTGAGAGTCATTGGCATATGGCAGGAATATAAAGCAGGAGGTTTCCCTGGAGCAAACATGTTTACGAGTCTGTCTAGTGTACAAGGTCTCCTAACTATGTATTTCACTATGGGACAAAATAGTATTAAAATCATAGCCAACAAGGTTTTTAGGTTTAGATTTGCCAGCTTTGATTTTACTCTATCATTTCCATGGCAAAATTCTATCCAAATATGAAGCAGAAAATTATCATACTTAAAGGTTTTATTTCTAGTTTTTACAAATCTCATCATCTGTTCCCAGCTCTCACCTGTTTGAAGAATTCATACTTGCAAACATCTGTCTTAAATGGTACACGTGTTAGCCTTACATAGCAAGTTTCAAGGGTTTGTCACTTGGATCACACAGCTCTCTCTAAACAGTCATTTGTATGCAGTGTGTTATGTATTTTGATACAGTACCAAATTCTGAGTTTGTGTGCCTCACTACAACTTCAGTCTGGACCTGTTCCTCTGGAAATGCCATGAAATGATAATAGCATAAATTTGAGTAGCTTGGGGTGCAGGGATTAATTTTTAATGAACTTGAACTATATAAAATAGGAAATATATGCAATAGTAAATGTGAACAGAAGGAGGGAAATTATGATGGGTTTTAGAAAAGCATAGAATGTGAAAATATTACAGTACTGTGAGGCACAGGTGAATGTTAATGTTGCCTGTGAAAGAAACAAAAACCAGCATACAGAAGGGGACGCTGAGCTGCTCTGTAAAGTCACAATGTGAATGCATGGCATGGGTGGAAGATGGAAAGCAAACAATTACTGATGCCTTGTGGTAGTTAAAACATTTTAAAAGGTGATAGCATATGCTGGCTTTTGTACAGAGAATACGCTATTTTTAAATTAAGGTATCAAATATGAATTTTGTGTGCTAGGACTGCATCAGTAAACTCTAACAGATGTAGTTATAATAGAAAGAAAAGAAAAGGTGTCTGTGTTATTCTGAAATGGTGTTATTGCTATCCTTTATTCAAAGGAGTATATGATAAGATGGGGAAAACATGAACAATTCCAGAAAAAGATTTTAAAAGTTGTATAAGTAATACTCCATATCTGCCATGCTATTCTCTTAAGTGCATCCCGCATTGCGTGCAGAACTGCAGGAAGAAGCAGAGGGCCAAAGTTTCACCGTGTGGGTGAGAAAATGGTACAAAAATGTGAGGGATCTATGCTTCCATAAGAGAAAATTCTTTTTTAGAGGGACAGACTTTATTTGAACCTCAGAGGAAGCAGCTAACGTATCAAGATGTTGTACTAAGGTTATAAACCCTTTGAGGTTGAGTTATATCTGAGGTTTTAAATTCAGCAGTAAGGGAAGACAGATAGTTCTGAAAGATCACCTTTCAAAATGATGCATTCCCCTAGGTAACTTTTGTATCTCTGAAGAAATGTAGAGTCAGAAAATTTTTATCAAATAGGAAATTTAAAAGGACAGAAGAAACAGTGCCATTATTATTAGCCACATTAAAGAAGAAAAAGGACATGCTTCTACAAAAAAATATATATTTTTTTTGTACAGCTAGTAGAAACCCAAGGAAAGTAATTGGGAAAATATCAATATCTAGTTTGCTGTTTTTTGGAAAGTGAAAGAAAGCTAACATGGTGAAACGGTAGGATAAAGACAGTCCTTGAAAAGAAGAGACACCCTTCAAAAAGCTGAAATTTTGCCCAAATGAGGAAATTAGAAAGCATTAGAAAATCTGAGAAGTTACATATAAAAATTCAATGAGGAAGACCAAAAAAGAGCAATAGGAACAAAGGTAAGAAAGTATAAAAATCTGCTAAGAAGCCTCTTCCTGATCATGGTCAGCTAGAGAGATTGGAGGGACATCACTAGGATTAAAGGAACATTTGGCAAAGGCTTAGTACAGGAGATCTTTTGAAGCCTCTTATGATAGATTTTTTTTTTTTTTTTGCTAAAAGACATCAAATGATCTGCCCCAAATTTAGGTAACAGTGGAAGAACTTATTAAATAAACAGGTAAAGTGGACAAGGACAATCGACAGAACAGTTCTAAAGGAGCCCAGGAATTAAATAGATTAATTACTAACTCTGAAACCTGCGCATGCCGGCAAGCAAAGCTTTGTGCTGTTCTGTATGCTAAAAATGATTTGGAAAAAAAAGTTTGGTGATACTAAGCTATTCGTGGCATTAAAGTATGTAAAATTGCAAAACTCCAGAATGTGATAAAATAGCAGATGAAATCTAAAATGAAATGCAAAGTGATGCACACAGTGGGAGGGGGGCAAGCTTAAACTTGCATGATGGGCTCTGATTGAATATTGCTGTGTAGAAATGAGGTCTTCGGGCAACAGTAAACAGTTGTATCAATATGTTAGTTTGATGCTCAGAGGTCAAAGAGGAATCTGAAATGTTAGGAAGTGTGTGGAAAACAGTAGAAAACAAAGCAGAAGCTGTCATTATGCTGGTGTGTTTTATGTCAGGACCACCTGCATGTTAAGCAGTGTGGGAGGTTCTGGTCGGTTATCTTGAAGTATACCCATTCTTTTTTAAATAGATGTAGTATCCATTCAGTGCTAGGAGGATACATGCATGGTTGAGAACTTGCAGTGTATTACAGCTATGTTAAGTCAGTTCCTTCATTAAAAAGAAAGCATCCTTAGAACAGTCGTTATCCATCAGGCAGAAACCTGGGGCTGGCAGTGCCTGGCCTCGGCACTACTCACCCCCTTGTGTGTAGTGTTGGGGCATGCACAGGATGCCCTTGCACATGTGATATTCAAAGCATTTGTGAAAGAAGGAAGCCTCTCCAAGTATTGTGTGTTGGAGCAGGTTCAGAAGAGTCACAGAGATGACTCAGGGTGAGAAATCATCAGACTGACCAAGACAGTTTAGGCTACGAAAGAGACATCTGTGGGAGAATGATGACTGTCCCTCAAGGGTGTTCCTGGTGTGTTGTGGTTTCCTGTCCTCTCAGGAAGGTGTCCCCTCTCTGGTGCAGGTTTCCCATGGGTCGCAGTCCCCTCGGAGGGGCACCCTTTGGGGCAAGGTGCCTCCTTCCTCCAGCCACACCTCCCACAGCACCTCCAACCCTCCTGGGGCTGGCAGAGCCCTGGGGCCTGCAGGGCAGCCAGAGCTGCATGGCCGCCCCTCACACAAGACTCCACTCCTGCGGCTCCGGCTCCTTAAACCCTGTTGTTTTACACCCAATGGCCTACATAAAACAAAAGGTAGGTGAGTCGTGATGGGCACGGGAGGGAGTGGTGACAGGGAGCTAAACATGGCTTCTGCTGTTCTGTTCACAGGGTGGTTCCCGGCCTGGTTCGGCTCTGGCCTGCTGGTGCTCTCCCAGGCAGCTTTGGCAGTTTGGGAGCCCGGGCAGGCAGGCTGTTCCTGTGTATGTACCATACTTGGTACACATGCTGCCATACCGGTTTTGAGGCTAAATTTAATGGTTTGGATGCAGGTTGACATGCCTTGGTGCCAGGCAATGCTCCCAGGTATGTCTACTTTGTTAGGCCGGACATAGACCGATATAACCCATTATCAAACATGTATTTCACTTTGTTATGAAAGTGACTTCACTGACAAAGAAAGGTGACATTCTTTTAGTTACAATTCTATTTAAGTAGAAGTTAGCATTACATTATCAAAAGCCTTGATATCTGACGTTACTCTTATTTCTTCTCTGCCAGAATAGGCAGAGGACCAGAGAAAAAATACTTCATGATTTACTCTCTCCAATATTTCTATCTTCCTTTGTTCTATTTTTAACATAAGCAAAAGACTGAAAAAAAAAAATGCTTTTACTGTTTTTTTTTTTTTTTAAAGAAAAAGAAAAATATTGTAAAATAAGACGAGATTTTTCTCAGTGTGTTAAAGGTGAGCACTCACTTCTTTTCTTGTGGTCATGCTTGGTAGTTAGCCTTGTACGTGTGATAGGGCTGCATATGCTTTGGGGAAGGCCAGTCTTGTTTTGTTCAGTCTTGATACAGTCCGTAGGACTGAGCCAGCTCAAGTCCTTGGTTGTGAGTCCTCAGTGCTGACACATAAAAGTGAAAAATAAAATACTAGCAACTGGTCTGTAAATTTATAAATGCAGTTATCAAATGTACAGTCGTAAGGAAAATATACTTAGTGGAAATATTCTTACCCAAAATTACCTCTTCATATCCCCTCCCCAGGCTCAACGCCAGAGTTCCCCAGATTTCATCCCTCTGTCTTTCTGTTCTAAAGTATTTTTCTGGAGTAAGTGCTGGGCACTTACTTCTGGATGGATGGAAGTTCTTAAAAAAAAAGAAAAGAAAAGAAAAAAAAAAAAAGGGACTAAGTGGACTTTAGTGTCCCCCTAGAGGTCATGCTGTATTCTGCTGAAATCATATTCCCTGTCTCCAGGAAACCAGACTTCGTAACTTTATCTCTTTATCTGAAGAAAGAAATAGATAATCTAGCAATAGGAATATCTTTGCATTCTTCTAAGCTTTATAACCTGCTACAGTAATTTTACTGCACTTTTTTTTATTAAAAACCTATCATCCTTCTGGCTAAACTTCATTATCCAATACACAGCTGTGATTAATGACATTTCTAGCAGTGAGTCCTCAGAATTATCTGACATCAATACTTGCAGGGTATCAATACAGTAATATACCTTCTCAAAGAACTTCTGAAAATAGAAAGCTGCTTCTTCTTGCATAAGCTGCAAAACTTCCTTGAAAAGTTGTTCTCATAACTTGCATTTCAATCGTTGGAGAAAGTATGTAGGAGAGTAATTCTCCAGTATTGCTAATTTTGTTCAATAACATCTTGGGAATTTGCATCACCAAAAAAAAAAAAAGGGGGTACAGTACTTAACAATCAAGGGCTGACAGTAAAAATACTCATTCATGTTAGCTGATTGCTGGATTTGTGATTAGTATTTGCAGAGGCATTATTGTTAAAGTGAATAATAGTAAATGCTATTTCCCTTTGAAAAATATCTGAAAATACAGTTTTCTGCAAGTGTGACAAAAGTTCATGTCTGTTTTGTGGGAACTAAATTTTGATGTTACCTGGGTCAATGTCAAAATTTCTGTTTTCTCCATTACAGACATAGTTTACATATTATTCATGCTAGGAGAAGAGATTATTGTAGGAGCAGGAAATTCCAAAAAAGAACTAAAATACAAAGCACTTATGAATGAATTTGGTCTATTAGCCATGTTTAAATGCTATTTTTATGCACTCTTCAGCGATGTTAATGTTGTATATAACACATTGCTCCAGGGAACCCCCTTGTAGTTCTGGAATACTGGGGTTCCTAGTAGTGTATTTAAGTGGTGTTTTTAAACTTTGGAGAATGTAAGGAAAGTAGAAATTATTAGCTTTTCAGTTTAATAACACAAGTAAGGTTTTTCGCTCTCTCTCTTTTTTTTTTTTTTGACGTAGCATTGACATTTCTTTGGTACAACGTTCAAGTTATTGCTTGCTCTGCATTTAGCCAAATGTGAAGAATGTGGAATGTTCACACTCATGCTAATTATTCTTTTTAAAAGCAGTGTAAATGTATATAAACAGAGATGTTATAGACATTGTTTGATATTATGACATTCCATACAAGTTCTACTGTTCTAAAATAAATTAAAATACCTGGGGTTTTGGTAGAGTCATTTAGTTTTCAGCATCAGTTTCTGGATATCTGTTTTCTGTAGAACAATGGAACTAATTTGAAATATTACCTTGCACTTTGTTATTAAATTACTTTCTCTCTGTTTTAAAGAAATCCATGGTTTTGAAAAATGCCTACAATGTGAAGCAGACTATATAGAAAAGGTGTCATATTGAATGAAAGGAGGTAAAACCTAGTCTAGCTAGACATGTTTGATTGATTTCTAGATTATGCTTTACCAGATGGTTAAGGAAATAAATGGCCAGTAGTAAGACAATGGGAAGAGTTTTGGCCTTGAATATTCAAATATTTATTTGCACAGGTCTCTCTTAATTATAGATTTCTCATATCTCAGTAATAGCGTATACATACAAGCTGTTTTTTCCTACTTAGTCATATTAACTAGAGAAACACAGTGTCTTGCCTTGCATTGGAGGGATGAACAAAAATTGAGCATGTATTCTGGAAGAAGATGGACTTAATTGTATTCCTATTTTGGGATCTCTTTCCTCCTCATACTTTTGCGTTTCTTTCACATCTGTTCCAGTTGTCTAGGTCTTTCACAGCCTGTTGCTTTTGAAAATTTCATCAGTGTAGCTTAACAGATTCATTGGAGTGTCTTTGTTCTTTTGTTTCTGCTTTTTTCTTTTGTATGCTCTTCTGCTGGGGAAGAACAATGTCCCTAAACAGCAACTCCAACTGAAATTAAACAAGCCAACATTAAAGTGTTCCAGAATCAGTCCTGGCCACTGAATGAGTCATACACTGTAGGGAGAAGCTCAGGCCTTTTGGATTTTTATCCTCAGTTGCTGTACTGGGACCATGCTTTGCTGTCTCTGAGATTAAAATCTGTAAACAACATACTTTTTCAGAGCAGTGCCAGGTCTCTTACAGCAGATCAGAGAGACAGGCAGATCATTCAGGAGATCTTTAGTCCTTTATGATGATGTGCTTTTTTCCCTATCTTTTTAATTGAAAGAATTTTGTCTACCTTATCATCACAGAACTGCCCAGAAATAGAGATATGTCAGAGATAAACAGTATGAGCTCTTCATCTCACTCATGCATATGGATGTTGGGTGGCAACAGGGGGCAAGCCATATCTTAAGTCCTTGTTACACCTTTTATAGAAAGATTCTAGGCAGTGATTGGCAACCTAAATCACTGTTTAAAATCTTTCTAGATCATGAATGTTTCCAAGTGATAAAGTGTAACATTTGTATTGCTGTCAATCAGAGAGAAAAAAATCAAGCCTAGAGCTATATTTTAATAAACACAGCTCTGATGCAGACTCAGGTGCCTTTAGAGTCAGATTTAGTAAAGTAATAAGCAGTACCATAACCTTGCTAGCTGCCAGCAGTCTGGTCCCCAAAATCTCTTCATTCAGAATTCATACATTGAAATCCCTTTACTCAGGTTTTAGTACCTAAGGTAAAAAACCTTAAACTATGTATGTAAGAGTGAGCAAGCACAATATATAGGCATGCAGAGTCATGGAAGACAATATCTTCACCTTAGTTGCTGTTTGTTAAATGCCTGGTAGAGGGTCGATGGGCAGCTGTTGTACACAAGTATTAAACACTCCAGGTTGTTCATGTTCAAGTCATAAATATTAAAACAGTATAAAAACTTCCTGGCTAGTTCAATGTATACCTGTGCAAATTTTAGTATATGTTTTTGAAAAATAAGTAAAATGAAAGGAATGCAAGGCTACCTGGCAAGCAGAAAGAGTACAAGTCCATCAAATTGTGCAGCAAGGATAATTTTACAGTGTTCTATAGCTCTTTTTAAAGAAAATATGCTTCTTCTTTGAAGATACATACAAACAAACAACAATAATATCCTAGATGTTACAAGAACTTATCTTACTTACTTTTAAAATCTTCTGATTCGCCCTGGAAGCAGTCTGGCCAATTTTTTTGTTGTTTTTCATTTCTCCTCTTTGAATATTTCTCTGGTATTTTTTTTTTTTTCCCCTAAACTTATTAGAATTTCCTGAAGTGAATGACAGTGTTTTTGCTTTGTGTGAATATGCTGTTTTACTCAACGGACCTCCACTCCATGCAAACATCTTGAAGAGTAGTGAAAACACACAGCTAGAAACAGATCATGAATAGAATGTTGTTTTTATTTATTTTGTCATCTCTTAATCTCCAATGTTTTGTAATTAAGCTACCAATTTAGTAGATGCACTTCCATTTTGATTATCCTCTATTCTTTAAAAGCTAAGCAATATCAGAAAAATCTTCAGTGTGAAGTTACTAGCTTTTTTGTCCATCTTTGCTGTGTCTGACAGTTTCTATATGAATAGCAGTTATCAAGGCTTAATGACTATGGTGATGAAATAAAAGGTTATATATATATGGTTCTGCTTGAAGTCCACTGTGAATACCTTCTGTTTGCACTATTTCTTTGGCTAATGTTTTGGTCATATCTGTCATGGTCAACAGGAATAAGGTTCTTGCTGCTTTGGATGAAAACTTGGGAAGCTATAAAGGTCTGAAAATGGGGCATCTGTCTGCATGACTCACGTCCATGTTACAATAAACTACACCAGTCTGGCTGCTGGAAGCACTTCTTGGCAGGTTCAGTGAAGTCTCTTCTTGTAATGTCATGTGATGATTCTAGGTGTTTCATCCACATAAAAATGGTGATCAAGGAATGTTCTTCAGTCTCTTTGATCAAATTTTGATCAAATGTGCATTGGGCAAGAAGTAATCTCTTCAAACTTCATCCTAGCAATGAATAACCTTTGTTTTCCTCTTGTATTCTGTAAGAGCTCTGCTATCGTGCTTTCTGGCTGTGGTATGAATTTGTATGTTACAGATGTTTGTACAAACATGACTGAAAGTGTTTAAGACAGGAAGTGTCTTAATATGTGAAAGATAATTGACCCCCATTTAATGTGCTACTACTGCTTTCCTGAGTTAAAACCACAAACTTGTGCTTTGGTTTCATATACAGTCCCAGGTATTTTATGTGACTTCTGTGAATTTTGTCTAAACGCATTAACTAGTTTGATTAGCTAAGTATATTTTTCTTTTGTGTCTATTTTGAGCATTGCTAGAATGTATTAAGCTATGATATATTTACTTTTGTGTCCGTTTCATCCTGTACTTTTTTTTAAATAGAAAAAGTAATGTGAAGATCCTCTTTCATGGATACTGATTTCTATGTAGAAATGACAACTAAAAGACTTGTCACTGAAAATTCTTTTTTCTTTCCACAAAATTTAGACAGATATAGCTTTTATGTGTACTAATATATATCCATATGTTAGATATAGTATATGAGTAGTATATGAGTAATTTGTAATAAGATAGTTTTCTAGGAATGCAAATTCTACTAAGGAAAGCCTATAACAATATTCCACACATTGATTAAGATCTTGTGGGTTTTTTTTCAATGCAGTCTTCACTACTCACCTCCTATGTGCTCCTAAATCTACTGATGTGATTCTTAGGTTTCTCAAATAAAGACTCTGTCACCTATGTGCAGAAACAATACACATATTGCTTTTACTTCTTTCAGTGGATTCTAGGAAATGCTGGAATAAGATCTTTCTTTTCCCATGCACTCTCTTAGATGTTCAGTCAGTCCCGAGTCTGGTTTCCACAGCATGGACATGATGGATTTCTGTCCAGGACCTTCACAACTGGTGTACCTTCATCTGGCAAATCTCCACTGGTAGCCAGGATAGGTGGTGTTGGCAATGGCGAAAATGGAGCCATGACTCCTGGGGACAAGGATTCCTCCCCCTCCTCACCTTCTGCCTCCATTGAGCATGGGCTGATGGTAGTGCCCCTGAGACTGTATGAGGTTGGCACCTCATACACCTCTAGCAGCCTGGCCAGCCTGTCATTCCAAGTAGAAGGATGACACCATTCCAAACCATCAGCCTCTGAGTTAGTAAACTCCAGACCACTCAAATCAACTTCCTCTTCCACCAGTCTCTTGTGGGCTATGATGTTTCTGACAGCCACTTCATCTTGCGAGTCCAGTGGACTTGTTTGTGTGGCCCCCAATATGAATGTAATCCACAGTGGCTGACGCATATTGCCAACAGCAATGTGAGGGTATATATAAGCCAGACAGCACTAACCTCAAGAACTGCCAGACGAGGCCCAACTATATACCCATGGGCACAGGCTCTGGTCAGTGATATGAAATCAATGCCAGAATTTGATTAATCTTTATAAATAACTATTGAGTGGTTGGTGAAGCCGATCAATAGGGAGGAAGCAGCTATAACTCCATCACCCTGTGACAGAGGCAAATTTGGTTACCCTGGAGGGCATCTAGCAGGACCATGAGGAAGTGTAGCTTCTGCAGTTCTAACTGCAAATTAGATCCTCTATTTCATTGTTGTAAAACTACCAGCAACAATGTTTGTATATATAATAACTAAATATGGAAAAAATTAGGTGTTTCCTCAACAGTTGGCTTTGCTTCTCTGTTACTGGATGCTGCCTATAAATAATTAAATACATAAATAATCAACAAATATTTATTATGTGTCTGAAGGAAGTGCCATAATTTTAGAAAACGGATCAAAAGTTCAAGTAGTGTGCTGGAGACCTGCTCATGCATTGAGATGAGTGTGTTTCTTAGGAAGGAAAACTAGACTTTTGGATCTGTCACAGGTCATGATATTCTCCTGCGGGGGCAGGAAACTACACCTGAAAATGTGTACACCTTTGTGAATATATTTGACATTTCAGTGTTCATTTTCTGTTTTGGTGGAGGTGAACTTCAGAGATTCTCAAAAACTTGTTCATTTTAAAACAGTATGTTACACTAGCTAGTGTGCATGATGCCTAACCTAGGAAAACATTTCTTGTACCCATACTAGTTGCATCAGTGATGTGCCTGCCAACGAGGGAAATAAGATATACCTGTAATTTTGCTGGTATGATTGATTCTATATTAGGAGATTTTACTAGAACAGCTCTGTTAGTCAGAAATTGCACTTTACCTTGTCTTTGGCTGACAGAGCTAGGGAAAAATATGTGTGCAGAGATGTACCTTGCCCAGATGAGGATATCAATCTTTCAGCTGCCTGATCCTGGAGCATATGAATTTCCCTTTAACTCTACTCTTCTATGATTACTGCTGTGCACTTACCTAGAGGCTGATGAATGCTGCTTTTCAAAGCTGCCATGCCATGCCATCGCCAGTTTCTAGGGCTTTTGCTTAGTTATTATTATAATACAAAGAGCAATTTGTCAAACTCTGACAACTATGTGAAAGTACACAACCGCTATGGGAGCATCCTTAGGCACCTTTACTTGAAAATTATTCTACCTGACCTTCTTCCCCTAAATTTAGCATATGTTTGCTGGTCTGAATAGTATTATAAATTAACAGATTACCTCAGATTGAGAAACTGGCTAAAAATACACAATAAGGCTTATTTCGTTATTACAAACAATACTGTCAATATCTAGTTAAATGGCTGTGGCAAAAAGCCCTGCCTCAGAAGTCTGTAATCTTCTGTAATTGTTTGGGTTGGCATGCATTTTTTATTGACTGCAAAGCATGCACTGTTCATGGATACGCTTATTGTATGGTTCAGGGTAACTGTATATGTTGTAACATTTAGTGATACATGTAACATCTGCTGTACTGGATCTTGCAGATTTTATACATCGTTTGCAAATTTTATACACTGAAGCAGTGGCTTATGTGTGGATGTTGAACAACTTGCAAACACCTTGATGCTAACAAGATAAATTAATTTCCTTTCAGTCCAACAGCTGGTACTTGGATTGTCAAGGGGTAAAACCTCACCTTTGAAACTTGCAGAACACTTCTGATTTAGTCATAGAGTCACCATGAACAAGAATACCTGTACTCTACATGGGAGGAGCAAAAGTGTGAGTAGAAATTTTTCTTGTCCTTGCTTCCATTTTTATTATCCATATTGTTCCATACTACTTATGTGCTGTATTAGCCTTTCAAATAGCACTTTCTGAGTAGGACAGCAACTGTGATAAAATCTTTGTTGTACCCTATTCTTGTATCTGTAGCCTAAATATATAGGTATGTGTGACTTGCACACACAGAGATAAGATGATTGATAGAGTTTTGAGTGATTTTTTTTTTGAGACATTCCTTTTTGACAGTGTATTTTACCCAGTTATTAAATGAGTTTTTTTCTTGAGCAATCACTGAAATCTGCGTTTACATATTATCTGTAATGTACTCAGTCACAAATGCATGCCTCTGCACTGATGTTGGTATCAGGGACTACACTCAATTTGATAATGCATTGTTGACATGTTAACTGTGTAATGTTCCAGCAGGCCAATGAGAAAATACGCTAATAATATGCATGGATTTGGATGAGGCTTAATTTTGTTTGTTTTCTGGTCTTTGTGGTGGTTTTTTGTCCTATGTATATACATCTCCCATTATCCAAGGGTACTGCTGAAATAGGGAGGTTTGGATGCTGCTGTAGCCTTTCCTGTCTTCCAGATGCTCTTGGAACATTAATATGTGGTATTATTATATACCAATGACTCTGCCTTACAGGCACAGACAAGAACTGACCCTTTCTAATACGCTACTGCTATGTTTAAGCTGTTGAATATGCCCCTTCTCCTAATAGACAGGGACATTTTATTTAAGTGCTTTGATAAGTGGTAATAGGAGAGAAAAGTTCTAGTGTGCATCTACAAGAGCACTGCACGAGGACAAATGATACAGTTGTATTTCCTTGTTTTCCGAGGGGCTTCCAGCATTTATGTAAACAGAGTTCATTTGAGAAATATTCCAAACCAATCTGGGTACAAAGTTTTTGTTTTCCCATGAGTATCTTCCACCTTCCCTGTGATGACATTGGGACTCTGTCTCTGTTTTGTTGCCACTAATGCCTTGATGTGTCTGCTTCCTTTTCTACTTTGCTGCCTCAGTTTCCTAATCCAGTGGGGTTGGTTGTTGGACCAAGAGTATGAGCTTAGTTGACTTTATCAACTGTCCAGAATTGCTCAAGTTCCTCCCTGTTCTCCCAAGTGTGGGAAGGCAGTGCAGACATCTCTGAGCAGGCCTGGTGTGGAGCTTCCTGAATGTATCAGGCTGTATCTGCTTGTGCTCCTGGCTATGGGAGCAGTTGGTCTACTTCGCTTGTTCTTAAGAATGTCTTTTTAAAAAAATTTCTCTCTATGTATATATTTTTTTTATTCCTGGAATTTTGCTGTACATGCTGTCTGCATATGATGTATAGCCATAGGGGGAAAGTGACATAAGTACGCTAAATTCATCATGGTGCCACGGTTTGATATGTGGATCAAATAAACAGCCTGACACGTTTCAATAAACTGAAAATCGGTATTCAGAGTGCTTAATAAAGCTTCCCTGTTGCTGTTGTCTCACCTGCTGTGGAATTAGGTGAAGTATGAGGCCTCCCATAAAATTTTTAAAAGACCCTAAAGCACAAAATTTTAATCTTAGCTGATCTAATGACATTTGTTCAAATTTGGGTGAAAGACAATCTTTGCTTCAGTTTAAGTTAATGGAATGAATTTTTATCAAATATACCCATAGAATCATAGAATAGTTTGGGTTAGAAGGGACCTCAAAGATCACCTAGTTCATCCTTATTAATTCAAAGGATCTTCGTATTTTAGTACAAATGTCCCAGTATGTATTTTGTGAAATGAAGTTCTAAAATTTCAAAACACATCTTGAACATTTCAGGCCCTGAAAGAGAGTGTTAAATCCTAGCACATCTTGTGTGAACTTAATCATAACCACCTGTGCCTATGTTTCTTTAAACTGGATATATAAAATATTTCCTACTGTTTCTTTGTTTTTTTTAAATTGCAAAATACATAATCCCTAAGAAATTATTATAATCCATGTGGTAGCATGCTGTTTGAGTAATTCCTTGACTCCTAGGGGGATAGTAGCACTATTTGAACAAAAGTGACTTTGGAAGATGTCTCACTATACCTAGTGAGTACAGCCAAAGATTTCCTATCAGATGATGGTGACATTAAATCTTGTATCTTCCTACCTGTCAATTTGAATTTGCGTTGTCAAAGTTATCCATGGTCTGCCAGACCAGACATTTCATCAAAAGACCACATTATGAATAAGTAAAAATGTCATCAGTGAACTGAGTAATCTTAAAAAGATGGAACATGGCTTTTATTTTTATTTCATGGGATGATGCCACATAGCTTTCAAAGAGGTTTTTATGTTTCTAGACAATCAAAGTCCTGGTGCAGTGGTTTCAGACGTCACTGAACATAATTTATCTAATATGGAAGATGAACCTGCAGATTTGTGTGAATATTTTGGTTTTTTCACCAAATGTAGAACTAACTGTGCATCACAAACAAGCTGAAGCTTAGTTTCACACTGTAGAATAATACAAACTGCAGATGGAAAACACATTATTAACATTCCCATTTTTTTCTGACAATACAATGACTAAATACTGTTTAAAAAAAAATAATTTGCAACTGATCTTGTCATTGAAAATATGTTGTTAATATTTATTTTTAAACTTCCTGTAGTAGATTTTTATTCTATTGCTTATACTTCATGTCCTCAGATAGCAAAATATGTATATCCTGATAGTCCTCCACCCTCTCCCTGGCTGGTTTGCTCAGTATTGCTATTCATTCTTCTGTTGGTAGCCTACGTAGTTGCATTTAACTGTGTTTTGTAATATGGATTTATATAGTAGTTAGCTCTTTCTTTCACCCTTACTCACAGCATTCAGTGAGGAAATCTACGCTTATGTCCTTTCAGTCTGTGTGTACTATTTGTCTAGTACCTCTTAGTTTCCTTAAGTAGCTTTTTTGTTTCTTTAAATGGTTTCCTCATAAATAAATTCCTCCTTCCTGAAATGTCTATTTTTCTGGTGTCTTAAGTGCTTAGAATATTCTAGGTGTTTTATTGCTTTAACTTACATGACTTACCATCTGGTACTTCTGAAAATACAGCTAAATGTTTGTCTTTCCCTCCCTCCCTCTTGTCTAATTTGGTTCTCTCCCCCACCCCTTACAAATTTACTTGTATACGATAGGGATTTTAGTACTGATCAGCTATGAAAAGAAACTTTTTGGAATATTTTTATAATAAAACACTGAACTTTATTATTTGTGTTTTAGAAGGACTTCATATTATTTTCATAACTGGATGAACAAGCCAATGTATTTCTACAAACAGCTTTACAAATTTCAACATAATTTGTTCTTTATCAAAAAGCATGATGAAGTACATTATTAATTGGTATTTTTTAAATCAAACTGATGATTAATACACCATGAATAGTAAATAACTTTTCAATAGAGTATTATAATAACTAGATTTCTATGGGAGTATACTGGAGGCATATTTGGTCAGCTAAAGGGAGTAAGATGCTACTTTTAGGTGAAGAGAGTGCTAGTATATGTGGAGGAAAGAATGAAATCTGAATGTTGCACTATGTGGGTGTTCATCTTGGAACATTGTGTCAGAAGTGAGTCAACTCTTGTGAAATCAGAAAGTAGCTATATTGCAAGAATATGAACCAAGAGGATATGTTTAGCAACTGGGCCTGCTTAAACTGTGGAATTTCAACAGCTTCAACTACAGCAATAAAAAAAAAGGAGAAGGGGGCAAAAAACAAAATTAGAACATTTATGCTGTTGTAAAGAACAAAGGCTGCAGCATGCTTCAACAGTATTTGGTCTGCCTTTTACCTTAAAAATATCTGTAAAAGCCTAGAAGTGTGAGACTGTTTTGAATTAATTAATGTATTACATATAAAAGGTGTATTTTCAAGAACTGTAACTTCTGGAGAAACTGCAGATCATAAGTAGGAGACAAAATGGCTGTCCCATTCTATGTTCAAAACTTTAAAAGCAAAGTTGTGACTACTGATGGCATCAAAAGATGCCAGACCTCAAAAGGGAATGCTCAGAGCTATTGCAGAAAAGCTTCTGAGAGCTTAGCTGCACGCAGAAGTTGCGGGGGGGTGGGGTGGGGGGGAGGAGGTAGAGTGGAATTCATGCAAATGCAAAGCAGACACGGAGCACCCATAGAGATGAAGCAGCAAAGGAAGACAGAGAGCTATTTGCAAACAGCTGACTCACTGAGATGTTTTCAACCAAAGTACTTAAGGCTAGATTGTCATAACCTTTGCTTATGATGTGGGGGAGTGATGAGGAAGATAAAGACTTCCTTTATTCCTGTGCTCATTTCTGCTTAGATTATGACTCACAGAGATGAGAAGAGCCAGAGGCTTTTTGTCCGCCGCGCCTCCTCTAGGCAAATGGTCAGGGAGAGGGAAAGTTATCCTGTCTATCCCAACTAAATCCAGTACAAGTCCTCTGCTCACTAGCTAAAATAGCTATACAGCAATTAGGTTAAGATACTCTACACCATAGAGTGATGTGGTTCTCCACAGAGAGTGCAGAGGAATTGAAAATCAGTTCAGTTCCAGGCCCTTTTCTGTCACAGTGCAGTTCTGTCGGACAGCAATCCTTGCTTTAGGTCAATAGTTCTAAGTAACCAATTTGTCAACAGAAATGGGAGAAGCTTGCAGTGTTCCAGAAGCATTTTTCATAATAAATTTGCATTACTTCCAAATAAATTGATTTTTCTTTCATTGCCAATGGTTAGGTCCATTTGTTAGCTGATAGAAGGATACCTAGAGGGAGATTGCTTGAGCTAACCATTTTTTATTAATGGGAAGCAATTACATTACATATTCTTTGCCTTCTTCCACCCTTCTATCTATAATACAGCCTTTGCAAAGGAAACAAGGGGTAGAAAAGGCAAAGGTGGGACATTGCTAAAGGACAAATGGAAGCCCATTCAGTGGTGCTGCTTTTCCCTTAACGTCAGTTACTGTGGTTGCCTGGCAGAATAGACATTTTCAGCAGCAAATTCCCTTAAGCAAAGCAGCAGCTGATACACAGAAAATGCCTGAAGAGAGAGTAAGTAATGCCTGGAGCAACATTAACCCTTTCTGCATGTTTTCTAACATTTCTTCTACAGGAGTTAGTAATTTATGTCCATGTTGACAGTCCAGTCTGAGCAAGAACAGCTGGATTTGACCCCTAAAAAATTAATCCTTTTAATACTCAGTTACTATAGATTAAAATTGTTTTGGATTAATTTACTGTATTCACATGTGTACATTTGACAATCCCCTTTTAATTGTGGGGTTATCTTTTGGAGAGAAATAAATGATTCTATAGCAGGAAGATACTAGTGTATTCCTGACAAAGCAATTGCAAATGTGTTTCTTTCCTCCCACTCATTCTGGATTTCATCCTTTCTGTCTTCCACCCTCTCCAATCTTTCATAGGTGTTCCGACTAATGTTTCCAGCCATCCTATTCTGATCAGATCTCAAAATCTGTTCTCCATGCTTTCCTTCCTTCTGCCTCTGATATTTCTGACATTAATGCATACGCTTTTGTCATATTTCTCTCTTTTTTTCATGACTCATCTACTGGTTCAGCTCCTGCCTACCTTCTTAACTAAGTTCCAGCCTTTTTGAAGCAAATTTTATCTCCTTGTCTCAGGCTTGGACTGTACTTAGAAGTTTGCAACTTACAACTGCACTGTTTTGGAACATGAAAATACCCTCACCCATATGCTAAAGAACATAGCAAGCCTAACCTGTAACTCAAATGTCATCCACAATTATGCAGATTTAAAAAATAATCTGTGGGCCAATAACATTTATTTATTTTAAATTACATTAACAGAAAAATTCTCTTGATGCTTTGAGTAGGTCTGACAGAGAATTTTACAGCTCAGCTACACTAGTGAAATCCTTGAAGTGTAGCTGAGTCTTTACTTTTTGGAGTTCTTCCACATTTGTGTCACTGACATCCTCTGTCCCAGTTCTTTCTATCTCCAAGGATAATTGTCTACTTGTGAAGCAGTATCTTCCTAGCAATATAGAATTGAGTAGAATAGAATAGAGCAGCATAGAATAGAATAGAACAGAACAGAACAGAATGGTCTGGGTTAGAAGGGACCTTAAAGATCACCAGGTTCGAACCTCTCTGCAATGGGCAGGGACACCTCCCACTTGACCAGGCTGCTCAAAGCCCCATCCAGCCTGATCTGGAACACTTCCAGGGATGGGGCATCCACAACTGCTCTGGCAAAAAAAAAAGATTACATGTCTGAATTTTTCCAGCCAGTTTTGGAATTCGAGCCTGTGAGAGGCACAGTGGATTGTTCAGGCCCTGTTCCATGGGAAGGACTAGGAGGTCTCAGCCATTTGTATCAGAATTACACCTACTTCTGTGTTTTACTGCTTACCAATTACCCAAAACTAGTTCTTGTTCTCTGAAACAAGCTCCAGCCTCTTGTTTTTGCTGGTTGATGGAAACTGCTCTCGCCTTTGTAATCATTTACTACAGTGGTGAAAAAAAAATTAAATTAACCTGAAGATCCCACTGTATGACTGTAAGAGAATATGCTTATCTTAAAGAGCGTGAACTTAGATGAAACACAGATGAAAGGGTTAGGGAAGGAAAGAATAGTTAGGTAACTGAAGTGACTGAGGGCCTAGAGCAGATGAATTAGGAGGAAAGACTGTAAAAGTCAGGACTTTACACATTGCACTTAATGCTGAAGAAGGCTGGTGGTCAGGGGAGTAGAGGATAAGCATGAAGGTGGTAGATAATGTAATCAAAGCATAGTAGCATTAGAGATTCAAACAATATGGTCTCTCCCTACTTTTCTGTCCCACTTATTTATTACTGTATATTTCTAATCCATGGTGGAGTTTCTCCACACTGTTCTCTCTTCTTTAAATATGAAGGTGGTCTTTCAGGCGCTTCAGTTTGAGATCACTGCATCTTTTGATTCCCTCTTTCATAACAAATTTTGAAATGGTGCCTAGGAGAAGGCTGTCTGAAGCTGATAGGTTGAGGGGCACATAAGGTGAATGAGCATGTGACTAATGCACACTATATACAGAGGGAAATGCAATATTGTGTAATTTCTTTCCTAAAGTACATTCCTTTCCTACTTATCTTTTACTTGTCTTTTTAAATTGCAGGTTGTTATGGTCAATACCCCTGTATCTGTCAGAATACCTGCAGTGGCTAGAACAACTGGTTCTCCAGCACAATCAGGTTCTTGGCAGACTTGCAATATAAATATTAGATAGTTTTAATAGAAATATACAAATGTCAAGCATTCGGACGCACTATAGATGTAAATGTTAAGAGTACTAAAGAGTGGTAAGAAGCAGTTACATGGAAGATGTTTGTAGGGGAACAAATAGTATAGTCAGTGGCAGAATAATTTGCTTGATATTTTTGTGGAAAGTGGAAATGGTCAAAGTTGTTATGGAAAAACATAGATAATTCCCTGGCAAGGATTACTATTGTTTAGCCACTGGCAGCAACAAGATACATGAAGAATTTGAAACAGAATGCAAGTAACAGTTGAGTACTATTAAAGAGTAGGCTGACGAGAGCAGTAAATTTCAGAATTAAAACTGCCCCTGGACTCTTAGACTACTGTCTTGTTATTGGAGTTTTGCAATTTATATTGTGCTCCTTTAGCTGTGCCTTCAGAAACAACTGTGGTTGTATGTGCAAAATGATCCTTTTTTTCTTATATGCTATACAGTTTTTTTCCTTGTGACACATGCAATATATCTCATCTTCTACTGGTGTATGTATACATGTCTTCACACATAAATATATGGCCTAGAAATGCAGAAGGTATATGCTATGAATGTACATCAGGAAGCCCTTAATGAAAAAAATGATGATCAGTTTTCCTTAAATGAATATGTAGTTCCATTCAAAAAAATTTCAAATATAGGCCTTAAAACAGCTAATAGCACACTTGCTTTTCTACAAAATATTAGACTTCTCTTACCTAGTGCACTGCATTCAGAGTAACTTGAGTTTGGGTACCTTACGTAGCATTGCAGATGGAAAACCGCAAACTATCCTCCTGCCAGCCTGTGAACCAGGAAGGTGCAGTATCTGCAGCCCCTGGGCCAATGCTTCTGGTGGCTTGAGGTTGGAAAAAATCCATGAAAGTGCTGGTTAAATCTTCAGGTTCCTGCCTATTTCCTTCAGCGCTGCAGGATCTGGGAAAATTTGGCTTGTCCATTTCTTTTCTCTCTCTCTCTCTCTCCCTTCCTCTCCTTTTTAAATTTGACACGATTTGGACCAAAAAACACCTTCAAAAAGGGAGAAAATGTCCAAGTTCTGGGGAAGTTCTGTTTTTCATTAAATTCCTTTAATGATTATATTTAGCAAACTGGTTTCTGGAATCTCTTTATCTTATCTGTATTGAATTAATACTATTTTACTCGGTAACAATTCTGTAGACCTAAATCAATCTATCTGTGGATTTTAAAGCACTTGACAATATTCATTTTCTTATTTTTGTTCTCAGTGATAAAGGGTCTTCATCAGGTTTCAGAGAACATATCTTTTGATAGATCTTCAATACAGTTTGAGAACGCAGTTAACAGAAAGAGACAAGCAGCATTATCTTCAGCAAAGCCTGCGCAGAAAAATACCCCATAAAATGCTGGTCTCTTATGTCAGACGTGGGGCTGCGTTCATGTAAATGTTTTGATTTTCAAAGTGGATCTAGGAGACCAACCTGTTTCCGAGATTTTTGATGAAACTTTTGGGTTCGTTGCAGCTGATGCTTTGGAGATAGATCTTGAATAAGATTCCCAAGGAACAAATTAGACCCTGGGGTGTTTCTTCCATGTCCCTGTACAGAGAGAGCTCAGAGGGAACAAAATTGTATGGTTTGTCCTTCTATACTCCACTTCTGTTATTTGTATTTTTCACATTTGAATATGCAGAATAACTAGACATTTTCCATTTCCTCTCTTTTGTATCTTCATAGAACCAATTAAAATTGCCCTAGGCCACCACACTTACAGTAAGTCATAACAAAATAGCTTATTATTTTCACAGAATCACAGAATGGTAGGGGTTAGAAGGGACCTCTGGAGATCATCTAGTCCAACCCCCCTGCCAGAGCAGGGTCACCTAGAGCAGGTTGCACAGGAACGTGTCCAGGCGGGTTTTAATGTCTGCAGAGACGGAGACTCCACCACCTCTCTGGGCAGCCTGTTCCAGTGCTCTGCCACCCTCAAAGTAACGAAGTTCCTCCTCATGTTTAGGTGGAACTTCCTATGCTCTAGTTTGTGCCCGTTACCTCTTGTCCTGTCACTGGGCACCACAGAAAAGAGCCTGGCCCCATCCTTCCGACACTCACCCTTGAAGTATTTATAAGCGTTGACAAGATCCCCCCTCAGTTGTCTTTTTTCCAGACTGATAAGACACAAATCGCTTAGCCGTTCTTCATGAGAGGTGTTCCAGTTCCCTAATCATCTTCGTAGCCTTTTGCTGCACCCTCTTCAGTAGTTCCCTGTCCTTCTTGAACCAGGAAGCCCAGAACTGGACACAGTACTCCAGGTGCGGCCTAACCAAGGCAGAGTAGAGGGGTAGGATGACCTCCCTCGTCATGCTGGCCACATTCTTCCTGATGCACCCCAGGATGCCATTGGCCTTCTTGGCCACAAGGGCACATTGCTGGCTCATGGTCATCCTGTTGTCCACCAGGATTGCCAGGTCTCTTTCCACAGAGCTGCTCTCCAGCAGGTCAGCCCCCAACCTGTACTGGTGCAGGGGGTTATTCCTCCCCAGGTGCAGGACCCTACACTTGCCCTTGTTGAATTTCATAAGGTTCCTCTCTGCCCTACTCTCCAGCCTGTCCAGGTNGCTGTGGGAGACTGTGTCATATGCCTTGCTTAAGTCAAGGTAGACAACATCTACTGCCCTCCCCTTATCTATCCATCCAGTCATGCCATCACAGAAGGCTGTCAGATTAGTCAGACATGATTTCCCCTTGGTGAATCCATGTTGACTACTTCTGATAGCTTTCTTTTCCTCCACATGCCTTGAGATGACACCCAGAACGAGCTGTTCCATCATCTTTCCAGGGGTGGAGGTAAGGCTGACCGGTCTGTAGTTCCCTGGGTCCTCCTTCTTGCCCTTTTTGAAGACTGAAGTGATATTGGCTTTCCTCCAGTCCCTAGGCACCTCGCCTGTTTCAAAGATGATGGAGAGCGGCCCAGCAATGACTTCCACCAGTTCCCTCAGCACTCTTGGTTGCATCACATTGGGACCTATGGACTTGTGGATATCCAATTGACTTAATTGATCTCTCACTTGATCCTCCTCAACCAAGGGGAAGTCTTCCTTCGTCCAGACTTCACCTGTTACTTTCTCCAAAGTCTGGGACACCTGAGGGCTGGGTCAAGCAGTGATGACTCCAAAAGAAAGTTTGTGAGTTACCAACCTCTGCCTTGTCAGTCCTGAAGCAGGAGAATAAAGATGTCTCAAACTTGCTCTAGGGTTAGCACTCCTATATCAGATCCTCCATTGTAGACAACTGTTTGTTTTTCAGGTCTATCTGCTTTTCTCATTGCTCTGTACTGTGCTCCTGTTATAATTTCTGCCGTCTCCCCCCCCTTTTTAAAAAAAATTCAGGATACTCTACCAACAGGCTTAATTACTAATGACTTCACCTTTTCTTTTTCAGAATAGCAAATAATGGAAGTCTTTAAATTTCACTACAATATGTGGCCCTCTTGAATATCAGGCTTCCTTTGGTATAAATTTTGAGCTTTGCAGTTGCTCCAGGTTCCTAGCTGTTGGGTTGCACCTATGCTTTTCAGACTTGCTTGTAGTCATTTCATGGTCCTACCTGCTGATTTAGAACATTATTTGTGCCTCTCATGGGACATTGGACCAGTCATCTTCCATTCCTATGTAAGATCCAGAAAGGTAATGAAAGCAGTTATGCAATGTCCAAAATAATTAATCCGTTTTAATGTGTAAACCGTGCAAATTTCTGTTAGCTGTCTTACCAGATCATATAACATCATCCTAATTGGGACATTTTGCTGTAAAATATAATAATAATAATAAAAACAAGATTTAAAAAAATGTTAGGGCTCACCTGAAAAAGCCAATGCAGCAATATCAAAATGATGCTTAGGTAATTTGCATGCTCTTAAAGAAATACAAACTACAACTGATTACAACACGATTTTAAAAAACGAACTAACATACTCAATATTTTTGGCTAAGAGATCGAGAAAATTTTTTGTATTTTTGTATGAGATGAGGGATATTTTTCTCAGCATATATGCTGTGTTCTGATAAATTTTGAATTACCAAGTCTTGACCAAAATGACCTCAAAACATAAGTGAACTGTTGAAAATACATAGAGGCAATACTGCCCAATTTCTCCATTAGGTAAATAAAATATAGCGTTTGTATTTGAGGTTTTCTTGTGAAGTTTGAAACTTAGACAAAGGCAGTCTTTTCTGTTCTTTTCACTGCATGTGCCTTATAAATAATGTCACTTAATAGTCAACTCCCATCTCTTTCTGGGGCAGAACATTGCATATCATTGATTTCCCAGCAGAGATCTATATCTATATTACATGACACATGCTGAGACCTAGATATTGCTTAGTAACAATAGTGTCTGAATGGCAACATAAGAGCAAATGAACTACGGTGGGAGAGGAAGGCTTTCTACATGGGTAGTGAGGAAAAGTTTTTATCAAATTGTTACTTAGCACCTACTTCTGGCCCCTTCTTTGGCTGCTTTGCTTCAGGAAATGAAATGCTAGCAGTTTTCTTGGTGCCTTTAAAAACTTCCTTCTAGAAACAATTTTTGATTGTTAGTCTTGTCATATGAAATGAACTCAATGGCACAATCTACACAGTGAAGTCTCAAGTCTCAAGGGTTTTGCTATGCCCTTTTCAAAATAAAGCAATCATTTCAGTCCAAATACTCTTATTTAATGATCCTCTCTTGGTAGAGAAATTAGGCTTTCTGTGCTCATCTCTTGAAATGGCAGCTCCTCTGTCCCTAGAATGGGTTGTTTTAGGAAAGAAAAAAGAGAAACTACATTGGAAAATCAGATGAGATAATGTAGTGAATAATAATGTTTTGTAGAGACCTGAGTGAAGGGATGTAGAGGTGACCATCACAAAACCAGCATGATATTATGGCTGTACTTGGACCTTTCTCCAGATTTCTTTTGCAGGCTGTTCTGGCATCTCACTCTACAAGTTATCTAGCAATTCACTCCATTTGCATACAGAATCAGTTTAAGACACCAAATACCACCCAAAACCGGAGTTTGGAGACAGCTACAGTTTTCTTCTAGTGCTGTACCACTTTCCTTCCACACTCTGAATGTTCATCTGTTTTTGTTCCAACTACATTCTCCACAGGACAAAAGGTGATACTTTTAATACTTTTAATTCTATGCTGCAAAGCTGAAAATTACTTTTATATTAAATAAGTACCCACACTTTGATGAGGGTTAGCAGGCTTCTCACTAAGGAGAGGTACTACTGTTTGCCACAAACTATTGAGCTGTAAGCATCACAAAGCTGCTATCTGATGTAACCTTTTATAATCCTGTGGGTTTTTCCTCTCTTTCATCATCAAATGGTACTGCACCTTACCAACCTTTAAGCAAAACTCAATTGGTGTAAAGGAGAGACAACAATGATACCTATTACTTATCCATTTAATTACTCTTAGAGTTCTTTTCCATCTCGTGCCTTTTGGGATCACTCAGACTGAAAAATCTCAGGTCATAAAATTATATAAAAATAACTGTCTTGAATTTCCTTTTCATGTTTTCTCTTGATAGAATCAAAAGTTACTGTTACTATCTAGATTGCAAGATTTAAAAAAAAAAATGCTTCTAGATTGCTAGGTAATAGGAGCATATAGAAAATAATTGGGACACTTTCACAACTTTTGAATATGGTTACAACAGGTGTTGTAAATACTTCTATTGAAAGCATTTCTTCATATTTTCTAAACTGTCCTCTGGTTTCATTGGTTGTGCAGTATATTATGTAGTGATGCAGTCCCAGCTAACCATTTATATTTCCTTAATCAGGCACTGGATCAGTAGCCTGATCTATTTTACAAGCATCTGCTATTTTCATGATTGCTTCTTACTTTTCATCTGCACTTTGGTACAAAGATTTAATTAAAGTAGTTAAAATAACAGACAACAGATGTGATCCACTCAACTACAAGTCAGCACTTTGAGATTCCTCTGCAGATGAACTGAAATTAAAACAACTACATTTCTGTAATTTTTTTCAATTACTTTGTGTACCAAGTTTAGTTAATCGTTGTTGTCTCCCACCTTTTGAATAGCTAATAACATGAGAATTCTCAACAGTTACCTACAGCCTTTGCAAAAGGTATTTTGGAGATGTGAAATTCCTGCCTTTTTCTCATTTCCTACTGACAATGTTCTCTACTGTTTCTTTCATTCCTATTTTGCTCATTAAATAATCCACAGTGCTGTGCTCTTGGATGAATTGTCAGCAGCAGAGGTAGAGACTGGAACCTCTAAATCTTATGTATTATCATGGCAAGCACATCAATCTCAAGTGTGCTGCACAGTGAATGAAGTGTGACTTGCATAATTTGCTGGGAAAGCAAACTGCCATGTGTTGATTGTTCCAGTTACAAGACTCAACATGCTAACTGTGTCCGAGTATGTCTTAAATCTTCACCTATTTTCTTCAACTATAGGATTTTATATTTGTAGAAAAGTATGTGCACATGGAAAAAGGGAAAAGAAAGTATTTTTTTTCCTCTAGGAAATTGAATTAGAATTAAATATATGCTAATTAATTAGCTTGTGCTGGCCATAATGTCGTTTGCTGAGTTGATGCCTAACGGACTTTATCAGTCAGCAGAACAGTCAAGATAAAGTGAGATGCAAATTAGGGAATAAATTTATTTGATATTTCTTTCCTAATCATGCCTTCCCCTCCCTCCTTCCCTAGTGTTCAGAAGTACTATGTCTCTGTTCATTTTTCCCTTAGTTAACCATATGTTCTTATTCTGTTTCTCACTGCATAGGAATTCCTTCTGCTGTTCCAGTTTCTGTTTGTGGCTCTATTTTAACTTTAACCTCTCCTCTGGTTGTATTGCTCCATGCACAATTCCTCTAAATGGTAAATGCAAAGTAGTTTAAAAAAAATAAACCACTGTATTATTCTAAGGTTGAATTAATAAACAGATGTAATAGAGAAGCCACAGTAAAAGTAGTGAGTCTGGGAGAGAGAATATTATTTTGGCTCCAAGAGCATTGAAAACTAGCTGTGATGTATAAATAGAAAGAATAAATATCATACAATTCATCCATCACAGTATCACTAAGGAAAACAAAAAAATTAATAGTGCAATAAAGTAAATATCATATGGTCAAGAATACCAAAACACTGCTTTCACAGAGCTCAATGATATTCTGTCCCCTGCAACAAAACCCTTCCCTCAGGAAAAGTATCTATTGTCTCTACAATATGCCTTGAATGTCTAGCAAAAGAAAGCCCTCAGGCTTTGGTAGGCTGCAAGTTAAGATATTTTTAAAATTGATCTATTGCTTTTGTCAAGGGTCTGGTAAGGTACCTTGGTTGGCATTTTACAGAAAAGAAAGGTAGGAATTTGGGACAGAAGGTGGTATACTTTATGTGGCCTGGAAAACCCCTATGCAGCTTTGCACAGGTGTCTTTGCTGGGAGTGATGAAGTTTCATTCTAAAAGGGCATTCTACTTGTTGCTGCCTGGTTGTGGTAAACAGAGGACATACAATTGAATGCCCAACCTGCTTTTATAGTGTGGATATAAAATTGATGCTAAAAGGATGATGTCCCCTTCCACACTTATCTTTGGTTGTTTAGCATTTTTAATTGCTGTGTTTTACCTAAGATGAGTTCCTGCATGCTAGCTTTCACTCAAGTGCAGTCTCAGCTGAAGAAGTCTAAATGGAAAAGGAAAGATGTACAACAGGTGACCATGTCTAAACCAATGGTAATGTTGTCCATGCAGTCTTATCATTTCCCCTATCAGCCTTATGTATGAGTCAGTAAGAATGGGAGAATCTTGGTGCAAGTTAAATTTAAAAATTGTTGTGTGATGTCTTTTGGGCTTTTTGAGAGCAGATACATAAGCAAAACTGCCTCTTTGGTCAGGGACTGCAGACTTGTTAATGTCACACTGTCAATATTTTGAAGACAGTTGATGGACCAAAAAGAAAACAGTTGCATTACAAGGAGAATGAGCGTCATAATCTTTGAAAAGCCTGAAGGAGACATGAAAGCTATAGATGGGGTTGCTGGGGTTGTTTCAGTGTGTTTGATATCCTCTCGTTACTTCTGAGAACAGGAGAGCAAAGGAAAGAATGCTGGTATAGTGACTCTTGAAGCATCCTAGAGTGAACAACAATTTGCTAACACAATCTTAATTACAATACATTAGTGTTTACCCAAGGCTGTGCGTCAAGGATACTGGCAACTGCTTCAAGCATTGTCACTCCTTTCTGCATTTTTCTGCCCATGACCCAGCCCCAATCCTTCTGGGTCTTTAAAATAAACAGTCGTGTTACAAAAGTGTTTGTGATCAAGGGAAGGAAGTGCAGTTTGAATTAGTTCTGGTGAAGGGGAAAAGTTTGGGTGTTACAACTCAGGTGAAAAGTTTGGGTATTACTACTCAGAGGAATAGGTGATAAAAACTTGGTTACACAAGTCTCATCAAAACAATGTTTTTGTGTTCTTTCCCATACAGCAGTCTATCACAGATGTCCAGTATTACTAAAAAAAACCCAAATCTACTTCTGATGTAAGAATTCCTTTCTGGGTGCTATAGAAACAAAAGTACATTCATGACATCACCAAGGCAACACAGAAGTAACTTTGTAAGCATCCTTTCATTAGGGGTGTGAGAAACTCCGAAATTATGGACTGGACAGTAGTAGTGGCAGATGTGTTTGAAGATGTGTGTTTGTTGGTGGTCAGAGGTTACAAGGCTACCACACAGGATGATTGTGTAGGAAAGGCTTTAATTTATTGGCTGGGCTAGTGAAAAGGAGCAGGGAAGGACAAAGACCCAAACAACAAAACTGTATTTCTAACCATTTCTCTCATTCATGAAGTACTAAAAAGTGCAAGTTTTCAAAGTACTAAAACAGAATCTAGGAAGCTGTGTCATCAGCAAAGCCAGCAAAGGTAAGATACATATCTTAATACAGCATTTGATAAGCAGAAGAGTGAGGGAAAATGTTTCTTAAAGTTGGGACTTCTTACTGGAACATAAATGTAAAATAAACTACCAAAAAAGTTGATTATATGAAAACAACAATCTAAATAACAAAAAGTTCCTTTGTAAGCTCAGGACATCTGGAGTTGAGGCTGTTTGTTGACATTCCTTTGCTGGAGTAAAAAAGTGGAATTTTTCCTTTTGCTGTGCAATGTTTTTAGGGAACTTTACCTTAACATTTTTTACTATGCAAAAATGGATACATGAGATTTTATAAGAGTTTAATTTCTGGAAGGGTGCATACTATTGCTGATGAAGTCTTCAATTTTGGAAAAGGACAATAGTTTTAGTTATGGGACTGAGTTTGTATAGTGCCAGTTTTACAATAGATGAAAATTTTGTCAATATGGGGAGTGCTTGTATGGACAGAGATAAGCAATTTATCTTGAGCTCTGCAATAAGGCACTACAAATTTGTGTCCAGATCTTGCACATTTTTATCTTGCAAACCTATCCAAATGGTTAACAATCCACCTCCTCCCCCTCCTCTCTCCACAGTACATTGTGGGTTTTTTTTAAATGTGTTTTAAAATAACAATTATCTATAAAAACTAAATTTGTGGATGTTATTGCATGAAATGGGTTCAGTGGATGTAAAATGGATTATATTTGTAAGCACTTCTATTTATTGTCTGTGAGAAATGTCATGTTAGCAGTTAATTGCCTGATTCTCAGGTGAACACAGCATGATAGATGTTCCTGCCCATGTGTTGAGTTGTAGCCACTTGTTATGTCTATACAGCACTCCTTGTAGTGACAGAAATCTGATCCTCTGTGCTCCTTCAGTGCTTCTGGAGACTCAGAGCTCAAGCACTAAATTTGTGTTTTAAGAGCTGCAGCAAATTTCATAAGCGGACACAAGAAGTGTGGATTCTATTGAAGTTCAACAGCAGGCACCTTTGTATATATGCCTACAGTCACAATCTTTTTTTGATGCTGTTGCAATTTCACAACATCAGCCATAGAAGCTTATATTTATTAAATAAAGTACTTCTGTGTTCAAAGAACTGTGTATGACCAATGAGATTTGTGGCATAAATATGAAAAACAGTGAAGGGAATGTCTAGGATTTGAAGTGATTCCACAATTTAGATGAAGAGGCCTATCTTTTGGCATCATAAAACCATTTTTATACTGACTATTTTAGGGGAAAACAAATCAAATAAGTCAATTTGATTTTTTGGAAAGGAAATATCTTACGGAGGTTTAGTTGAGCATGCTTAGAGTAAATTCTGTTTGCTGCTCTGAAACAAAGGGATACTGATTTTAAAGATGTACAAAATAGGCAGTTATGATTCTAGAATTCAGGTTTCATTTTATTTTCTTTTTCTAAACAGAAGAAGAATCTAGGATGATAGTGGCAACAGTATGACCTCAATTCCTCTTTGGAGTGAGTTTCAATTATTAAGTTTTTGAATATTTGCAGAAAATATTCTGCATCTATTGTGGAATTTATTTGGAAATCTGCTTTTGCAGCAGACCTTCCTTGTGTCCTGTATATTTGCAAGTCTTAGGATAATTTGCTGATAAGCCGTTGCCAAATTCAGCACTTGCTGTAAGTCTTCCTGCTTGACCAGCTTTTATTAAAGGTGGCAGGTAATGCTGTGTGAAAATAATCAAGGCCTTATGTTGACACAGGAGGGCACTTCAACTGTCATGCAAATGGAAGTTGTTGACATTTAGATGTTTTTTCTTTTTCTTTGTTTCATTATTTAATTAATGTGAACTTTGAATGCGGAGGAAAAAGTTCCCATTTTCACTGTGACATGTGAAAAACTCATTTCAGTTTTCTTCCTTTTTGTTTTCATTAAGACTCAGATGTTTAAAATAACTGGAAAATAATCTGGACAAGAAGACATCAAATTGAAGAGTGCTATGTATCTGTGTTTACAGAAGCCTTAAGAATGATAGAAAAGAACATTCATCAGTTGAGTGGTACAATTACAGTTGTCTATGAGAAACTGCAGCTATGGTTAAGTTTTTATAAACCCTACACTCGGCTGAATATATGAGACTACCAGTCTCTCCCCTTTCACTGCTGGGATTAAAAGCATACGGATGTTCTTGCTTGTGTCAGAAATGGACAATCTGTAACTCTTGAAACTCATGTGGTTTGCAAAAGCTTATTAAAGAGACAAGTTTAATTTATAGTTTGATTCTGACAATTTACTCACTGATGCTAAATCACTCATCAAACAGCTTGGATTTAAGCCTGCTGCATGCACTGCATGCACTGCAGTTGATTATATACTTTTGCTATATTACTTTCATTATACAAATAGTATTATGAGGCAGCTTAATTTAATACAAATATGCTTTAGTTAACTCTTGAGTCTTACTCTTCTGCCTCATAAATATGAATCTGTAGAGGTCTAAAGAAGGCTTCCCTAGGAAATCTATTATTGTGGCTCTCACTTTGGATTTAAAAGTCCACTGACACACATTTCAATCAAAAGACCACTTTGGAAAAGTGGCCATACTGCAATTAAAACAGTCTATTATTTTTTAACTCAGTATAAGGCTTAGAATGGCCACTGGTGTTCAGTTAAATGTTTCACTTAGAGCTGTCAGATAGCAGAGGCCTTTTTGTCCAACTGAAGTCTGAGAAAGACTTTGCTTAGAACCTCATCACTTGAAATTTGTGGGGTCATATGATCTGTTCTGTTGGACTGTCTTCTCCAAAGTACAATTACGAACTTATAAGGAATTAGGAACACCATTGAGTGACAAAAATGGAAAATACATATGTGTAATATATTTACGTATTGTAGTTTGTAAATGTATACTGCAACTTGAAAGCAAATTATATTTCAAACACAATCTGTTCATATCAGAGTAGAAATTGGCCGTTGAAGAGCTGTACAATTGTCAAAATATATAGATAACACAAAAATTCCTACAAAGCAATATCTAAATTGAATTAATGTGGAATGCATATGTTACTAATTTGAGATGAACTGAATTCCTAAGGAGCTGTAGTTACAAATTCTTGGGTTTGAAATAAGCCTAGGAATTTTCAAGTTAACCTTGTGTTCAAACATGCTGAAATAAGGAAGGTACATAGTAGTAGCATGCAAAGAGTTCTATGATGTACTGGCATCCATATGATAAACAGTGAAAAGACATACATACACATTTTCTAAGTAAGTTGAATTTAAACTTTGTATATAGGTCATAAAATATGTGATGTGCTTTTATTAATGGTTTTATTAAATGAAAAGTTTAAGGTTTCAGCTGAATGAGAAAATTTTAAAGTATGAAGAACAACGTTGAGTGGAAAAAACCCCATAAAACCAGATTTTAAATAGTGAATGAAAACATTCTTTTAGAATAAAATTTCTTCAGAATATATTAAGAAGAGCTAAAATGTATAAAAAGGCAGAATCATACCCCTGCTTTCAAATCCTATTCTGCTTCCTTGTCGTGTCTGCCAAATGGATCTGTCCAATGTATTTTATTTGTTCTAAATAAATAAATAAATAAATGATATTTGTGCTTGTTGTGCCTGAAAGTTTGTCCCTTATGAATTATTGCCCTTTTTAAAAAGGTTATTACTGTCTTCCTGTAATTTAGGGTGGGAGCAGTGTGGTGTCAGATTCCACTGAACATGTTTTAAAGGAGAAAAAAATTAATATGCTGTTAAAAAGAAAATAATATTAAAATTCATCAGTGCTTTGCAATAGAATGCTCTAAGATGCTCTATTTCTTCCCTACTTCATTTTCTAGATAAGAAAATGCAATAGATTTAATCTAATCAGACTTTACTGAAACATTTGTTTTGACGTCCCATATGTGTTGATTAGTTACTGTGGAGAAGGCAGTGATGAGTTTAAGAATTGCAAGTTGGACAAAGAATTATCTAAAGGACAGGCAGCAGGTTCTATTGGAGTGATATCTGTAAGGTTGGTGGGAGGTTACACAGAGATTTCCTTTGTGGTTTTGTTGACATGATTTATTTTAAGTCGTGAGGCATCATCGATAAATGGAAGACTATGATTATCTCCTGAGAAGATGTTAGTGGCCTAGTGGCCTAGCTGAAATAGGAAGAAATTTAATAACTTGAAATAGTCATGCACATAGGGTACTTCATAACAAATATTTCTGGTATAAGTTGGAGGCTTATCAACTTCAAAGTACAGAAGACAAGACAGACGTCAGTCCCTTAGTAGGTCACTTATAGTTAACAACATGAGGTTGCTGTGAAAAAGAAAAATAGGATTCTAGAATGCATAAGGCAAACTTTTTCCACTAGTGAAATGAATACTATTGTCTTGTATAATTGAAAACCATCCAGCTGGAATACAGTACACATTTCTCATTACTCAAGTTTGAGAAAGTTTTATCCATACTGGGACAACTATGAAGTGGACCAGTAATATAATGTCATGCTGCTGAATCCATTTAAAGAGGAGATTAAAAGTGATAGCAATGGAGAAATGAAGTCTGGGAGCCAGGAAGAATTAAGATCTTGGTTAAAGTGAAGGAAGTATCAATACAAAACCAAAACGAATGGAGTGGCTGGGAATAAATTTAGGCTGAGTATAAAATGACTGTCAGGCAAGTGAGATTCCAGAGCAGACTTCCAGCTGGGTGAGTTGGAACAATTGATTTTGATACTTTGTGAGAGGAATTATGTGACTTTTGTGGTAGTTAATTTGGTCACAGAGAAAGATTAACAGAATCCTTAACAATAAGGTAAAACTGAGGAGTCTTTTCTAGTTTGTGGTTCTGTTGCTGGATTCACAGTGAGGCCTTCCAGACATATAGGATATATAGTTCATAGGCTTCTTAATAGTTTCACTTGACAACCTGACAAGCTAGCTGCTATTTCTGTTGAAGTAATTTATTTAAATGATGGAATTTTTTTTATGAACAGATAAGGTAATGAAGGCAGAACTTTTAGATATCAAAGCAGAGTTGCTTGGGATACAGTTGCTTTTGGAATATGAAGGGGTCGTTGGCAGTCATACCAGCGGTACTCTGTTCAGATGCCCAGGTTAGGAGCTTGTGTTTCCTACTGGATGGGGAATCTCCAGAGCAATTCAGAGTATCTAAGATGGGAGTGAGTGTGCCCTTTTCTCTGATGAATACGTAAGGAATCTAGGTTCCTGATTTAAGTCACATTCCTTCCTGTCGTGGACATTCATTGCCTACATTCAGGCAATGAATATCTATGACATGCTCCTCACTTCTGTGTTAGAAAATTCTGTTCCTGTTTCCTGTCTACTTCCTGATATAGATTCTTTCCACTTTGGGCTTTACTTTCAATTGGTTTTGAAGCTACTGGGTGGAGGAAGAAGAGGAAAATAAATTATGTTAAGGTAGTATTGGATTATTTTTTTGCCTACTTGAAGACTTAGTTTTCCAGCAAAGTTTGCACATTCAGATTTTAAATGCTATGGAGAAAACTATATTGGCCAAATACATTTGCTTTTATATCATTATGTGCAGTTCTTTTAATACAAGCCTTTGGGGAGAAAGCAACTTGAAATTAGAAAAACAATGTGAGATTGTGTCTTCATTCTGAAAAAAAATCTTAATCTGATAAATTTAAACTAAGAATACAGTTTGTGAGGGGAGTAAACACATGTGTGCATATTTTGTTTTTTAGGATATTCAGTTCTTCTTGTAATGAAATTTGGTGATTCACCTTTGGAAATCTGGACTTGAATCTGAATATATAATTTACTTCCTCTGCTGGGATTTGTATTTTGTTTTATATGATAATTCCTTTCAGTAATCTTTGGTCTGAATTCATGGAATGACTGATGCAATATTAGATTTGGTGGAGCTCTTAGGCTGCATTGTCTGTAGTATTCAAAGGTAATTTGGACAACACCTTTGGTAAAATTAGAACATATGGCCCTTCCCTATTCCAAAAGATACATTTTTGACATGCCTTTCAATCAAGTGAAAACAGGGCAATGTGATAAAATCTCTTCAGGGGAAAAGTTTTATTTTCCAGTGTTTTTTACCTCTGGCAGATTTCACATGTTTCTGTCTACTGAGTTATTCAACTTTTTTCAAAACTCAGGATAAAAATAAAAACAAAAGCCCACCCCCTAAAAAATCCAACTCAAACAAAAAAAAGACAACCAGGTTATACAGATACTTTATAGCTTTTGGCTCTAACCGGAGTCATTCTTTTCCTTTCCTCTTCATGTTTAAACCTCTCTTTTCCACGCAAGTTCAGTATATCCCCATCTTTGAACTAAGTCTTGGGTCAGCAACTATTAGAATTGCTTTCAGTAGGTAAAAATAAAACATTTTATGGGAATGATAATCACATCCTCATTTGAAATTAATTCAGGTAACTTTTTATGCTCCTAAAATTCAAATTTCAATGTCCAGATCAGTAAATATAACCACTGTGGGAACTACATATAATTCATAGACTCTACAAAATATAGTAGTTTCTCCCTGGCTACAAATGTTCCTCCAGGTTTGTCTTTTCTTGTTTCTGTACTATTTTCTTGCTTCATTTTTAACTTTTGATTGGGTCTTTGGGATTTATTATCTAAAATAAAACAACAATATTAATGCCATCCATCATAAAAGCAGATGTGTCAAGTATGAAACAGTTATGGTACATGAATATTTTGGCTCTTGATTTTTTATAATAAATATTTTAACTTGCAGTTTTTACCTTCAAGGTTAGTTTCTTGTTAGTAAGTCATACAAGCAGCAAAGTTTCACTTAGGTGGAGAATTGTGGTCTTCTATTTTGGGGTTTTGTTCTGTTTTTGTCTGTTTGGGGGATTTACCTTTGTTCCCTCCCCCTTCCCAAGTGAAATGGCTTAAATTACATAAGTTTATAGACTCTGGAGTTAGCTGATGCGAAGTATGAGACAAGACATTTGGGACAATTCTTAATGATCAGCAAAATATACTCAGGAGAAGTTTAGTATCAAATGAGTGATGTACTGCTGCAGATAGTCATGAAATGCACTGGTAGAAATGCTTGGGGGAGATTTTAGGAGCACTTTGTCTGAATGTAGCAAGTAACATTAATCCCTAGTGTTCAAAAGTACTAAATTCAGCTTTCATAACAGCATGAGGGCTAGCACTCATGAAAAAGGTTTCTTGCCCTTCAGAACCATTATTTGTAATGTCTCCTGAGCCTTGGTGGTATTTTTGACAAATCCTCACTTCCCTGCAGAGCTGATGCTTTGGGTCTCTAGCCAGCGTAAGTGGGTTTATTAGAGGTAGAGTGTAGAATCATGATGTTTAAAACTGTGAAGAACTTTGTTTGACACACATTGTGTAAACAAGATCTGGGTAGAGAGATGGGCTATCATTACATAGAATTCATAAGGATAAAAACTGGTCTGAAAAATTGGAATCTATGGTTCCCATCAATGGTGGGTATGTGCTACCAGAAGCTGTTAGTTAAAAGAGCATTAATTGAAGAATAACTGTGTCAGGTGAGAACAAGGGTTCATTTAGCCAAATGTCATGTCTCCTAAGGATCCATTAGGAAGCTTCAGTGGTTTACTCTTACGTGAATGGATATGCCAAGTGTCTCCTTGAAACCACATAAAATTTCATAATCTGCAAGAATCTCACCAAGAGTTTCACAATGCAGCCAGCTGTGTGGAGAATCTTCTTTTCTTTGTTTTGAACCTTACTCCTGACATCTTCATTTGGTGATGACTCCTTGCAATTTTTATATTTATTTTGGAGACTAAAGTTATTGATAAAGAAGAGCCAATTCAGTGGCTTTCAATGGAAAGTGTGGGGGTTTTGACTGGATACGAAGAAAAAATTTTTCACTGAAGACCAATTTAGCATGGGCAAGTTGCACTGAGAGACTGTTTAGTCTCCATCTTTGGAGGATGACCCAACAAGACCTTACTGGCCAAAGCTCTGAGCGTGTTAGTCTGAATTCAGTATTGAACGCTCTTTAAACAGGAGGCTGGTATAGACACAACCAGAGGTTCCTCCCAAGCTCGAATGATTCTTGGATCAGTCTAATCTATCTCTTCATGCTGCTTCTGAATGTGGTTATTATTGTTATTTTATTTAGTAACTCTTTGCAAAGAAGCTTTTCCATACATTTAATCATCCTTGTTACCAACATCCGAACCTCTCTGAAGTCTATAAAGTTCTTTTTGAAATGAGGATAGACCAGAACTACATGCAGTTTTTCAGGATGTGCCTGAATACTTTTACAGTAGTATTATGATGTGATCTGTTTTGTTTCCTATTCCTTTCCTAATAATGTCAAACATCTGCACTTTCTTTAACCATTACTGGGCAATGAGGTTATGTTTCCATGGAGTCTTAACTCCACAGTCTCCTGAGTGGTAATAAGTTCAGAACTCTTGATTTACATATAAAGTTAGATTTTTATTTTTAATGTGCATTACTGTACATAATTCTATATTAAATTTTCAGCTGCTGTTTTATTATCTGGTCATTCAGTCCTGTCCTTCTGTTCTGCTCTTCTTCACAGTTAGCTGTTACTTCTACTACCGTGACCTAGTATCGCCAGCAAACTTTTCCATCTCATTGCTCAGTCTTCTTTTCATAGATTGTTTAGGTTTTCATTGAATAGCAAGGGCCTCAATGCACATTCCCATGGAACTCCAATGACAATCTTTTTCCAAGGCAGAGCCTGACCATTTACTGCTATCTTTTATTTCTTTTAAATAATTACTTATTTATGCAAAGCCCTTTTCTTGTTTCAGTATTTTCCTAGTTTTCTCAAAAGCCTTGGCAGAAAACCGTCTCAAAGTCCAAGCAGGTTATTAGCTAAATTAGAACCATTTTAATTAGTTTGTGTGGCATGATTTCCTTTTAGAAAAGCTTAAGTAGCAGTTTTCAAGAACCAGATTTCTCAAGATATCAATTTTTTATTTTAATTTCACTTTATATTGTATCTATAGACTTATTTAACATGATTTTTGACTTTTGACTGACATCTGACATATGTTACATTTTCTATTGATTTACCTCTACTTATATTTCTCTTTGTGCTCAAAGCAGATAAACATGTGAAACTCTGTTAGACTGTGCTGTAAGAAGTCAAATAGATAAATTCTTTGCTCAGTGTCAGTAATATATTAAGAATGAAACCTGTACACATGTTAGTATGATAACAGTGCCTTGGAGGAACATCCCTTTCATTTCATTTCTGTTTATTTTTAAAATCAAAAGTTTAATTCAGATTTAAAACTTTTACAGTCACTTTTCCCTGGTGATTTCAATAGATGGCTCTGTGCATTCTGGAGAGAAGATATTTCAACACGTATCTTCATGGTCCTTATATTCAGCCTCACTCTGATCTCAGCTGTAATCCTTCCCTTAATATAACTCCTGGCTGCTGATTTACAGATGCTTTGTTTTTATTATTGTTTTCTGAGGCATAGAATTTGAATACAGTCACGGAAAAATAGCAGTTTATGAAAGGAATAAGAACAGCATAATTTGGATTAGCAGAAGTTTATTTAACCGTCCTTTTAAAATAAATTTCTAATTTTTATTTTCTTATTGTAGGTGTAGCTCTAGATTTGACTATACAGAGCATAATGTAAAACTATTCCAGTCACTTGACAGGCTCCTGCTGGTAGGAATAAGCACCTTTGTTTACCATTGCATGCTAATTCCTAAGGTAACGCTATTATACAGAATATGAGAATGGAACACATCTGTAGAGAATTGTTGTGCTAAATTAAGGTTAGAATTGTTAACACAATATGCATTGTCCACAGTGTGCTAAAGGCATAGAACTTTTTCTTTTAAATAAAGAGCGGTTCTCCAGTGGTAAGAATACTAAGTAACAAAATCAAGTTATAGACTATTTAGAAGGTGTGTGCTCACTGAAAATGTATTCCTTCCTCATGAACCACAACTATCTGTCTTGAGCATTATGAAATAAAAAAGCAAATTAAACCCCTTGCTGAAATGTTTGCAGTAGGCTGAAACCTGTGTCTGGAATCTGTTACACTGTAAATCCCCACAGCATGGAATATTATAGTGAAAGTCCCCCAATTTTTTAATTACTCCAGTAAATCAGTGTAGCCATGAACAAGCAGAATTAATTCACAAGATGAAATCATAAGTATGCATAGATTGTTTGTCATACCTTTTTGGCTGGGAAATCCTCTTGTGAATGTGATATGTCACATGCAGAGAAGCCATGGTCCCTTCCTAATATTGTCAGGAAATCCTCTAAATGATTCAAAATAATTCTTATACCTGTGTCATTTGTACTGCAGTGCTATAAACAAAATTTTTTGTTAAAACAATTCCTGAAGTGTTCATGAACACTGACTCTGTATGCTGGCATTTCCATCATGAAGATAAATAATTGCAGCAAGATTTTAAATGGACTTGCCAGTCTGATCTCTCATATATACTGTTCTTCCTGGCAAACAGATACAGAGACCGAGAAATTTCTAACTGCTAGGAATTTGTTTCTCTTATCTTTGGCCTTCTGCCTTCAAACCATCAGGTGAGTTCAATTAATTTCTGTTTTACAGAAACAATTAATTTAGGATTAGTATTTAGATAAATTCTGAGTAGGTGGAAAGGAGATGGAATTTTTGCCATTGACTTCAATGGGAGGACATTAAATGATGTGTATCATTCTGCACTGTTACATAGTACATGTCGGAGTTCTGGATCTGAGATTTTTTACCCAATGTAGAGATTTGAAAAATAATTAATTAGCTTACTGTGCTTATTCTACAGTTATTCATTGCAAACTGGTAAATGATTTATCGGGTCCTATAGTTCAATTTTGGAGATAGATTTACCTCTGATGCAGTAAATATGACCAGAGTTTAGCTAAAAATGCATTAATGTTGGCATAAAGCCTTTTCATGACGAAAGGAGGAAGAATCTTCCCTTTCCCCCTGAAGTGCCCTACGTATGATGCCCTGAGGCTGGAGAATGAAGAGAGTGAGTACAGGGCTGGACCCAGGGAAGGCCAACTGTGCAAAGTTCATCCATCCATTCACCTGCATTAGAACCAATGCCACCAGAAAAGTTATGGTTGGACTAGATGATCTGAAAGGTCCCTTCCAACCTAGGCAATTCTATGATTCTAAGTACATAGGATATTAGTAATTGAAGACTCCTTGCTGAGGGGGACCAAAGCGCCCATTTTTTGCTCAAACAGTATGTCTAGAGAAGTTTCCTGCCTGCCAGAAGCTCACATTCATAATGTCATAGAGAGGCTGCTGAGCCTGGTAAAGCCTACAGAATATCACTCATTCCTACTATTCCAAGTAGGAACAAATGACACTGCAACGAGGTGACTCAGAAATATTGAAAGAGTCTATGTCCATTGGAACAATGTTAAAGGGATTGGGAGCACAGGTGGTGTTCTCCTATGTCCTTCCAGTTGGAGAAAGGAGTTCGAGAAAAAGGAGATTAATTGAACAGCTGAATGACTGGCTGTGTAGGTGGTGCCATGCTCAAGGTCTCGGCTTCTACAGTCTTGGGCATACCTTTGAGAAACTGGGCCTGTTGACAGCTGATGGGGCTCAACTGACCAAGTGAGGCAAAATTTTCCCAGGCAATAAGCTGGTTGGACTTACAAAGAGAGCTTTAAATTAGACTAAGCGGGGAAGGGGATGGTGTTCTAAGCACTCAAGAAGAGCCAGGGGCTGCCGAGGCATTAGGAAGCAACAGGGAAACCCCTGTGAACAGCCTCAAGGGAATTAGGGTGAGCTTCTCTAAAAAGGTGATGTGGTCGATAGCTTAGCTGAAGTGCCTCTGTACCAATGCATGCAGCATGGGAAATAAACAGGAGGAGCTGGTAGCTGCTTCCCAGACGGAAAACTATGACCCGATTGCTATTGCAGAAACTTGGTGGGATGAATCGTACAATTGGAGTGCAGTGATAGATGGCTATAAACTATTCAGAAGGGACAGGCAAGGAAGAAGAGGTGAGGGACTTGCCTTCTGTGTCAAAATTTTAATTGATTTCACAGAGCTATCTTTGAAGAACAGCAATGTACAGGTCAAGAACTTATGGGTGAAAATTAGATACCATGCCAACAAAGGAAGCTTTGTGGTTGGTCTCTACTACAGGCCATCCAATCAAGAAGAAGAGGTTGATGAAGAGTTCTTTCTTAAACTGCAGGAAGCATCACACTCACAGGGCCTGATCCTGACAGGAGACTTCAGCCACCCAGACATCTGCTGGAAAAGCAGCACAACAAACTGCAAGCAGTCCAGAAAACTACTGGAGTTCATTAAGGACAACTTCCTAGTACAAGTCATGGAGAGCTTGACCAGAGGAGAGGCACTGCCAGACCTGTTGCTCACTATTGCAGAAGAGTTTATTGGAAAGGTCAAGACTAGAGGTAGCCTGGGCTGCAGTGATCATGCCCTGGTGGAAATCTCGATCTTAAGAGGTACAGAATGGGTAAAAAGGAAAGTCAGGACCCTAAACCTCAGAAATACAAACATTTGACTGGTTAGGGTGTTAGCGCATGGGAAACTGCCCTCAAAGACAAAGGAGAGAAGAGCTGGAAGATATTTAAAGATGTTTTTCTTTAGGTGCAAGAGGTCTCAATCCTGATGCGCAAGAAGTTGGGCAGGGGTGGCAGGAGGCCAACTTGGCTAAGTCAAGAACTCTTAGCCAAACTAAAACGCAAAACCAAAATGCATAGGCAGTGGAGGCAGGGATATACCTCCTGGGGAGATTACAGGGGCACGGCCCGAGAGTGAAGAGAGAGATCAGAAAAGCTGAGGCACATCTGGAACTGAACTTGGCTACGGACGTGAAAAATAACAAGAATGGTTTCTTCAGGTACACAGGACAACAAAGGAAGTTGAGAGAAACTGTACTCCCCCAGATGAGCAAAATGGGAGACCTGGCTACAGCCAACATGGCAAAGGCTGAGGTACTCAACAACTTCTTTAGCTTTGGTCTTCCAAAGCACCAGGAAGTGCTCTAGCCACGCTGCCTAATTCACAGAATCTAAAGGCAGGGACTGGGAGTAAAAAGTACTGCCCGTAGTAGGAGAAGATTAGTTTTGAGACCGCCTAAGGAACCTGAATGTGCACAGGTCCATGGGACCTGTGCGAACTTTATGAAGTTCAAAAAGGCCAAGTGCAAGGTCCTGGCAATCCCAAGCGTGGATACAGGCTGGGCGATGAGTGGTTGACAGCAGCCTTGAGAAGGACTTGGGGTCACTGGGGAATCAAAAACTGAATATGAGCTGGGAATAGGCACTAGCAGCCCAGAAGGTCAACTGTATCCTGGACTGCCTCAAAAGAAGCGTTGCCAGCAGGTCGAGCGAGGTGATTCTGCCCCTCTACTCTGCTCTCATGAGAACCCACCTGGAATACTGCATTCAGTTCTGGGGCCCCCAGCATAAAAAAGACTTGGACCTGCTCTCCTGGGTCCAGAGAAGGGCCATGAGGATGATTAGAAGGGGCTGGAGCACCTCGCCTATGAGGACAGACTGAGAGAAAGATGAGGAGGGACTCTTTATTAGGGAGCGTAGTGGTAGGATGAGGGGGTAATGGTTTTAAACTGGAAGAGGGTAGATTTAGATTAGGTACTAGGAAGAAATTCTTTACTCTGAGGGTGGTGAGACACTGAAACAGGTTGCCCAGGGAAGTTGTGGATGCCCCGTCCCTGGAGGTGTTCAAGGCCAGGCTGGATGGGGCTTTGAGCAGCCTGGTCTAGTGGGAGTTTTCTCTGGCCATGGCAGGGGGGTTGGAACTAGATGATCTTTAACGTCCCTTCCAACCCAAACCATTCTATGATTCTAAAGATCTTTCTCTCTAAACAGACATAAAAAAGCAAGCATTGACTATTCCATTTTAATTATTTTACTTCCTTTTTTTAGTTTCTTTATCTCAAATGTGACACACACTCTGTTTTTGTTTTGTTTTGGGTTGTTCTTTCCCCCCTCCCCTCCCTCAATCTGTCATTAAATAGTGCTATGCCAATATACGTTGCAGCAGATTATGATGCTCTTTCTCCTCCTTTTACTAGAAAGAACAAAAAGGGCAGTATGAACTGTTGCTGCTCTGACTGCAAGTTTCCTGCTTGACAGGAGCATCTGATATTCTTTGGGTCACTGCACAGTCTTGCACTGCAATACTATTGTTCTGACTGCAGCAACTATTTCAGGGCTGTATTCAATTTTAGGGAAAAGGCTGAAAATAGGAAAAATGTGGGATAAATCAAAGCATAGCTGTGCTATACGTAGTTTCAGGCATGGTATTCTAACTCAACACAAAATGCAACTCTGAGTCCTGTTTTCCTGTATGTTACACATTCTAATGGTCTCTGAGAAGGATCTACAGTATCAATCACCAGTTTTTCACCTTAACCGTAAGAGTAGAATGGCATAACATATATGCTACTCTAAACCATTCTTGATATGTAAGAACATCAAATTATCAAATCCTTTTCTAAACTCAGTGAAATATATTCTGTATTCCCCAGTTTTATGCAAATATAATTTCCTACAACTTTAGAGCTCTCTCTGTTCTGAGGTCAGAATCTGGCCCTGATCCTTCATAACAACTAATTTCAGCTGTGCCAATAATCAAGGGTTTGCATAATGACACTTATTTAGTGATATTACACACACATACATGAAGTTGGTGGATCAGCCAGCTTGTGTAATTCCAAGAACTAGTGATTTTCCTCAGTGCCATTGTTAGTACTGGATAGGATTGTTAGACCAGAGTTCTTTAAAAACAAACAAAAATAACCAGGTTCAGTATGCAAATGGTTCATGACATTCAAAGGGGAGGCTGAAGGTAGATGGGCTGGTTTGGCCTGGAGAAGAAAAGGCTCAGGCACGGGGGGAACTAATTTCAGTCTTCCACGACCTAGAGGGTGGTTGTAGAGAAGAGAGAGGTGGCTTCTCCTCAGAGGTACACAGTGAAAGGTCAAGAGGCAGCAAGGGATAACTTTTTGGGCAAAGGGGAGAAATTCTTCCTGTGAGGCTGGACCAGCCCTGGAAAGGGCTGTGTATAGAGGCTCAGGGTATCTCCAAAAATGGGGTGTGCCATAATTCCACCTGAATAATCAGATCAAACTTTGAACCCAGCCCTGTCATAATAGATAGCTCACAGAAGTGCTTTTCACTTTCCTCCCCCCTCCCTTGGGATCTATGTTTTCATGTGCTCATTTCCCTGTACTGCTGTGACATGCTAATGCATATCTGGCTGCAATGGAAGAGCATCACTTGAAAGTGTTCTTGTCAAGTGCCGAGTTCTTTACATTAGTACCAAACTCTTTATATCTTCAAATATTTTTATTTGTTAACTATTTGCATTTTGCATGCATGATTATTTATAGGATGGTAGGCACAACTTTTAAAATCTTCCATGGAATTGATACTTCTTTGGGTCTTATAACGTCACAAATGTTACATTGCTATTCAGTTGTTTAGTAAAACAGTGCTTCTGGGACTGTGGGTGGGAGGCTAGAGTGTGTGTGTCTATCTCACCCTTTAGTCCCCTTCAGCTGATCTGAAGTCACCATGCAAATTTCATTTTGGAGGCTGTACTGGAGTACCTTTCTTGTTTCTTAAGGCATGTGATCATTCCTTCCCCTCAAAAGTGGTGGCTAGGTATCACTTTGGAGAGCAATCAACAGGTGAAGTGCCACTGGGCACAAAGAAGAGAGAACAAGCAGTGCAGGGTGAGTACAGCATGACATCTTCCCGTGGTATCTCAACTGCTGGTTCAGATCACACTGCCTCAGCGCTGAGCAGGCAGACATTGCAGCTAGGTATTAGTACATGGTGTAGTACCCAGAAAAAAGGGCTGGATGTGGTTTGGATAGGAATGTTTATAAAGAAAGCACAATATAGTTTTAGGAAGTTATCACTATGCTCTCTAAAAAAAAGCCAAAGAAAACCAACCCCATATTAGAAGAAAGTGACTCATCCAACATTTACTTTAGAAACCCTTAAATCTGTTAGCAGCATATTAGCAGGTAAAACAGCTGTAGACCCATTGCCCCCAACACAGCAGAGAGTAAAAAGGGAAATGCAGACAACCAGCCTGCAGGCCCAGAAATATCCTAGGATAGGGTCTCCTGATGCAGCCAAATTCTTCCTGGAGTTCCCACCTGTTGCAATAGCCCTGTTCCTCAACTTTTGCATTACTGATATATAGGGCCAGATCTACCTTGAAAAATGACAGTTGTTGTCCTAGGAGCTTTTGACAGAAATGACAGAAATGCAGGAAAAGAATACAGCATATAATGGACTGTGAGGTCTATGGAGAGTAAGATTTGTTCTTGTCTTATTCATGTATACTGAACTCTCAAGGACAAGATAAGGAATGATTGTCAATATATACCATTAGAAAGAATACAATAATTTTGCAATCTTATAAAATTTTAAAAATTGTGGAAGAAACTTTCTTTAAATAAAGTTGCATTTCAACAGTTGTTACTTCCCAAACTACTTCTAAGCAGCATTTTGAAGAGATTTCAGGATTATTTTAAATTATTTAACAGTAGGCCAAAGTGGCAAGGTTTGTGCTGGAATGCTGTTTTCATGCTCGGTGAAGCCCGAAGGACTTAAGCTTTTCTATCTAGTGCTGGAAGGCAGTTCAATATAGCCCTTAATACCTGGGACAGAGTGACGAGAGGAGGGAATAAACTTTTCTTCCTTAACACCACTAAAAAAGGTAATCTCTAATGTTTTCACTGATCAGTTCGGCAATTTCTTTCTTTCACTAAGACATTCTATGTGACTGGAGATTGCTAAGATAGGTCTAATAACACCTGATATTCTTGGAGCACTATTGGGTAAAGAGACTTTCCGCTCCAATTCACTAGCATGCATCCAGTCAAGGCAGAGTTGCAGTGTGAAAGTCATTGCCTTTTGACAAGCATAAACTTCTAAACTGAGCTGAACTGATTGTTGTGGATTAGTGTCCAGTGCACAATTTCTGTGTAACAGAACTCAAAACTATGCTGGAACAACAGTGTTGCTTCCAGTTTACAAAGAAAGAAACTGGAGGATAATTCATTGCTTGGAGATTTGATTGCCAACTTGGAACCAGAATCCAAGTCTTATTTGGAATGTATTACGCTATCTAGATCAATTTGCGTTCCTTGCACATAATGACCCTGAACCAGTATAAATACTAGCAGGTTTTATACAAGATCCTCCAGCAATGAAGATATGCTACTTCTTTCCCTAGACCATGACTGATAATGGGAAATTTAACTTGGGTGTTTTGATTTTTGTTTTGTGTTTTCTTTATGTTTCCTTGCAAACTGAAAGTTTCTATATCTGGGAGAAGTATAACGAAAAAAATAAAACTAGGAAGCGCGGAGTTACCAAACACTGAATGGAATCATAGTGTTCTTGAATAGTAGCACAGGTATCCTGAAAAAGGCAAAACATAAATGAAGGATAATATATACTCTGCAATATTGGAATTTTGCTTCCAGTGGTTAAAAGTAATTTTTGTGGTTATTGCATTTATGTTTGTCATAGGTGTGTGTATGTAAGTATCCTTTTCAATATTATTTAGATCCCCAAGTTAGGCACACAGTATACAATGCAGTAGTCATCAGAAAATGCATACTGAATATTGCTACTGTGTCTTTCCCTGGATTAGTTATCATAGAAGTGTATAAATGAAAAATTACTACATTTGTTATTACTAAAGGAATAGAAGTAGGATACTGCTGTTAATATTATGTAGGTGAAGCTGAAATAACCTGTACAGTACTTATAGAGGAATCCTGTTGCTATCCAGAGGCTGATGAGTCACTAGTGGTTGCTGTCTGCTTTTAAAAATGATGACTACCTTATTGGAACAAAAGTATTTGTTTTCTTGATGTGGTGCTAATAGCCATGGATGGGGAGATGACATTTTTGTACATGACTGCTAAATCTGTCTTCCTTGCATATGTACAATACCATTAAAACTGTAAATTAGCATATCTTACTATTTTTATTATTTCTTCTGGCTTAGCCTGAAATGAGACTGTGAGGTCTTTTTGTTTGCTGTCTTTTAACACAGTCCCCATATGATGATCTTGAGGGGAGCCTTTTGTGGGCAGAATTATGCTGACTGATGTTCTGCTGAGGAACATGTGTCCTGACACAGTCGAACACGGAGCTTTCTGTAGAGGAGAATTGAATGAAATCGAAGTTGGCACCACAGTTTGAGCATCAGAGTCTACCTGAGAGAACTCTGTTCTTAAGAGCAGGGGAAGCAAGATACATGCATTGTGCCTGCAATGTTGACTTTGGCCTGGATCATCAGCTGTCCTATAATAATACTATTTAGTGGGATACATAGAATAGAAGATGAGTGGATGATTTAATAAGAAAATGTTTGAAAAGCTAAGCTGAAAGAAGAAAAGGAAGATCAGGAGAAACAAGGGATTGAGAGCTGTGGAGGATTTGGATCGGCAGAAGATATGGTTGGCAGTTCCACCTCTATCGGAAAGCATTTCAGCCAACAGAAGGAAAGGTGTGAATCGAAACGTGTAGCTGGGAAACCCAGCCAATGAAGAATAGTAACCAAAAACCCAGTGGAATATTTGTAATGCAATAGAACATCATGCAAACCAAATGGAGATTTCTCTAGTCCAGCAGAGAAAAATAAGTACATAAAGTGTTTGGAAATTTTCCTCATTTATTAGTCCTTTTGCCTGCTTATACAGCATCCATAGAGACTGAGTACATCACTGCTTACATCACTGATACTGAGAATCAGATAAATTAGCGCTTTAGTGGACTGCTAATCCTTCTGTTGCTCCCCTTACATGAGAGTTCAAGAGGAAAAGCATGAAAAAAAATGTGAAAAGTCCTAAGTTTTTAATTCTTTTCACTTTCCATTTTAATATTCTATTACAAACCCAGACATTTTAAAAACATGTGAAATATATGATTTTTAAACCATTTGTACTATGTTATTCAGTTAGGCAACAATCAAAATATGAAATAGAGTTTTGCAAACCTATTTTGAATATTTTGCTTGGTAATTTTTTGTTACTGGGCAGGCCTGTATAAGAATGCGTTTTTATGACTGACCTTTAAAAAGGTTCTTTAATAATTAATCTTTCTTACCCTAATTACTTTAAGTGCTAGAAAACTTTTCCACAGAAGCAAACTTCAATTAGTTGGATATTCTTGCCAGTGTACACACTATGTCACTATTCTGAAAGGATGATTGATTAATACATTTTTCTTCAGCTATCCACTTTGAGGAAATCCTACAAAATAAAAGTACTCCTGCTTATAGTGCCACTAAGGAAAATACTGATTTCATACAATATACATTAATTAATCTGCATTCCAAATAATTCTAAAATGTCATATTTAAAAAAAACCAACAACCCAAAACATTTAATTTGAGTCACAAACTCTGTACGGAGTACAGCTTGAAGCAGAAAATTGGTGATGGTAAATAAAAACTTAACATAGGAAAGAAGTCATCAAAGTATGTTACAATTTTTAATAATTTTTAATTTTTTAAATTAAAAAATTTATACTTTTTAGCTTAATGCTATTTAGCATAACTATGAAAGAGTTCTGTACACACAAATAGAAGGTGTTATATTATTCAGTTAATGTCACAGATGTGAGTTTGCAAGGGTCAGTCAATGTCTTTGACGTTGTCCCTTGGCTGGAATAATATTATAATCATAATACAGGGTTATCTATGATCACACCACAGAAACCTGATATTTCCTGACAAAAAGAAGGAAATTTAATGTAATCTAATTGGTTAGTCGCCTTGTGAACACTGCCTGCAGCATTGCTAACAAATATCCGTATTGAAGTTAATTTTTTTAAAATCTGATTGTGAAGAAGGACAATATGAAGTGAATTGCAAATAATTACAGTAAGAAGTGATGACAGGGCCAGTAACTGAAGCATCTATTCACAAATAAAATTAAATTGACTCTAGACATTAATATGGACAAAACTTCAATATCCTGTTGTCATGCCTCTGATTTTCCAAAAATAAGGAATCTAAGACAATATCAGAAATACAGTAAATGGGTAAGGGAAAAATGGCAGTTAAGATAGTTACATGTCATGGGACAGAGACCTATTAAAGTAGTAATATTTTAATGTGAAGAGTGTGGACACGATACTACCTCTGACCTGTTATGCTGAAACCGTCACGGATGATTATCAAACAGATTTCAGCACAGCTGTTCTGAAAAACTGCTGGTTGAAAGGGAAGCAGAGATAGACACAGAGCACTGCTAGCTGCTACAGTGTGCTATTAACGTTGTTTTTCAACAGTCTGGGCAAGAATTGGATAGAAGGAGCTGACAGCTGTGATAATGACTTTACCAGAAACCTAGCTAAAAGCTCTACTATTGTTCAATTTAATGAACCCGACTCTTCAAATATTCATTGAGATGAAACGGTAACTACCAATTCATTAATTAGCCATAAAAATTATTTTTTAGACTAATAATGTGTAATTCTCTTCTAGTGCTAATGACTTATTAAACAAAAACTTCACTGAAACATTTTATTCTGAAGCAGCTCCAAAACAGGACATTTTAAGATTAGCGTTTTAATAGTGATGGAGCTGACCCATACAGTTCAGATCCAGAAACAGACATAAGCTGTAATGGCAATTGAGGTAGTCAACTTCAGGTTTTTCCATCTACAGTGAGAAAAACCAAGTACAGATTTAAGACTCAGAAATCAGATTCTTCAGGATGTGCAACACTTTTAATGTCTAATCTTCAGACTGGGCTTATCTTCCAAAGCATGACTTGGAGGACAAGTTGTTACAATGCATTGATAAATGATAATGAATGATTTGAAATAAAATAAGGATGACATGGAAAGCTTGCTATACCAACTACAAATGTCTTTTCATTTTACAAAGCTGGGATTAGAAATTCAAATATGAACATCTATGCAAGAGCATGATAAAATTTTCCGAATAAGCTGAAATCAGAAATAGCCTGGATTTTCCAGTAAATTCTGAAGTTCAGAACTTCAGAGATCCCCTGAGCCTCTATACACAGCCCTTTCCAGGGCTGGTCCAGCCTCACAGGAAGAATTTCTCCCCTTTGCCCAAAAAGTTATCCCTTGCTGCCTCTTGACCTTTCACTGTGTACCTCTGAGAAGAAGCCACCTCTCTCTTCTCTACAACGACCCTCTAGGTCGTGGAAGACTGAAATTAGTTCCCCCCGTGCCTGAGCCTTTTCTTCTCCAGGCCAAACCAGCCCATCTACCTTCAGCCTCCCCTTTGAATGTCATTTGCCCCAGCCCATGACCACACTGGTGATTGTTCCTCTGCTGGACACTCTCCAGTTTGTCCTTATCCCTCTTGTACTGGGTAGGCTTAAAGCGGATCAGGCATATTTGAGACCCAGTCTCATGAGTGCTGAGAAGAGCAAAATAGTCACTTCCCCTGACTGCTGGCTGTGCTTTTTCGGCCTGGTATGTGTTTGAAGTTAATACTGAGATGCATCTATACCTATTGAACTTCATGATTATTCTGTTCAAACAGCACTTGTGAAATCCGGATTTCCACTTTTGCTTCTATGATTGATTTGCCTTTGAAGGACCTATGGGGTTGAGTTTTTAATTTTTATTTAGGCTTGATGGGTCTCTGTATGTCTTATAAAATATGGTTTCTTTATGCAGTTTTTTTGCACTTGGGACACTTGCCAAATGTTTCATCTCTACTCAGATGTTGTCAAAAAATGTTGAAGATATATATTTTAAGTACCTAAACTGTAGTCATACTTTGTTGATACTAGTCAAGAATTTTTAAAATTGTAAGGTAGAGAAGGGGTGAGAGAAAGTATGTGCACCGTACCAGAGACACACACATATATATAGGCAGTATGATCCTCATATTGAGCTTTTTTTTCTTTTTAAACATATGGTTTATTGGCAAAACCGTAGGTAACCCCACTGTGAAAGTTAACTGGAGATACTGGAATGCTGCAGGGGAAAAATAAAAGCTGTTAATGTAGTGTTTAATGGTACTTTTATGTTATGTTTCTATTTTCAACAAGCAAAATATATATGCATTTTTGATTTTTCATTTTGAATGTTTCTTCTGGCATATTTTTCATGTTTTCCATAAGATAATGTGCGTTAAACATACTCTGAGTAGAGGAAATATGGTATCTATTTGCTCATGCTTACAAAAGGAGTGCCATCCAGAGGGACCTAGACAGGCTTGAGAGGTGGGCCTGTGTGAACCTCATGAAGTTCAACCGGGCCAAGTGCAAGGTCCTGCACCTGGGTCATGGCAAGCCCAGGCACAAATACAGGTTGGGCAGAGAATGGATTGAGAGCAGCCCTGAGGAGAAGTACTTGGAGATGCTGGTGGATGCGAAGCTCAACATGAGCTGGCAATGCATGCTTGCAGCCCAGAAATCCAACTGCATCCTGGGCTGCATCAAAAGAAGCGTGGCCAGCAGGTTGAGGGAGGTGATTCTGCCCCTCTACTCCACTCTGGTGGGACCCTACCTGGAGTACTGCATCCAGCTCTGGAGTCCTCAGCACAAGAAGGACATAGAGCTCTTCAAACGAGTCCAGAGGAGGGCCACGAAGATCAGAGGGCTGGAGCACCTATGTTATGAGGACAGGCTGAGAGAGTTGGGGTTGTTCAGCCTGGAGAAGAGAAGGTTCCGAGGAGACCTTATAGCAGCCTTCCAGTACCTAAAGGAGGCCTACGGAAAGGATGGGGAGGGACTCTTTATCAGGGAGTGTTATGATAGGACACGGGGTAATGGCCTCAAATTGAAAGAGAGTAGATTTAGGTTGGATATCAGGAAAAAATTGTTTACTCTGAGGGTGGTGAGGCACTGGAACAGGTTGCCCAGGGAAGTTGTCAATGCCCCATCCCTGGAAGTGTTCAAGGCCAGGCTGGATGGGGCTTTGAGCAGCCTGGTCTAGTGGGAGGTGTCCCTGGCCATGGCAGGGGGGTTGGAACTAGGTGATCTTTAAGGTCCCTTCCAACCCGAACCATTCTGTGATTCTGTGTGATTCTGTGAAAAACACTGGTTTATTTATATTGTGTGCTTATTTTGGGCTGGTCAGGAATGTAGAGTTCTTTGTACTATTGTAGCAAATATATAAAATAATAAACCAGGAGACAAAAAAATCTTAGGCTTGTGTCTAAATAACCTGAGGAAAAAATGACCACGTATTCAAATGATACTAATCACTTTTGCAAGTATGACAAATATTTGTCCCATGTTATGTTAATTACCACAGTAATGTGCAAAGAAGGTAATCCAAAAAGGCAATCTAGAATATTTTTCTGTTTTTCTGTGCTTTCTGGGAAAAAAATTGGGGTAAAGCAGAGATAAATAGTAGTTATTCAATTTCTTTCTTTCAATTGATAACCTCTGGAATGATGACTATTATGGCAAATGTGAAAACCTACTTCTAACTTTTGAAATACACTCCTAGTTTTGCTTTCTCCAATAATTAATTCCTAATTTGATATTATAACATCATTTTCGTTGCAAGATGGATCCTCTAGTTTTCTTCAGTTTGAAAAGGAGAACAGTGAAAACACTAATGTGCTAATACAATTAAAATTCTATTTATATACTCAGTTGAAAGTGTACCAAAAAGAGAAAGTTATAAAATTCTTACCTACTTGCTATATACTAGGGAACTGAGGTTTTTAATTTTTTATGCTAAACTAGGAGCATAACAACTTTTTAGTGACTAAATAAATGTCAAGATTTTTTTTGTGATTTTTAGGAATTTTATTGCAGAAATAGAGAGGGAAGATGTAAGATTCATAAAACCCCAAACTTTCATTTTTATAGTCTTTAAAGTAGTTACCCGTGATCTACAACTTCACTTAAGATTATTGTTTTTTATAGTTTTACTTGTCCTGGCTAATGTGTACTGTATGATGTAAAACTGATGCTGAGATGCTTCCAGTGTGCAGCTGTTTGTATGATTAGAAAAAAACCTCAGTTGCCTAAAGTTGATTAAAAAAGAAGTTTACATCCTGACTTCCAATTAACAGCATTGCCAGAAAATTAAAAGCCATCTGGTCTGCAAGGCCTGACTGGAATTCTTACATTTGAATTGCTTTATCGAGCTGCACAAATTAATTTTTCATTTCTTTCAATCTCTTCCTGGAGAAAATTAAAATAATAAGAATAAGAAGGCTTGCCTCCATTTCAGAAGCCTTCTTTCAGTAGACACTGAAACAACTTACTCTGTATTTTTCAAAAAATCTCCTTCTGTATTCTTTAAGAACACAGTTACTTTAATACCTATGCAAAAATGAAAGGAGGCAGATCTCCATGTCTGTGTTAGAAGGAAACAACATATACTTAGGACATTTATTTACAGTAAAATAAAAGTAGTAACTTAAAAGATATTAAAGGTTTAACATTTCCCATAAGGAAATGTAACACGCTTTGCAGTCACCATACCCACAGTTAAAGTTATAAATACAAATACTGACTATGAACTGCTCCTCAGTTGAACACCAGTCCAATATTTCCTCACAAAAATGACTCAGTATGTGATTTTGTATACTAAGCAACTTGAAAAATGCAACCTATTTTAAGGAAATTTTTAAGATGAAGCAGCATGGAATTTCATTAAACTCCTGCTACTGCTTTTTTTCCCTTCTTTTTCACCAAATTATTTGTGTTAGGCCAGTTGCCAACATACTACCAGTGGTTGGATTTTACTGCACTTATTCAAGCATGGTCATGTTTTTCTTGTAGTGGTGAGCCCAAAACATGGCACAGCACTCCAGATGTGCTTTCACTAGGGCTGAGAGGAAGGAAAGGATCACTCTCATTGACAGACGGACGGCACAATTCTTAATGCTGCCCAACGTGCTCTTGGGCTTTTTTGCTGCAAAAACACACTGTTGACTCTTGTTGAGCTTGTAGTCCAGCAGGATGCCCAGGTACTCTTCTGCCCAGCTGCTTTCCAGATGGTAGCCCCCAGTGTGTAGTAGTTTGGAGATTTCCCTGTCATCAGGTTTCCTGACCCGTTCAGCAGCAGATCCACATTTTCCCTTGTCTTTCTTTCACTGCTGATGTACCTGTAGAAGCTTCTCTTCTTGCCCTACACATCCCTCACCAGATTCAAGTGCAGATGGGCTTTGCTTTCCTAACCCCATCCCTGCATGCTCAGACAGTATCTCTGTATTTCACCTGGGTCACTGGCCCCTGCCTTCACCTTTTGTATGCTTCCTTTTAATATTTGAGCTTTATCAGGCGTTTTCCTCATCCATGCAGGCCTCCTGCAACATCTACTTGACTTGCCCTTTGGTGGCATGCACTGTTCTTGAGCTTGGAGACGTGATCCTTGGAAATCAACTAGCTCTCCTGGAGCCCTCTTCTCACCAGGGCTGTCTCCCATTCCTAGCAGATCCCTTAACAGGCCAAAGCCTGCTCTCTGGCAGTTCCGGGCCATGATCCTGCTACTTGGTTTTTCCCTCTTCTCATGACCCTGGACTCCACCCATCTCATAGTCTTGGCAGCCAAGGCTGTCACCAATATTCAATTCCTCTACAGGTCTTCCTTGTTTGTTAAGTACCAGGTCCAGCTGAGAGCCTCTCTGTCTTGGTGCCTTCATCACCTGTGTCAGGAAGTTGTCATCAAAGCACTCCAGAAACCTCCTAGGTGGCAAGTGCCTTGCTGTGGTGTCCTTCCAATGGATATCAGGGTGGTTAAAGTCCCCCATGAGGACAAGGACCTGTGGATGGGAGGCTTCTTCCAGTTTATCTACTTGTCTACTACCTCTTCCTGATCAGGACATCTGTAGCAGTCCCCTACCACAACATCACTGCTGTTGGTCTGCTCAACAACCCCAACCCATAAGCTCTCAGATGGCTCATCACCTCTCCCTATGCAGAGCTCCTTGCTTTCCAGCTGCTATCTTAAATGAAAGGCAACTCCCCACCTCACCTTTCCGGCCTGCTCTTCTTAAAGAGCCAGTATCCATCTGTCACAGCACTGCAGTCATAAACCATCAGGCCTTTACTCACCTGGTGTCTTCTCAGATGGACTTCACAAAAGTATTGGCTGTGCTAGGGTAGGTCTCTCTCAATTTCTTCTGCTGAAACAGATCATTACTTTCAAGTAATTAGTTGCAAGGTGGGTGGGAAGAGACTCACTCTTCATCCAAGTGGACAAGCTACTGGCTAGTACTTGTTCAAATTAAATATAAAACAGAACAACACAATGCATGTGGAGAGGAGAGAGGAGAAAGGAACTGAGTTTTTCTAATGAGAAATCCAATTCAGTATCCAGGGTAATCGTCAGTGAATGACTCACCAGATCTCTCCTACATTTGTATGAGAAGTTTCAGTCTTCACAAATTGTTTTCTTTCCCAATGATAAAATTAAATTAAAAATCTCACCGCATACATGTTACAGAACCTCGAACTCTCAAGCTAATATAGTCAGTGTGTAAAACACTGAAAATGAAGTGTTACAATGCAGGACATATTCTGCTGTAGACTAATGCTAACCAGATTTGAACTTGTATGCAAATGAACCAGGAAGGGAAGGATACTCCATCATTGTCTACAAAATGTTGTATACAGCAGCAGTAACTACAGTAAGACTCACTAGAGACGATGATTCAGCACCTGCTCCCTGTAGTAGTCATTTCTACCAGAAAAAAATTATTTTTTTTTTAAGTATAATTCCGTAAGGAAGAATGAACTATACTGCTCATTAGAATAAATTTTCAGAGAGGCAAGCAACTCTGATCATTTTCTTGATTTGTCATACAGTGGTCCAAACAGCATACTGCTTTGTAGTTCAGACATACTGAGTTTAGCATTAAAAAACACAAAGATTCGTTCACATTAGAATTAAGCCATTGAGCAGCAAGAAAACTATGATATAGTTGCCTTCACAGAAACATGGTGGGATGACTTGCACAACTGGAGTGCTGCAGTGGGTGCCTATAAACTCTTCAGAAGAGATAGGCAAGGAAGGAGAGGCCACAGGGTACACTTGTATGTTAGGGAGTGATTTGACTGTCTAGAGCTTGATGATGATGACAATAGGGTTGAGCATTTATGGGTAAGAATCAGGGGAAAGGCCAACAAGGCAGATATCAGGGTGGGACTCTGTTACAGACCACCCAACCAGGATGAAGAGGCAGATGAAATATTCTGTCAGCAGCTGGGAGAAGTCTCACAATCGCTAGCCCTTGTTCTCCTGGGGAACTTCAACTTCCCAGACATCTGCTGGAAATACAATACAGCAGAGAGCAAAGAGTCTAGGAGTTCCTGCAGTGTGTGGAAGATAACTTCCTGACAGTTGGTGAGGGAGCCAACGAGGGAAGGTGCCCCACCATACATGTTCTTTGCAAACACAGAAGGACTTGTGGCTGATGTGATGGTTGGAGGCTGTCTTGGGCACAGAAATCATAAAATAAAATGATAAGAGTTTTTGATTCTTGTAGCATTAAGGAATGTGGTTAGCAGAACTGCTACCCTGCACTTCCAGAGGGTAGACTTTCACCTATTTAGGGGCCTGGTTGACAGAGTCCCTTCAGATGCAGTCCTGAAGAGCAAAGGAGTCGGGAAGGCTGGATGTTCTTCAAGAAGGAAATCTTAAAAGTGCAGGAGCAGGCCATCCCTATGTGCTGAAAGGTGAGCTGGTGGGGAAGAAGACCAGCCTGGCTGAACAGAGAGCTTTTGCTGGAACTCAGGAAAAAAAAGGGACCTTTGGAAGCAGGGGCAGGCAGCTCAGGAGGCCTACAAGGATGTTGTGAGGTTATGCAGGGAGAAAACTGGAAGGGCCAAAGCCCAACTTAAACTTAAGTTGGCTACTGCAGTAAAAGACAATAAAAAAATGTTTCTATAAATACATTAACAGGAAAAGGAGGGCTAAGGAGAATCTCCATCCTTTATGGGATGCAGGGGGAAACATAGGGAGAAAGGATGAGGAAAAGGCTGAGGTACTGAATGCCTTCTTTGCCTCAGTCTTTAATAGCAAGACCAGTTGTTCTCAGGGTACCCAGCTCCCTGAGCTGGAAGACAGGGATACGGAGCAGAATGAAGCCCTCAAAATCCAAGGAAAATGGTTAGCAAGTGCCTACATCACTTGGATACACACGTCTATGGGCCTGGATGGGATCCACCCAAGGGTACTGAGGGAGCTGGCAGAAGTGCTCACCAAGCCACTTTTCATCATTTATCAGCAGTCCTGGCTAACTGTGGAGGTGCCCATTGACTGGAGGTTAGCAAATGTGATGTCCATCTACAAGGGCTGGAAGAAGGATCTAGGGAACTACAGGCCTGTTAGTCTGACCTTGGTCCCAGGAAATGTTCTGGAGCAGATCATCTTGAGTGCCATCACACCACACACACAGGACAACCAGGTGATCAGGCCCAGCCAGCATGGGTTTAGGAAAGTGAGGTCCTGGCTGACGAACCTGAGCTCCTTCTATGACAAGACGACCCGCTTAGTGGATGAGGGAAAGGCTGTGCATGTTGTTTACCTGGACTTCAGTAAAGCCTTTGATACTGTTTCCCACAGCATTCTCCCTTAGTAACTGGCTGCTTATGGCTTGGATGGGTGTACTCTTTGCTGAGTAAAAAACTGGCTGGATGGCGAGGCCCAAAGATTTGTGGTGAATGGAGTTACATCCAGTTGGTGGCCAGTCACAAGTGGTGTTCCCCAGGGCTCAGTATTGGGGGCAGTTCTGTTAAATATCTTTATCAGTGATCTGGACAAGGAGGTCGGGTGCATTCTCAGTAAGTTTCCAGACGACACCAAGTTGGCCAGGTGTGTGGATATTCTTGAGGCTAGAAAGGCTCTACAGAGTGATCTGGACAGGCTGGATCGATGGGCTGAGGCCAACTGTATGAGATTCAGCAAGCTCAAGTGCTGGGTTCTGCACTTGGGTCACAACAACCCCATGGCAGCGCTACAGGCTTGGGGAAGAGCAGCTGGAAAGCTGCATGGTGTAAAAGGACCTGGGGGTGTTGATCTGGCTGAATAGGAGCCGGCAGCGTGCCCAGGTGAAGCATCCTGGCCTGTATCAGAAGTAGAGTAGCCAGCAGGACCAGGGGAGTGATAATCCCTCCCTGTACTTGGCGCTGGTGAGATAACACCTTGAGTACTGTGTGAGGTTTTGGGCCCTTCACTGCAAGATACTGAGATGCTGAAGCACGTCTGAAGAAGAACAATGAAGCTGGTGAGNATCTGGCTGAATAGGAGCCGGCAGCGTGCCCAGGTGAAGCATCCTGGCCTGTATCAGAAGTAGAGTAGCCAGCAGGACCAGGGGAGTGATAATCCCTCCCTGTACTTGGCGCTGGTGAGATAACACCTTGAGTACTGTGTGAGGTTTTGGGCCCTTCACTGCAAGATACTGAGATGCTGAAGCACGTCTGAAGAAGAACAATGAAGCTGGTGAGGGGTCTAGAGAACAAGTCTTACGAAGATCAGCTGAGGGAAATGAGGTTGTTTAGTCTGGAGTAAAAGAGGCTGAGGGGAGACCTTATAGCTCTCTACGACTGCCTGAAAGGAGGTTGTAGAGAGGTGAGGGTCAGTCTCTTCTCCCATGTAACAGGTGACAGGACAAGAGGAAAGGGCCTCAAGGTGTGACAGGGGAGGGTCGGATTGGATAGCAGGAAAAATGTCTTTAATGAAAGGGTTGTCAAGCATTGGAACAGGCTGCCCAGGGAAGTGTTTGTGTCACCATCCCTGGACATATTTAAAAGACATGTGTACGTGTTGCTTAGGGTCATGTTTTAGTGGTCGTTTTGGCAGTGTTAGGTTAATGGTTGGGCTCGATGACCTTAAAGGTCTTTTCCAACCTAAATGATTCTATGATTCTATGACTCTGTGATTCTATGCACTGCATGATCTGATCATCCAGAATGTTTGTATGTAGGAATGAAACAATGATACAGTGAGTGCTTCACTGGATGTTAGCATGGTGGGCAAATCCAGCCACTTCTACTATGGCAGCAGAAAGAACATTGCACGGTCACAACAAAACTGCAACTTTCATCAATGTCCAGACAAGACTGTATGGAATGAGTTGGAGCAGCATATACATTTGCAGGCGCCAATAAGCCCCATCTCTACCTTGCTATGCTGCAATTGCTAGAGGCCAAAACTGGGAAGGGAAAAAAGGAAAAAGTAGCATATATGATACATCAGTGCTTGTATTTTGCACATCATGGGAATGGCAAGATTTTATTAGGGCAATCTGACTAGTGGTGGGGAATCCCTCCCTTCCAGTGTCTCTTCACTGTCTTTGTATCTTTGAACTTTGCCTAGTTAGTCAGGCCTGGTAAAGGCATGACATAGAAGAGAAAAAAAATGGGATTTCTCCAAGTATAACAGAGAAGTACCCTGTGAGGAAACTGTTATGCTACTGATACATTAGCATGTAGCTAAGAAAGCAGGGTATCAGAGCAGAGCCCCATGAATCCTCTAGTAGAAAACAGGTTCATCTTTTATATATTACAATAAGTGACTCAGCTCAACATGACTCCAAATAATACTGCTGCTCTGACATATCAAGGTAATAAAATTTATCATCATTTGAGGTTAAATTACTTTAATATTTTATATTAGACTGCAAAAAGGCTTTTATATCTCTTAGCATCCACTGGCAAAAGTACTGGGCTTTTTAAAGATCATTTATAGTTATTTACTGAATAATCTCATTCAGTTCTTTGGGGTTGCATAAAAATTCTAATAACCCATCTTCTTAGGCACCCATGTGTATGTCACACTTCTTGTGGTTTGTAATTTGTATTTTGCTTCTGAGGTCCCCTCAACCTAAAATGAATCAGCCTACCCCTGCTGGAAATCTGTACAATTTCTCTCTACTGCAAATCTCTTTCTTCACATTATTCACTCTGCTGATATTCTGAACTCCAAAGCAACGTAACAGATGACTCACCTTCAGCTATCAGTCATTCTCATCTATTCGTTTTTTGAATTTTTAAGATCTTTATTAGAAATGTACACTTGACCTCCAATTTAATCTAAATTCATATTTTACATTATTTTTAATTTATTTTTCCTTTTTCATGGTTAAATTATCAATACTTTGAGTTTTTAGAGCCTGTGACACTCGAGTTTTGCTGAAAATCCCTAATGTCAAGAGTTATTATTGTTTATTTATAAAAGCCAAATCATTCACCTGCATTCATATTTTGAATGTATTTAGGATGCAGGAGTACTCACAAGATACCCTTACCACTAGGCAATCCTGCTGTTTCTTCTGTATGCACATTCATCTTTTGATTTTTTCATAGAGAACAGTCTGTTCTGTTCTAAAACTGCTTCAGCATGCATGCACCTTTCACTCTCATTTTGCCTACTTGATGAACACTGCTTTTTATATGCAAAAAAACCTCCAAACTTACATTTCCTGAGTCTGATTTAAATAACATATAAGAGAATATACACATATATTCCATTTTCAGGCCCTGGGCCCTGTCTCCTGTAAAAATCAATGACATTCCTTCTCTATCTGCATAGTTTTAGAGACGTGCTAGATTTTTCTCCCAGTTCCCATAGTAAATATTCTTGTGGGAGTAAGTCTTATACACCCAAAATTATTTTGTCACATGTCAGTGAATCCTTAAAATTAGCAAAATTACAGCTTACCGACAGTGTTCGAAATTTCTGACACTCCTGACAATATTTTCTTTTCAGTCTTATCTTCTGTGAAAGGTTTCTCTCTTCACCATTTCGTTCTTTCAGGATTATACCATTTATGACTTTATTTATGATTTTACCCAAATTTTTCATGCTTGCTTTTTGCTTGGTTTCAAACCAACTATTGCAACACTGTTTCTAGTAAGAGAATGAGACATCATAATCTTTCTTTTCTTTCCTGCACATTTTTAATGTTTTACTACATTATTGTCTGAATCATTCCTCCACCTTCTCTACATATGGAAAATATTTTTAAATTATAATTTAATTTGTTTAGGGTGGTCTTCTTATTACTGTTGTTTAACTATTTCAGTGTATTTTCCAGGTCTTGTTCTACAGCTCTATGCTCATACTGCTTCCACCTAAATTATAACAATATTATGCATTTTCTTTTTAATTGATAGTTATGCTCTTTGATGTTCAGCTTGTCAGGCAAAGATATTTTAACTTTCTTTCTATCACTGCAATAGCTGCATTATTTTTTCCTGGGCTAGCTGTGGTGCCCCATTTTGGTACAAGTTTATTAAATCACTTAAATCACTAAAAAATTCCAAGATTATAAGAAGGAAATTGAAAGTGTTTCTGTAACTCCCAGTTACTTTATGGTCACAGACACTCCATCCAGCCTTTCCCAATACTTGTGCTACTAGAAACAATGAAAAACTACTGGCAGTAATGTCCTTGTCATGGCAGTGAAAGGATATATACAGTAAGATTCATGGCAGGAGGTCTTAAGGCTTCCCTTCTTCATAGAACTCTATCCACAGCATTGTATAAAGAGAAGAAAAGCCTTATGTATCTCAGACCTCAGCCCTTTATCAATATTTTCAGACTGCGTGTGGACAGTTTTCAGTCCAAGAATTGTGTTTCTAAGTGGGAAGCCTCTACCCACCACTGATAAAATGTCCGGATGCCTTTTCTGAGAACAACAGAAGCCGCTACAGATCTTATTGATCTCGTAGATGAGGACTTTTCCCCCTTGAAAATAGTTTCTCTGAAGTCAGAAATGAGAGAACCTAAGGAAGAAGGAAGTTCTTCAAGAGAAATAAAGCAATGCTCAACTGATTTTCCCCACCTTGGACAGCAATGAGTATAGAAAATCTTGTCATCCATAAGTCTAAAGGAAGCTGAGACCAGAAAGAGGGTAAATTCTTGCTTTCTTAGTACACCAGACTGCTATCATGTTGCAGCCCTTCCTGTCCTGAAAAAAGCTCCCAGGAATTAAATCCAAATTCATATAAATAAATCCAGTACAATTTCACTTTTGTTCTATGATGCATTTAATCATTAATACAAGATATCAAATCCATCCGTGACAAAACATATCATTCTGCTAATATTTGCCTCACTATAAAATACGCTTAAGAATATCCCAAATTATGGAAATCAATAGGTTATTCTGCAAAACCAGAAATTATAAAACCTCAAAAAATATTCATCCTTTATGTTATTTCCTGAATGAAATTCCCTTTCAAATCTAATTTTTTTTACACATGAACAAATAGATTTGTCTGTTCTAGATGTGGATACTGATCTGGTCCTTATTAAATCAAGATGATCAAGATCATGCTAACTGGAACACTAACTGCAGCAACATAGAAGAAACTCATCTGGTCCTAGCCTAGCAGAATGCAAACTGAAAATGATTTTGGAAGGCTCTGCCTTAGTATCTCAAAGCACAAGCAACGCCTTGCAGTGTTCCATAAACTTACATTAACAACTAAACAGTTGTTCATCTTTTACTCCAATTACCCTGTATTTTAAAGACACAATGCTAATACAAAGGCAATACATTGTATTCCAAATATTTAACTAAATAAGACAGTCAATATTCTTCAGTTGTTATAAAAAGGTAGAAAGGTAGAATATGTTTCAAGGTGAAGCTGTTGTGTAGTATGATGAATGTTACTTTAACCAGCATTTATTTAATCAACTTCTACCAAATACCTCTGACATATTTAGCACCTTAACATCACTGTACTGCATAATACTGCGTACTGCGTAACAGTGTGACTGTTCTCAAGGAAAACATAAGCTATGCAGAAAAAATAATTATAGTAGGTGTTTTCAAAGCAAGTTCTCATAAATTAGGGAGTCAACAAAGGAGTTTTCAGAATAAATTTACATCTGATCATAGAATCATAGAATCATTTAGGTTGGAAAAGACCTTTAAGGTCATCGAGCCCAACCATTAACCTAACACTGCCAAAACGACCACTAAAACATGTCCCTAAGCAACACGTACACATGTCTTTTAAATATGTCCAGGGATGGTGACACAAACACTTCCCTGGGCAGCCTGTTCCAATGCTTGACAACCCTTTTGTTGAAGACATTCTTCCTGCTATCTAATATGACCCTCCCCTGTCACACCTTGAGGCCCTTTCCTCTTGTCCTGTCACCTGTTACATGGAAAAGAGACCAACCTCCTTTTCAGGTAGTTGTAGAGAGCTATAAGGTCTCCCCTCAGCCTCCTTTTCTCCAGGCTAAACCCCATTTCCCTCAGCCACTCCTCATAAGACTTACGCTCCTGTGATCGGTTTATAATAACATACAAAATCTTTCCCTGAATCTTTAAACGTATTGTGATTACAAACCACTATACACACATATACACACACATATATATATGCGCACGCATATATATATTGCTGAAAAGTCACCTTCTTGCTCTGAGATGTGCACAGCATGCTTAAATCTTAGTTCAGTCTAAACTAAGAGTTTAGACTCTTAGTCTTTATGAAGCATGTAACTGATACAAAATAAACTACACTGCAAAATTTATTGCTAATAAATAGAACTTTAAAACCAGCTTGAAATATTAGTCAAGTATTCAATATTCAACTAATCTGGTATTCAATAGTAAATGTTCTCTGGGTTTTCTTCAACTGAGACTTGTCCAGTCTAGGCAACTACACAAAAGTAATCAGACCTGTTGTCACTTACTAGGCAGCATTGCTGTACATGGTCTCTACAGAATTGTCAGAAAGCTAGAGTAATGAATGTAAACATTATAGGTAAACAGATAAAGTATACTTTATAATTATATAAATTTATAAAATTATATTATATAACATAAAAATTATAAAATAATAATAAAATACATTATTATGAACATATAGATTATTATTTATAAAATTTTAATTTACCTGTTTCTTCAGCATGAACTGATATAATTACAGATTTATATAAACATGTAATCCATTGATAAAAGTTCATAAACTTCTTGGTATCATCCGTAGTATACTGCAACAATTAATTACGTTTTGTTTCTGTATTTAAAACCAAACTCTTGTTTTATTTTTTTCCTGACCCAGACTGTGTTCATTATCTGTTTGTAATCCAGCTCCAACTCTTTAACATCTTTTAGGAGATGAGGCAATCAATATTTCACATGATAGTGTTAAAATTGTAGACTGGCTCACTGGATTAGACTGCCATGGAATCCAAGCAGGAAACAGTCCTGGAAAGTCTGCTGGCCTGCCAAATATCCAGCAGAAATTTTGACAGACTTATGGTGTCCTTTGCATGATTTTACCGCACTCTTGCTACATTTTGCCAGTCCAGTTCACTAAAAAATTTTTACCTCACTCCACTCTGAGCATTCATTTCCTGGTGTTGGACACAATAAGAAGAGGCAAAAATGTTAATTGAGTTATTCTCAGCAATACCCCAGTCCCTTTTTTTTTAGATTATCATATTATTATTTAGAACCGTCTAAACTCTCTTCAGTAAAAATAACAAAATACTGGAAGAAAATATACTTTAATAGTAAGAATTGCTTCAGATGAATTACAGTGCCTTAGGAAAATATCAGATACTTCTATCTAAGGAGTCTCCTTTTGTGAAGATAGGTCCACAGGAGTTTATAACTCCTGTGTATATGAAATCCCTTAACATAATTTAATAAGTATTCCAACATTAATGAACCGGAGCAAAACGGCATTTTATAGAATAACTGTGTCAGCCTACTGATTTATCACGTTTCCTATAAATTCCCATGAAGCTGACAAAGAAACAACACAAATTCACACAGAAAATAATATCGCTACTAAAACAATAATAAGAAACTGGATGAAACACAAAAGCCCCAGTGTGCTGAACATTTACTTTGTATCTGAGCATTAAAGTTTATTTGGCATGTTAAATCATTGTCTGTTTTAAGGCCTCTCATAGAGGAGAGTATCATTAGCAAAGCTAACACTGCCAGAAGTAAGTTAGATATTTATATTTTCACTTTCACTCTCAAGACCTTGAAGTTTAAGATTTGGGATGGGTACACAATATTTTACTAAAAATATTTGCTCCTCAAGTCTCTATGTAATCTCTTTTTCCTGCACTCATGCACAGGATAAAGAGGTTCCCATACATTCTCAATGTTAAGCTATTTCTAATGAATAATCAGCAAATGTATTACTTGTTACATTTGTGACTGAAAAAGAACAAGCTTTACAGTGATAATTTACAATTTACAGTGATAGACACTAACCTCTCCAAATAAAATGGCTTTGCTTGGTGTAAAAACATCATCATGCATACAGAACATGTTCCTTAGCTCCATAAGACAACAATGTCTGCATTTCAGACAACACACCATTTTGGTCAAATTAATGTGGATACACACGCTACAGAGCTTCAGTTCTGTCCTATGCATGTTTTCCCTTTTTAGTTTCTAGTTCCCTTGTGCAAAAATCTTTATACCACAGAGAAGGAAATAGGATTCCCCTCAATTTTTGCCTGCATGATGTCTATACCACCTTCCATGTATCATAAGTATTGGATTTATGTGTTGCAGAGTAGGCGTACGTCACAATAGAGAAACACAGTTTTACACAGCAACCTCTTTTTCCTCCATTCATGCATGGGATAATGGGGTTCTCATATACTCTCAGTCAGCCAGTCACCCAAGATGCTCAGATCAACACCGGGTTGTCCCAACCTGTATCATAACACCACGTACTCATATGCTGACATTCAATGACTATGATCCAAGAAAAAACATGTTCAAAAGTTCTTAGGGCCAGATAAAATATCTAAGGTCACGTATCAACATTTATACTGTTAAAGAAAAATTGTTGTTACAAGAGACAGTGAAAGGGCTGGAAGGCATGTCCTATAAGAAGTGGCTAAGGACTCTGGGTTTGTCTAGTTTGGAGAAAAGGAGGCTAACGGGTGACCTCATTGCTCTCTCCAGCCTCTTGAGGAGGGGACATGGAGCAGGAGGTGCTAAGCTCTTCTCCCTGGGATCCAGTGATGGGACACATGGGAATGGTTCAAAGCTGCCCCGGGGGAGGTTTAGACTGGACATTAGGAAGCATTTCTTTAGTGAGAGGGTAGTCAAACCCTGAAACAGACTTCCTAGAGAGGCAGTCGATGCCCCAAGGCTGTCAGTGTTTAAGAGGCATTTGGACAATGCTGCCCTTAATGACACGCTTTAACTTTTGTTCAGCCCTGAATTGATCAGGCAGTTGGACTAGATGATCATTGTAGGTCTCTTCTAGCTGAAATATTATATTCTAATTCAGGGAGCAGATCCAGGATTCTGCCTTTTCTGTTGAAGACATTCCATGTACCACAAGGCCTTAGTCCAAAGGGAGTCTTACGTCTCCAGAGAAAAATTTGAAAGTTTATTCCAGTTTTTGCCTTGTAATCCTTTGGGCGTTTTTTCTGAAGTAGTGAATAACAAAGTCATTTACTAATCAATAAGACATGTAGTTTTTAACTAATTACCTGCTTCAATGGAAAACAGTTGATATGAAAAGCCTAAGGTTGAGGGGACACCAGTCCAAAGCTGGGAGTAGGGTTCTATACCTTCAGCATGTAACACTAAGCTCTTTTTAAAACTAAGGGGGGAAAAAATCAGTGATTTCTACTAGCATAGCTTTTCTTTACACTTATTTTGTCAAACAGGCTTGTTTAATAAGCAGCAACTGCTGATGAAAGAAAGTGGTCTGTATCTCTACTTACTATAAGTTCACAGAAGAGACAGAAATGATAAAAAATTGATGGAAAAATCCCAAACAATCTAGATTGGACATGTGAAAGAGCTATGCTTACCCTTTGTGGAAAACAAAACCCTGTTTGTACAAATACAAAACAGTAATGACACTAATTTTTAGTTACTACTATTTTATTGGTATTCTTGGAAAAATTAGACTCTTGATCATTAAGTGCATATAAAACCAGAAACAATCCACATGCTATTTCACAGTGAGAAACTACATTTTCAAGGACACTCTTTCATCATCGAATAAAATACTTATTTCAAGTGTATGTTTGCAAGGGAGAGGGAGCTGTCATTTGGTTTTTAACTGCAGGATATGCCAATGTATAATAATGAGTACTCCAAATAAAATGCAAACATTATATCCTGTCTCTGTTTTTCTACGTTATTTTCCAATAAAGCTACAGAATCTATGCATTGTATGCTTTTATAAATAATGCAACATCAATTTAAAAATGCCATTTTCTTATATCACCTGCCTTAGAGCTGGACTCTATAAAGTTCATTACATTGTTGCCTTTCTTACATATGCACTTCTATCCTCTTCCCAAGATGTATGTGAGTCTCATCCAGAATCAAAGTATAGTGTTCTCTTTTTTCTTTCTTTCTTTCCTTCATTTCTTTTCTCTTTTCTTTTTAGAAGTAGTTTCTAGTCTACAGTAGCTATTTCCAGTGTATTTTTCAATCCTTGAACTGACCACAAAAAGAGCCACAAAGGAGAATAAGAGGAAAGGGATTTACAAGCTTGATGAAGGCCAGAGATGCTTAGAAATAAATATGAAAAGTGGTTCCTTGAGGCTCGCATCATCTGGTAGAATGGAGGGACCATGTTGCCCTGTTACTCCCTGAGGAACATAGAAAACATAGCCACATGCCTGGTTAAATGCAAAAGCAGGTTTTTGGCCCGGCTACCACCTTTTCAGTAAAAGCAGCACATAAAGTCTTTCACTCCAGACATTAGAAAGCCACAAGTAAAAAACCAAATGAAATCAAAACAAACAAAAAAATAAAAGAACCCCAAAATGTCAAAACCAAAACTAAGAAATATCATTACCCAGTCCCAGGCTTGCTTTGTCTCACAGGAAGTTTACATACAGATGCCTTGAGTCCAATTCTAAACCCAAGTCAATTTTTTCTCATAGTAAGAGCTCCTTCCCCATCCAAATAAATTTCTAGGTCTTCCACTTTTAATTCCTACAACATTGGCATCTGCCGTACATGAGGTTGTGCAGATCAGACTGACAACAAACCAGTTTACTAATGATTTCTGGTATACATGAGGCCATCACATATCCTTCTTTGCACATACTGACAAAAAGTCTGTATTCAACTATGTTTTCTGGAATTGTCCTTGTACTGTAAATGCTGCTAGAAGGATAGTATCATCTCACAATTTGATACCATCATTTAGGGCAAATTGGCACCACAGTCATCTAGAAAAGGTTCTACATGAGAGAGTTTTGAAGTGCCTGAAAGCCCACCTCACAGCCATGCTTTTCATATCAGTGATAACATATATTGTATCCTATTGGAAGAGTTTCCAGATGGCAATACACGACTGGATTTTGACCAGTATAATATTGCTCAGAACTCAAAATCTGAGATACACTATGAAAAATAAGCTCCTTAGACAAATAAAGGTTGTCTATGTCTGGTTCTTTATGAAAATGACATTTTTTTGTTCACATGTTCACAATCCTGTCTCTGCCCTAACATTGACTTGAATTGACTTCTTGCCTTAAAGAGATTTTTTTCTACAGCTTCCTGAGACAAAAGCATCAGAGAGCATACAATAATCAGGCAAAATGTCACACAGATGTACGTTTCAAAATTCAGATTTGCTTGAGCTATCTAGCATTAGCCACCACCATCAACATGGAAAGTTTTCTCTGTAATGTCTTCCCCATGGGACACCACGGTACATGAATCAATGACAGTCACTTGGCCCCTCTTCTCTACAGGAGCTACACCTTGTATGAACTCTCTGCCCTGTGTTACCACCTTGTTACTGAGTTTCATGACAAGATTATTTAATGTCTGATACATCCTACTGGGTAATAACTTAATTTAGCAACCACAGATGAACCATTAGTAGCTGATTAAAACCATAGTCTTCCACTTGGCCTCATGTTCCTTGAGGGAGCAGTTCAATCCACACCTAACCTCAGTTAAGTCTTGCTGACACAGTAAGAGAAGTGGCTAGTCATTCTCTTTTCCATCTAGCATTTAAGTGTTGGGCTTTTTTAACCTCTCCCTCTGTATTTCATATCTACATAAATTATAACAGGACATAGTCACTGTAGCTGTCTATTGGCCAACCTTAGGTTTGTACAGTTGCAGGACATTCTTAAGATGCAAGTGTGAAGAATTTTTGGAAACAAAATTTCAGACAGGCTTGACATGGATACAATAGGCTAAGGATATTATTTCAACATTTTTCAATATATAGCCCAGCACAAAGACTGTGCATGTCTTAAGATTGGAGCAGTAAAAATACATTAAATAACCACTGATACTCAGTAGTTCTTGTCAACCAATCCTTAAAGCTCTTTGTATGCATCTTTTAAAGTTTTCCCTCTTTCGTGTCCCTTTTCCTGCTTCCCGAATTTTCACTAATTATCACTTTTATAATTTTGGCTTCTTATCCTTAAGTCTTAACATTTGCAGCAAGCATGCACACATAAGTTACATGCAAAAACTAAACTTCCTATTCATACTTTCCTACTCCAAATGTTTATTGCTCTTCTTCCAAGGCATCCATTAAAACTGAAAACAGAACTCAAGTGTGGACGTTTTGGTGCAACTTTTGTAGTGCATTTTTCTTCAAAATATTATTTTCAAGGTCATTCATAAAATGGTACTGAACATCACATCTTAATAAAGTCTGTTTGAGCAGGTGCAGTGCCAGATTGATTCAATTTTTGTTTAGTAAGTCCAGCACAATTGCTGTGTTAAACACAGCAAAAAAGCAGTACACTTACATTTTTAATTAATTTATTCATTCATTAAAGAATTAAAAATGGATTCAGATTTTCAATCAAAAATGTGACTATGCTGACTAAAACATTACAAATAGCCACTTCATGCAAAATTAGAAAGGTAAAGGCCAAGGTTACTTTTCTAACAAAAGTAATGGCATAAATTAAAATAATATATCACACGGCAGGATTTATATCTGTTTAAGAAATTTAATAATCTAGCAAATGCATCAGTAAAAAAAAATAATCTCAAAACTGTTTTTATGAAATGGTAAACAGAGACCTGTTTAATGCTTTCAGTAACCAATAGTAAAATACATGCCCAGTGTCTCTCCTAGAAAAAGAAAATTTGTACAACTAGCATGTCAAATAACCTATTAAACAGCAATTTACGTATAAGGCATGAATGTAGTGCTTTGGTCAAGAATTGTTCTGTTTACTTCCTTCTAACAAGACTTTTGCCTTCCAGTTCAAAAGCAGAAGGCCTATTGATCTGCTTGAAGGCCAGGGGAAATCAGGCTTGAATACCCGCAAATGAGTGCACAGGGCACCCATCCCCGCCCCCAGTCACGAGTCCAAACAAAGCTGCTGCTCAAATTTCTATCATGCTCTGAGTCATGCATTAAAAAGAAACAGCAGACAGTTGCCACAAAGCACTGAATAGAGACTAAAGTAGAGAGATTACCTATTTGCATTTCCACTGAGTACAGATCTTCTTTCCAAATGCTAGTAGAAGACAAAGTAAGGTGCAGGTCCTTGGCTTCTATACAGCATGAACTGAGAAGAACCGTTGTACGTTTTCACAGTAAATGCCTTCATTTTTTGTGGCTCTGCCAAGACAGTAGGCATTTCTGCCAGTTCATTTTCTAAGTATGTGTTTTCCTAAGCTCTCGTATCTTTGCAATTCTTCACACAACTTCAAGAACGGAAAATACTTGCAGCAAAGTCCATTGTCCTTTATGCAGGCAACACAGAGCATGAGGGAGATGACAGAACAATGTGACCACAATGCTTATCATGATGCCCTTAGACTCCACTGTTGGGAACAGATGTCACAAAGATCGTGTACTCTGCCCCTCCACAAAATAATACCACCCACAAAATAATACATCTGAGCATACACATGTAGGTCCTGAATGCCCATGGCTGAATTCACACTGTTTTGAAGATTTCTATATTTATTTGCTCCTCCTGTTATGACTTCATGTTACGAAAGTGTATTTCACAACCCTTATCTTCCTATGCTTCCTGAGCATCAAAGGAGACGACATCACAATTTCCTTCTCTTCAATTATGGATGCTATGAAGATAACAGTTTCAAAATATACAACTGACTTTAAAAAAATATTTTTTTAAAAGTCAATGCCCTTACATTAGGAAAAGTGCACAGCTGAACAAGCAGAAAATATAGTTGTCTCAAAAACTTCAGAAGCAACATTCGCAGAATCTTAGCCTCTCTTCTAGACTAGCTTTTAGGACTGTGGATATAATGAAAGGTAGCCCAGAATATTAAATACAGTACTGTGAAGAAAGGTGTCCAAAGCAGTTATAAAATGGCATTCTGCTACATAGCACCAAATCCTGAAAGAACTGAGTGCAGCCCAAGGCAGTTGGACTGTCAGTGGAACAGAGCCAAGTGGATATTGGAAACAACATTACTATAATGGATAAATCACATCCAAAGTAGCACTGAAATTTTATGTATGCCCAGTAAAGCATAAATTCAGATGGAGCACAGATTTCAGAGAAGGATAAAGTAATGAAATCAGAGGGCCAAATTAATCCCTAGAGTTATTCTCTTGAAGTCAAGTGAGCTAGGCAAAATCTTAGTTTATTTTGTTATTTCAAAGAGAACCAGTACCAGCTGAGGCTGCACAACACATTTGATAAAATCAACAAATTTATACTACCCTTTCCCAAGTACATTCATGGAGGAAGATCTCTCTCCAAAGTGGTACATAAGAGAACACCCATTCACAATTCCTATTTGATGGGAAAAGCTGAAAGATTTCACATTCCCTAGTATTCACATTGATTCTGCAGACTTAGGGGCTCCATTATTTTTTTTTCCTTCCCCTGTTAAAACAGCTCCAAAGAAGCCATAGTTTCTGCTTCTTCAGGGAACATGTTCTACTCCAGCAGGAAGGTCCACAATATGTATTTGGCCACATTTCTATGGCTATGACAGCAATTGAATTCTGTTACTCTCTTCAAATGAGTGAGTGTTAGCAACTGGTAAAATTTAGACTCCAATACATGTAGTATAGTTTGGTTATATGAATTTGCTTTCATTTTACTTACTACAGAAAACTGGGGTGGCATCATCAGCTGATTTTTAGAATTACTCGTTTATGTCTCAGAGAAGTGGTATAGTATGAGGTACCTATTCCTTGGCCCTCAATTAATATGCATTGATGAAACATCACACAGTAAGGTAACAAGTTCTGAAAGTTACTCTTCCTATTTCCGAAGATGCAGAGGAAAAACTGGACCATGAGTTTGCAGACTTGGAAAAGGAGGTAACCACTGTTCACACTCCTCCGCTTACATCCACTATTCCTGCAGAGGGTCTTCTGTGATGTTATCTTGGCTTTATTCCAAGGATTTTAAATGCACTCTCTTGGAATCATAGCTAGTAAATTTTCTTTAGCAATATCTAAATTAAGTAATGCAATCTAGTTTATGTTGCATTTGTACATATATATGCAGGTATATTATAATTCTATTAGGAATAGCATCTGGGCATAGAGGTAATTGAATGCAGAATTTTGGTCTTAGTGATTACTGTAATTGAATCAGCTTCTGCACAGGAAATTGCTAGCAGAAAAATCTCTTACATGAGGAGCTGTACTCCATATCTCTGTTGGTAAGTCATAACTAGCCTATTCAGCCTATTCATAAACATACAATTTTATAAAATGTTCCATCTTCACAAAATTGTATTACTGAAAGATCATAGATCAATGTACATGGACAGCATGCAAGGACTTCATATGCTTCATATATTTATTATAGTAAATGATAGAATCATCTAGGCTGGAAGGGACCTTTAAGATCACCAAGCCCAACTATTAACTTAACATTGCCAAAACGACCCCTAAACCATGTCCCTAAGCAACACCTACACATATCTTTTAAGTACCTGCAGGGGTGGTGACTCAACCACTTCCCTAGGCAGCCTGCTCCAATGCTTGTTAACCCTTTCAGTGAAGACATTTTTCCTAACACCCAATCTAAACCTCCCCAATGCAACTTGAGGCCTTTTCCTCTTGTCCTATCACTTGTTACTTGGGAGAAACGACCCCCACCTCTCTACAACCTCCTTTCAGGTAGTTGTAGAGAGCGATAAGGTCTCCCCTAACCCTCCTTTTCTCCAGACTAAACAAACGCAGTTCTCTCAGCCACTCCTCATAAGACGTGCTCTCCAGCCCTGTCACCAGCTTTTCTACCCTTCTCTGGACATGCTCCAGAATCTCAATGTTTTTCTTGTAATGACAGGCCCAAAACTGAACACACTATTTGAGGTGCAGTCTCACTTATTATATATTAGCTTTTCATTTGTGCTCCAAACAATGTATGTCCCATTTGAAGTCATCTTTAATTTCTGCATTCTCTTTCCCTTTTCCTACCTGTACAACCTAAGTAAACTACTTACACACTTCCCTGTTACTGTTGTGTCACAATTTCAAACTTGAATATAATTATGTTCAAAATTCCACTGTGTTGTATGGATCTTTGATTATCCCCATGTTAGAAATGAGGAACAATAAATTGCAACTATACCCTTAAAAGAGCATATTTGTGGCCAAGACTTCTGAAATTTATAGAGATTTCATGGAGTAGAAGCACGTATTTATGAATAATTTCAATATGCATATTCTTCTTCCTGTCTATGTTGTAAACATATAATATATAATAACTGAAATAATGTTTGCATATATTGCAAATAAAATATTTTCAATAATAAACACCTCCAAAGTGAAATAAATCTTGCCTAATGGATCAATTTCTGACAACAGCAACAGCAAAACTGAATGAAAACTCAAAACCAAACAAGTCTCTTGCCTTCATGGAATATTAGATTGAGACAAATGCATAGTACTTCACAATTAACAAGTTCCTGTCAAGTATTTAGTCATGACTAAAAATCCATCAGTAAATTTATGAAAGATCTGATGGCTATTTTAGTTAGAATTACAGAAGACACATTCATGTAGTATAAATTGATTTGAATTCATTACTCTGTACATGTCTCTCTATTTCAGCGTAGCAGCACCATTGTATACAAATTGCCAGCAAAATCAGTAAACTAATTTTCTACAGGCAGACATACAGCAAAAGCCATTAAAGATCCCAGGCCATTTATCCCTGGGAATCTCAAAAAGGTTATATTTTGATTGTTATCTTTCAAAATTAAATACTGAAGTATTTTATTACCTGATTTCTAGAAAGAAATTGGTTGTAAATAGACCATTTCATGTTTATCAACTGAATCTGATCATTACTTGCCTTTTTTAATGGTATGGCAAATAAACATAATGTTTACTGTCACACCAATTGATATATCATTTGAACAGATGCATTGAGTACAGGGTTTACCCTAAAATTACAGATAGAGAAGAGAGTCAGCATTCTGCTAATCGTTACTCTAATGTAATTATCAATACATTGATACTCACAATATACATCCATTTTTTTGCACATTTATCCAACAAAAAAAGCTGGATGTAATAGATACTATAACTTCCCCAAACAAGTTTGTTCTCTGATGCAACCCAAAAACTTTAGGTAGGCAAAAATACTTTATTCAGTAAGTAATAAATTTAATAAGTAAGTGATGTCATGCATTTAATGTATACTTGGTGCACTAAAAATATCACTGATGGCAAAATTCCCTTTTTGCAATATGAACTACATGCGAAAATTATACCTTGTCGATAGTTTTGTGCTGTTTTTAAAAATACTCAAAATGTTTTTATTATACATTACCAAATAATTGCTGCTGAAAGATCTTTTCATGTTTTGTCAAAAAGAGCCAAATTTGGTCTCTTACTATCTGAGAATGTGACATACTGAAGAATAGCACCAAAAAATACTTAATAATAGGTTTTGATGCACAATGCACAACACACAGGTTCGTCACACTGGTATATATTTGATGAGCCACATTGTCATTTTCCCTATTAACTGATGAAAATCTATCCATTAAAAACCATCCCCAGATGAACAATCTTTCAGAAAAAGTTACCACCACAAAAGCTTTAGCATCATTGGTTAGAATCAATGGTATTCCCCAAGAAGCTCCTCTTTTCAAATAGCAAAGTTTACATCTATCTGAAGCAGAAAGGGGGCAAAAAGGCAACCCAAAATCTGAAATACTAAAATTAACTTCTTCTTAGAGGAATGCTATGAATTCTTGCTATAAAACAAGGTTTACATTTGTTCAGCCATCCTCCAATTGCAGAACAAACTGAGTTTACTTGCTCTAAAAACCTCAAAGCTCAGGCTAAGGCAGGCAGTGTGGTGTCAAATCAGAAGACAGAGCTGGCTACATATCTTTTACAACATTAAAAAAAACTCGGGAAGGTATCCAAAGAAGAAATAGCTGCCAGCAGTTAGAAGTATTCCTTCCTTTTACATCCTGATTGCTGAGGCTGCTACTCACAACACTGACGTGTCAGTAGAAAGGAATTTGTATTGGTGTACAGGCTGCTTCAATGCAAAATTTAGGGGTTTAAACCATGGCTCCTTATAAACTGATACACCTTAGAATGAATAATCTAATTTTTTTAGAACTCATCACTTAAATTTAATTAAAAATCTTTCATTAACTAGGTCTTTATAACAGTGATATGGAAATTCTTTTTGACTTATTTTCCCTCTCAAAGGTGTCTGAAAAGCAACTAGAATAGCATAGGGCTCTGCATAGGGAGAGGTGATGAGCCAGCTGAGAGCTTATGGGTTGGGGTTGTTGAGCAGACCAACAGCAGTGATGTTGTGGTAGGGGACTGCTACAGATGTCCTGATCAGGAAGAGGTAGTAGACAAGTAGATAAACTGGAAGAAGCCTCCCATCCACAGGTCCTTGTCCTCATGGGGGACTTTAACCACCCTGATATCCATTGGAAGGACACCACAGCAAGGCACTTGCCACCTAGGAGGTTTCTGGAGTGCTTTGATGACAACTTCCTGACACAGGTGATGAAGGCACCAAGACAGAGAGGCTCTCAGCTGGACCTGGTACTTAACAAACAAGGAAGACCTGTAGAGGAATTGAATATTGGTGACAGCCTTGGCTGCCAAGACTATGAGATGGGTGGAGTCCAGGGTCATGAGAAGAGGGAAAAACCAAGTAGCAGGATCATGGCCCGGAACTGCCAGAGAGCAGGCTTTGGCCTGTTAAGGGATCTGCTAGGAATGGGAGACAGCCCTGGTGAGAAGGGGGCTCCAGGAGAGCTAGTTGATTTCCAAGGATCACGTCTCCAAGCTCAAGAACAGTGCATGCCACCAAAGGGCAAGTCAAGTAGATGTTGCAGGAGGCCTGCATGGATGAGGAAAACGCCTGATAAAGCTCAAATATTAAAAGGAAGCATACAAAAGGTGAAGGCAGGGGCCAGTGACCCAGGTGAAATACAGAGATACTGTCTGAGCATGCAGGGATGGGGTTAGGAAAGCAAAGCCCATCTGCACTTGAATCTGGTGAGGGATGTGTAGGGCAAGAAGAGAAGCTTCTACAGGTACATCAGCAGTGAAAGAAAGACAAGGGAAAATGTGGATCTGCTGCTGAACGGGTCAGGAAACCTGATGACAGGGAAATCTCCAAACTACTACACACTGGGGGCTACCATCTGGAAAGCAGCTGGGCAGAAGAGTACCTGGGCATCCTGCTGGACTACAAGCTCAACAAGAGTCAACAGTGTGTTTTTGCAGCAAAAAAGCCCAAGAGCACGTTGGGCAGCATTAAGAATTGTGCCGTCCGTCTGTCAATGAGAGTGATCCTTTCCTTCCTCTCAGCCCTAGTGAAAGCACATCTGGAGTGCTGTGCCATGTTTTGGGCTCACCACTACAAGAAAAACATGACCATGCTTGAATAAGTGCAGTGAAGAGTCACGAAAATGATTAAGGAAATGGAGTATGTGACATATAGGGGGAGGCTGAGACCTGAGAGTGTTTAGTCTGGAGAAGAGAAGGTTTAGGGGTGGTGTTATCAATGGGTGTAAATGCCTCCTGGGCAGTACTAATGATGGAACCAGATTCTTCTCACTAGTGCTCAGTGACACGACAAGACATAATGGGCACATATTAAAACACATGATATCTCATCTGAACACAACAAGCCACTTTTTTTTTTTTTTTTTTTACTGAAAGTGTGGTCAGACACTGGACCAAGTTGCCCAGAGAGGCTGTGCAGTCTTTTTTGGTTGATATATCCAGAACCTTACTGCACACTCTCCTCGGCAACCTAGTATCTGAGCCTACTTGAACAGAAGGTCTGAACTAAATGATTTCCAGAGATCCTTTCCAAGCTCAGTGATTAGGTGATTTTCTGATGTAAACTTCAGAGAGCTTGGTTCATTGGCTTTCCAGGAGGTTGTGCTGTGTCCTGGACTACTTGACTATGAGGAAAAAGGTGGGAGAAAACTTGTGTCTCAAACTCCGCTTTTTATGAAAATGTTGAAAGAACTTTGTTTCCATACTACATGGAACAGGAACATTCCTGAAATTGAACAGTTTGGCAGGGTAGAATAACAATTTCCTACTCAACTCTGATGACATATGTTTTTCTTGGAAGAAAGTGCACTTGTGCAATGTTATGTAAAATGTCAATATGATGTCCTTGTTATGGAACTGTTTTTTACTGAGTTTTTAGCTTGAGTTATAATTGAATTAACTCAAGCAATAATAATCACATGGTGAAGCACGAACACAGGGACGTAGCACAGAGGAGACCCTATCTGTCTCCTCTGTAAGATTATGATCTTGAATGTTATTATCACTTGGATTTCTGTCCGTGCCTTGGCAGTTCAACAGAAGTGAGTTCAAATAATTTCTCAGCTTGAGTTGGACATTTTTATGTGTGGATGGGAGTGACAGAATTAAACTGTATTTAAAGTGTACCTTGATTGCAATGAAGACAAGCATTTGTGGAGAGAATATGGCTATGGAAATAAATTTATACTCTTGGGGTTATTCATAGTGGCATGTATTTGTGTAGAGGTTTAGATTTCTACTCCACAGTGGGATTGGCTTTAAATTTTAATTCCTTCTCCTTTGTTCATTTTTCATTTTTTTTGTCTTCTCTGTTTTGAGTATTTAGATACGACAGTTCCTTTTTGACTATCAAATATGTCTTTAACAGAACTCTCCATATACTTCTACTGACACAGTAGGTTCTGTAAGCCTTTTTGATCAGCTCTTAGGATTTGGTTAATAATCCTTGGGTTTTCTTTTTTTTATTTATTTATTTTTATTTCTTATATTAAATCATGGCGTAATAACACTTGCAGGAGGACCATCTAGAAATTCTAACTTTGTAACGTTGTGTGCACTGTTTGTTTTACTTACTCTTGTCAAGCTATGTTTTTACAGTTATATGCAATAAAGTGGTTTTTTGCTCTTTATCGCTTGGTAGAATATAAGCATCTAACTTGTGCTGAATGGTCTTACTAGCTAGAGTTTCAGCAATCTTTAGCAAACTAGAAACAAACTAGAGTTTCAACAGGTTCGTAAACCTGTTGCTTCCTGTCTGATTGATGATAAGTCCATAGGAAGTAAATTGCAAATTATTTCCTACAACAGCATTATTCAAAGTCTTCCCTAAATACATTTGTAGACATTCCATTTCCCTGGTTCCTTGAGGATAAGAAATAGAAGAACTTCCTGGCTTTGCAGTTTCTCTCTTTAAAGAAATTAGTATGAACCTGTAGGTGCAAACAAAGATTCTTTGTCAGGGACTGTTCTCAAATATCTTTAACTGGCAACTTTATAGATACCTGTTTACAAGGTAGTGTGCTAAAAATTAAAGCTACTTCTTCATTTGTTGAAAAAAAGAATGATTTAAACTGCTTAAAGCTAATAATTCCACTGAAATGATCTTAAGATATTTCAAAAGTTGCTATGCTTTACCTAGCAGTATTGATAAGTACCAACAAATGCACATGGGAAATATAAAATAATTACATATTCATAGTAATGTTTTTTTTAGTAGTCTATTTCAACTAAGAATAGAGAACTTGAACATAATCATGGGTGTTTCTCTGCAAAAATTAACTCAATAATCATCAGTGGTCAAAAAGTCAAATAGAATAATAGGGATTATCCAGAAAGGCACAGAGAGCAATGTAATTACCAGGCATCTGTTTAAAAGCAAAAGGGAGTATTTTTTGACAGAAAATATAATTAAATTATAGAACTAAAAATTACAAAAAGTAAAAGGTAATTATATAGATAGGTGCATAAATTAATGGAATTAACCATGAATTTCTACGGATGCCTATTAAATGTACAGTCCAAATGAACCCCCTTATCTAGGGAAATCTCAAAGTTGTTGATTGAAAGAAAATAGAAGCTATCAAAGTGTGAGGTGGATTGGTTTTACTCTTGACCTTTTTCTATCACAGTTTCCTTAAGCATCTCCTTCAAACTGTCATCAGAGAGGATACTGGACTAGGTGTAGTATTAATAGGAACCTGTATGGCCGTTTCTCCCTGGGTCAAACAAGATAAAGAAACTGTTGTGATACCAAATTTTTTGTTTTATTGTAGAACTTAAACTGGATATGTAACAGCACTCTCAAATATTTATTTATTCTGAATAGGGACTTTATGGTGTGGATTGCTTACTATTGTTGAGTAAACAGAACACCCTAATGAAATTGAAGCCACCACTAGTAAAAAAGTAACATCTCAGAGCCTTGTTCATGCAGTAGTTCAGTCTTAGTGAACTAAAAGGACATGACTTCTCTACCTTGGGATGCAATTTCAAAGGACATTATGAAGAATTCAGAAGCTTCCTTGATGTACTTCTTGATAGTGCGAAATGCAGGAACATCTTTCTCTTATAATTTTTCTTGATGAAGTGAACTGCATAACATACTCTTAAAGGTACAGTCATGCCTCCAAAATTACGTATAACCAAGTTTAGTATTGTTCTGCTTGTGAAACAACTTGAGATGCAAGAGGTATGTGCTAGCAAGTAGGATGAAGTGTTTTTCCCTTTTAGACAATAAATGGATTGGTACAAGGCAGCTCTGGTCCCTGGTCATAAAAAAGATTATAGTAAAATAATACCTTGGAAAACAGCCCTTGAAAAATTCAGTTTTGATATATAGATGCTTCTTGCCCAAGTTTCTTTACTTATCGTTCAGCATCTTTCAGGAATACTTCTTAAAAGGTAGATGTAGCTGAGCTGGTCTATGTCTAGATCAGAATCTATTTTTTCTTCCTATTGGTGCAACCTGAGGTCTCTATTCAAAGTGGTAATTCATTCCGTTATACAATTTTTCAGTATTACGCTTTTCTATAACTTTTCTTTTAAATGATAGGATATTTTATTTCATTTCACTGCTATTCTTCTAAAATTTATTTTCCCTACAAGCTAGGAGGTTTATTATGTTATTCAGCTCCATTCACAAGGAGAGGTTAAAAATCAGGTAAATCCATAAACCAGCCTATGAACAACCTGTAGTCTCACAACACTAAAAAAGAGCATTTTGGAAGTGTCATACTGCTTTCTGCAGACTTTTGACAAGTAGTGGGTTATATGTCATCTGTGTACAAGAAGTAACAGAATTATTTTCTTCAACTCAAAAAATTCTTGCTTAGGTAAGTCACAAAACATTTTTCAGTAAAACTCACTTCCAGAAAAGAATCTATAGCTTTTCTATACAAAATGTTCCTTTTGTCCAGGAAGTTAAGTTTCTAAGCTTCTGTTGCATGTAATAGATAACCATGGAACTAGCTTCATTTATCCTACGTTGATGGAGTGAAGATTTTTTAATACATTTTTTCTTCAACCAGACTTCCACAGAACATGCTGTTTTCTTGTCCTGGTGATGGAAATCTTTGCAAAGATTATTAATTGTAGCAACAGAAAAGTTGGGTCAACAAGAAGACCATCTTTGAGGAAATTTTGAGGACAGATTTTTTCAGATGTGTGAATGTCGTTAAGAACTCAGTCATGCAATTTTCACATGGCAGCAAGGGTGGAACAAATGAACAGAGATAGTGTCTGTAGTAAAAAAATGGCAAAACTTACTTCACTGACATTGAGGATAACACGTTTTACATCACATTTGTGAGGACCTAGGAGTACATAGGTAATCATTTGCTCTGTTTGATGTACTGTAATTTATTGAATCATAGTAATGATGTTACAGGTGACTGCCTTCCCTTCCTTGCTAACTGCCACCTTAATTTGCCTTTTTAATGTTTGTGTCTTTATTGTAAAAAATAAAAACCCAAAAATTTAAAAATTGATATAAAGTAGAGAAAGTGATTTGGCAAAGTTGGCAATGTCTAAAACTTAAAAATGTCAAAACATATACTGGAAATACAGAGAGGCCAAATCTGTATTTTAGTGCTTTCACCTAAGTGATCATATGAGCTGCTAAATAACTATGATTTTTGGAGCTGAAAAGTAGGAGGTAAAGACTTCTGGGAAAATCTCTATACTCAGAGTTTTGTCTGGACTAGCACTAAAAAAGATGAATTTCCCTTATGTGAAACAAATAACATAGAAGGACTTCTGTCTACTACTTTGCTATGACCATATCACACAATCAAGCTCCACTATAAGGGTTCCCCAACATTTTGTAACGTGCTTGGAGTGTCATGGCCTTATTTTTTATTGTAAGAAACTCACTAATGAATACCCATATTTCCAGAAGTTGGACAAGATCAATAAAAGCACTTTGTTGCAGGACTTCTGGTAATCAAGTTACTTGTTGAAATGTCCAAACAGGGATTCAGGAGCTGAAAGAAAAATGTTGACATGAATTTTTTGGCAGCTTCCTCTTGTATGTCAGAAAGATGCATTTACAGCAGTAAGTAAGTATCTGTTTCAAAGCTTTCATTTATCCTGAAAGATTTGACACCAGTGATGCCACATAACTCTTTTCCTTATCAAAAAGAACAGAAGAAGCATTTGTCCATTTTAGGAACTCTATTTTTTGCATGTGTCCATCTCAGCTTCCTTCCCCTGCAGAGGTCAGTCTACTTGAGTACACTTAGCGGGATAACTCCAGGTAACAGTAAACAAACTGATTTTTTGATAACAAGATATACCAAACAATTAGGGCTAGTATGGTTGTGCCTTTGTTTCTTGACTTTTTAACTGCCTATATGAGGCTAAATCTTATATTACCATTTTCGAAACATTTGGACAAGTATGTCAGCAGCTGCCTGACACATGTTCTTAGCTTAGTTACTGAATTCTGTAGGATTTGAGAGTATTCCTGAATGAGGTCCTCCTACGCAACTGACAATGCATCACGAAGCTGAAGTCAGAGTAGTTCTGCCTTACTGAAGCCCACAAAACCTGAGTCTCTGTGCCTATAGTTTTTCTTTATATGTGCAGCGGAGAATGCAGTACTGTTGGCATAATCTCCTATTTGAACTGATCTGAAATGCAAAACAGTTTATATCATCACCATGACTTTGAATAACTTGCTCTAGTTATTTTTTTTCCTGCTTTTGGCATGTTTGTTTTTTTTTTTTTTTCATTGCTGAGAATCTGCCTAACTGCAGCCATCCTTTCAAAAAAACTTTTACTGTCAGACAAATAGTCTCTAGAAATAAAAAAGAAAGACTTGTNGACAAGCATTTGTGGAGAGAATATGGCTATGGAAATAAATTTATACTCTTGGGGTTATTCATAGTGGCATGTATTTGTGTAGAGGTTTAGATTTCTACTCCACAGTGGGATTGGCTTTAAATTTTAATTCCTTCTCCTTTGTTCATTTTTCATTTTTTTTGTCTTCTCTGTTTTGAGTATTTAGATACGACAGTTCCTTTTTGACTATCAAATATGTCTTTAACAGAACTCTCCATATACTTCTACTGACACAGTAGGTTCTGTAAGCCTTTTTGATCAGCTCTTAGGATTTGGTTAATAATCCTTGGGTTTTCTTTTTTTTATTTATTTATTTTTATTTCTTATATTAAATCATGGCGTAATAACACTTGCAGGAGGACCATCTAGAAATTCTAACTTTGTAACGTTGTGTGCACTGTTTGTTTTACTTACTCTTGTCAAGCTATGTTTTTACAGTTATATGCAATAAAGTGGTTTTTTGCTCTTTATCGCTTGGTAGAATATAAGCATCTAACTTGTGCTGAATGGTCTTACTAGCTAGAGTTTCAGCAATCTTTAGCAAACTAGAAACAAACTAGAGTTTCAACAGGTTCGTAAACCTGTTGCTTCCTGTCTGATTGATGATAAGTCCATAGGAAGTAAATTGCAAATTATTTCCTACAACAGCATTATTCAAAGTCTTCCCTAAATACATTTGTAGACATTCCATTTCCCTGGTTCCTTGAGGATAAGAAATAGAAGAACTTCCTGGCTTTGCAGTTTCTCTCTTTAAAGAAATTAGTATGAACCTGTAGGTGCAAACAAAGATTCTTTGTCAGGGACTGTTCTCAAATATCTTTAACTGGCAACTTTATAGATACCTGTTTACAAGGTAGTGTGCTAAAAATTAAAGCTACTTCTTCATTTGTTGAAAAAAAGAATGATTTAAACTGCTTAAAGCTAATAATTCCACTGAAATGATCTTAAGATATTTCAAAAGTTGCTATGCTTTACCTAGCAGTATTGATAAGTACCAACAAATGCACATGGGAAATATAAAATAATTACATATTCATAGTAATGTTTTTTTTAGTAGTCTATTTCAACTAAGAATAGAGAACTTGAACATAATCATGGGTGTTTCTCTGCAAAAATTAACTCAATAATCATCAGTGGTCAAAAAGTCAAATAGAATAATAGGGATTATCCAGAAAGGCACAGAGAGCAATGTAATTACCAGGCATCTGTTTAAAAGCAAAAGGGAGTATTTTTTGACAGAAAATATAATTAAATTATAGAACTAAAAATTACAAAAAGTAAAAGGTAATTATATAGATAGGTGCATAAATTAATGGAATTAACCATGAATTTCTACGGATGCCTATTAAATGTACAGTCCAAATGAACCCCCTTATCTAGGGAAATCTCAAAGTTGTTGATTGAAAGAAAATAGAAGCTATCAAAGTGTGAGGTGGATTGGTTTTACTCTTGACCTTTTTCTATCACAGTTTCCTTAAGCATCTCCTTCAAACTGTCATCAGAGAGGATACTGGACTAGGTGTAGTATTAATAGGAACCTGTATGGCCGTTTCTCCCTGGGTCAAACAAGATAAAGAAACTGTTGTGATACCAAATTTTTTGTTTTATTGTAGAACTTAAACTGGATATGTAACAGCACTCTCAAATATTTATTTATTCTGAATAGGGACTTTATGGTGTGGATTGCTTACTATTGTTGAGTAAACAGAACACCCTAATGAAATTGAAGCCACCACTAGTAAAAAAGTAACATCTCAGAGCCTTGTTCATGCAGTAGTTCAGTCTTAGTGAACTAAAAGGACATGACTTCTCTACCTTGGGATGCAATTTCAAAGGACATTATGAAGAATTCAGAAGCTTCCTTGATGTACTTCTTGATAGTGCGAAATGCAGGAACATCTTTCTCTTATAATTTTTCTTGATGAAGTGAACTGCATAACATACTCTTAAAGGTACAGTCATGCCTCCAAAATTACGTATAACCAAGTTTAGTATTGTTCTGCTTGTGAAACAACTTGAGATGCAAGAGGTATGTGCTAGCAAGTAGGATGAAGTGTTTTTCCCTTTTAGACAATAAATGGATTGGTACAAGGCAGCTCTGGTCCCTGGTCATAAAAAAGATTATAGTAAAATAATACCTTGGAAAACAGCCCTTGAAAAATTCAGTTTTGATATATAGATGCTTCTTGCCCAAGTTTCTTTACTTATCGTTCAGCATCTTTCAGGAATACTTCTTAAAAGGTAGATGTAGCTGAGCTGGTCTATGTCTAGATCAGAATCTATTTTTTCTTCCTATTGGTGCAACCTGAGGTCTCTATTCAAAGTGGTAATTCATTCCGTTATACAATTTTTCAGTATTACGCTTTTCTATAACTTTTCTTTTAAATGATAGGATATTTTATTTCATTTCACTGCTATTCTTCTAAAATTTATTTTCCCTACAAGCTAGGAGGTTTATTATGTTATTCAGCTCCATTCACAAGGAGAGGTTAAAAATCAGGTAAATCCATAAACCAGCCTATGAACAACCTGTAGTCTCACAACACTAAAAAAGAGCATTTTGGAAGTGTCATACTGCTTTCTGCAGACTTTTGACAAGTAGTGGGTTATATGTCATCTGTGTACAAGAAGTAACAGAATTATTTTCTTCAACTCAAAAAATTCTTGCTTAGGTAAGTCACAAAACATTTTTCAGTAAAACTCACTTCCAGAAAAGAATCTATAGCTTTTCTATACAAAATGTTCCTTTTGTCCAGGAAGTTAAGTTTCTAAGCTTCTGTTGCATGTAATAGATAACCATGGAACTAGCTTCATTTATCCTACGTTGATGGAGTGAAGATTTTTTAATACATTTTTTCTTCAACCAGACTTCCACAGAACATGCTGTTTTCTTGTCCTGGTGATGGAAATCTTTGCAAAGATTATTAATTGTAGCAACAGAAAAGTTGGGTCAACAAGAAGACCATCTTTGAGGAAATTTTGAGGACAGATTTTTTCAGATGTGTGAATGTCGTTAAGAACTCAGTCATGCAATTTTCACATGGCAGCAAGGGTGGAACAAATGAACAGAGATAGTGTCTGTAGTAAAAAAATGGCAAAACTTACTTCACTGACATTGAGGATAACACGTTTTACATCACATTTGTGAGGACCTAGGAGTACATAGGTAATCATTTGCTCTGTTTGATGTACTGTAATTTATTGAATCATAGTAATGATGTTACAGGTGACTGCCTTCCCTTCCTTGCTAACTGCCACCTTAATTTGCCTTTTTAATGTTTGTGTCTTTATTGTAAAAAATAAAAACCCAAAAATTTAAAAATTGATATAAAGTAGAGAAAGTGATTTGGCAAAGTTGGCAATGTCTAAAACTTAAAAATGTCAAAACATATACTGGAAATACAGAGAGGCCAAATCTGTATTTTAGTGCTTTCACCTAAGTGATCATATGAGCTGCTAAATAACTATGATTTTTGGAGCTGAAAAGTAGGAGGTAAAGACTTCTGGGAAAATCTCTATACTCAGAGTTTTGTCTGGACTAGCACTAAAAAAGATGAATTTCCCTTATGTGAAACAAATAACATAGAAGGACTTCTGTCTACTACTTTGCTATGACCATATCACACAATCAAGCTCCACTATAAGGGTTCCCCAACATTTTGTAACGTGCTTGGAGTGTCATGGCCTTATTTTTTATTGTAAGAAACTCACTAATGAATACCCATATTTCCAGAAGTTGGACAAGATCAATAAAAGCACTTTGTTGCAGGACTTCTGGTAATCAAGTTACTTGTTGAAATGTCCAAACAGGGATTCAGGAGCTGAAAGAAAAATGTTGACATGAATTTTTTGGCAGCTTCCTCTTGTATGTCAGAAAGATGCATTTACAGCAGTAAGTAAGTATCTGTTTCAAAGCTTTCATTTATCCTGAAAGATTTGACACCAGTGATGCCACATAACTCTTTTCCTTATCAAAAAGAACAGAAGAAGCATTTGTCCATTTTAGGAACTCTATTTTTTGCATGTGTCCATCTCAGCTTCCTTCCCCTGCAGAGGTCAGTCTACTTGAGTACACTTAGCGGGATAACTCCAGGTAACAGTAAACAAACTGATTTTTTGATAACAAGATATACCAAACAATTAGGGCTAGTATGGTTGTGCCTTTGTTTCTTGACTTTTTAACTGCCTATATGAGGCTAAATCTTATATTACCATTTTCGAAACATTTGGACAAGTATGTCAGCAGCTGCCTGACACATGTTCTTAGCTTAGTTACTGAATTCTGTAGGATTTGAGAGTATTCCTGAATGAGGTCCTCCTACGCAACTGACAATGCATCACGAAGCTGAAGTCAGAGTAGTTCTGCCTTACTGAAGCCCACAAAACCTGAGTCTCTGTGCCTATAGTTTTTCTTTATATGTGCAGCGGAGAATGCAGTACTGTTGGCATAATCTCCTATTTGAACTGATCTGAAATGCAAAACAGTTTATATCATCACCATGACTTTGAATAACTTGNATAACTTGCTCTAATTATTTTTGTTCCTTCTTTTGGTACGTTTGTTTTTTTTTTTTTTTCATTGCTGAGCATCTGCCTAACTGCAGACATCCTTTCAAAAAAACTTATACTGTCAGACAAATAGTCTCTAGAAATAAAAAAGAAGAGCTTGTAGGAAAATTTCTGATTGAAGAAATGCAGGAACAAGAAAGCTGAATCAATATCTGGGCTGAGAACGCTGGAAATGCACAGACAGTCTTGAGGCTGGAGCGTTGGGTTTTGTAACTCTTGGATAGAACTACCCTACCTCTGGAATAGACCTACCCTACCTTTTCCCAAGTAACAAGTGATAGGACAAGAGGAAACAGCCCCAAGTTGTGAAAGGGGAGGTTTAGATTGGATAGTAGGAAAAATTTCTTCACCAAAAGGGTTATGAAGCACTGGAACAGGTTGCTCAGGGAAGTGATTGAGTCACCACCCATGGAGGTATTTAAAAGATGCGGTATTTAGGGATATGGTTTAGTGGTGGACTTGGCAGGGTTAGGTTTACGGTTGGACTCAATGATCTTAAAGGTCTTTTCCTTTCTAAATGATTCTATGATTCTGTGATTCTAAGAGTAAAGCTCTGGACCAGGGAGTGCTTACTGAGACAGAGCTCAGTTCTCTGCTAAGTTAAGAAGCCTTAAGCCTTATGGAAATGAGGCTGCAAACGTAAAATTCCTGTAGCAAGTTCCCAGGGCATCTTCCTCAGAGACATTCGTATCCGTATAGCATTATTTTTGTCATCAGTTTCCTATCAGTGCCTTGGCCAGTGCCATGTCAGTGTCATTTGCAGCCCAGAGGTTTTAGAGGTGGTATTACACTAAAAATATTGCATCATAGACAAAAGAGGGAAAGAATTGCCTGACTCTATAGAAGTTCATTTTATTTAACTATGAGATTAAGAGTATAAATCATCATCGTTTTTTCCATAGTGCAAATAATGAGCAGCAATGAATCTAGTCACAGTGAAATGCGTCACTGGAATGGTCTGTGAATAAGATAGGCTCATTTACTTTTTAATAAAAATTAAAGAATCCAAAAGTAAGAGCATTTTACTGGTTTGATGGTTTCCTTGGGTTATGTTTTCAGAATATTAAAATGGTATTGGTGAGGAAGAACTGGAGAATACGTAGGAATGGAAAGTAGAGAATTGCCTGAAAGACGGATAGTGTGTTTAGTCTAGATCTAAAAATAGCTATGCTAATAAACAGTGCTAGTGGATCTCAAGTACACTCATAGCTAGACAGGAAAAATTGTATCAGTTCTTCAGGTATAGAAGCTAAGGCATGGTGATGGTGAAAAAATTGCCAGTGTAACAATGAATATCCATAGTAAAGGTGAGAAGAAAGTGTGGATATTAATACTTTCAAGCCAGCACCTGTTTTTTGTGTCCTGTAAATATATTAGTGGCATTTAAAACAGTCAGTACGCACCTGCTGTTTAGATGAAATGTTTGAACACTTTAAGTTATCTGAAATACTACTATGTCAGGTTCTAGTAAAGCATAAAATAATAATTACTTGTTCTAAGTAAAAGTATAAAACAAATATTTGTGCAGTTTACTGAAAGTATTTTGCTGAAAATGAGAGAATTATTTTGTACAGAAGTAGGTAGAATTATTAAAGATTATTATTTTCTGACTCAAGCCAACCACAGAGCTGAGTCAAGAAGTTCTGTCGGTGGGCTAGAAACAATCTCATAATTCATTAGGAGAAATTGATTGCCTCAATTGATTGCCAAAATGAATTTTCATTGTTGCCTCTGGCTCTTTGGTATTCAGTATGCCTCTGGGCTGCAAATAAACAAACCAAGGTGATGGCTTTTACCTGTTTTTCAGCTGCCTTCTAGTTTAATTCTACTGTTACACGGGCATGATGTATATTGCGACATGGTAATGTAAGAACACACTCAGAGGTTAAGAAGCTGTATCTTTTTTCCCCAAATAGTATTCTTTTAAAGAGCGCTATGCTGGTATGTGAAAGTTGTTTGAAGAATGACTGCAGTATTGGGTTTTTTTAAGCACTTGGAAGTCTCCTTATTTGTTCTTGGAAGAAAATGGATAAACTTTAGGATGCCAGTAGTCATTTGGTCCACGTCACAAGATTGAGTAGCAGATGGAAAGGATGGGAGGGTGTGTCAGGGTGGGTTGGTTAAGGATGATTCAAGAACTGGCACTACACAAACTACTTTGTTAGAGATGCATACTGTGATACTTCTAAAAAATGTTTTTCAAAGAAAAGCTAAGGAAGGTGAGAAATAGATAGTCTTGTTAAATCTGTCAAGAGGGCTGCACAGAAATGGCAACAAAGCCCAATCCATATTCCCATGTCAGGACTCTTTTTGCTTTTTGACTTCTCTCAGGCTGTTATTATTTTCTAGCAATTTTGTGATATATGGCTGACCTTTATTCCTTAGATTACAATAATTTATTGTTGCACAAAAATCTATGCCTACTAATGAGCAAGTACTGATAAGAACTAAGAAACATACCTGCTAATTAGAAGGCTAGCAAATGATCTCATGAGCACTGAGTTAGCCAGCAAATGATTCATCAAATTATCAGAGGGACTTACGGAAGGAATGGCATAAGGAGACAGACACCTTAAATGACCCAGCCCAGAGTCTGCTCTATACGAAAAGAGATGAAGTAGGTTAACTGGTATCTAAAAGGATGTCATATTCTAGAATTAAATTAATTGGTTACAGGGCAGGGATTAACACAGAGTCTTCCAGACCTCTAACATTAAAAAGAAAGTCTAAATGTTCTGTTTGACTGATTTCATTACAGACACCTTAAAGGAACTTCCTTTCTCTTGTGTACATTCTCAGAGATCAAAGATGTCAGGAGCAGAACTATTTCTTGGAGTTGCTTTGTTTTTACTAGCAATTATGATCTTGAATCACTTTATGTAGCAAGTCAGATACCTGCTGTTCCAAAAGCTTGGTTGTCATGCTTGGTGGTTTTGTGGTAATGACAGCACTGGCTGTTGTTAGGCTTTCCCAGCAATTTCGTAATAGAATACCAGTATAAATTGATCATGATTGAGGAAAGACTCAATTGCAACCTTGGGTAACATTATCTATATTGTTTGTCTTTCTTAAGATAATTATTGTCACAAGTCAGGATATAAACCTCTGAAAAAATGGAAAAAAAGGAAAAAATGGAACAGGAGAGGAGAGGAGAGGAGAGGAGAGGAGAGGAGAGGAGAGGAGAGGAGAGAAAAGCGCAAAGAGAAAAGAGCAAAGAGCAAAGAGCAAAGAGAAAAGAGAAAAGAGAAAAGAGAAAAGAGAAAAGAGAAAAGAAAGGTAAGGTATATTCTTCGATCCTGTTTTGTCCTGGAAAACAGTGCCTTAGCATGGGAAGACAAGTGTCATAACTTTGAATGCCCTCCATCTTCCTCCTCCTTTCCCTGAGCTTTTATTGCTGAACACAAAGTCATATTGCAATGAATACCCCTTTTGTCAGTCGTGGTCAGTGGTTCTGGTTGCGTCCCCTCACAAATTTTTGTGCATCCCCAGCCTACTACCTGTGGGGGCAACACGAGAAACAGACAAGGCTTAGTCACTGTGTAAGCACTGTTCAGCAACAGCTAAAAAATCAGTGTGGTAATGTGGACACTGTTTTGGTCACAAATCCAAAAAATACCACCCTATGGGCTACTATGAAGGAAATTAACTCCATGCCAGCCAGACCTAGTACAGATGCCAAAGCAAATTACAGGAATCAGTTCTGCAGTTGTCTGCCTTCTTCCCCTGCCCTCCCTAGGCTCTTGGAGGCCTTCTGCTGATGTTAAGAAAATAAAAAGAACATAATTATCCAGTTCAAGAAGTGGACAGGAGCAAAAGGCTGGGCAGAAGAAGAAAAATTAATAGGGAAGAGAATTTGGGCAGATTTTGAGGAAGCAGAGGAAAACCTGAGTTTAGGTTTGAAAAGTAATGTGGTTGTGGGGAAAACACATGGTACTGAAGCATCCAGGAGCATGTGCTGTCTTTATTACCACAGATGTGATCAGCAACACTACTCAAGCAAGATACTTTTGAGCCTCTCTGGCTACTTTTCCGTGGGGAGTGAGGGAAACAGGACATGGCGTGTATACTTTCTCACCAAGTAACTACATTCTGTGTATTCCCTGCAGCCTTCAGAATGGGCTTTTCTGCTATGTAAAGCTGTGATAGACCCTCACAAAACATAATATTGACCATGTACAGCAACATGTTGCACGGTCTGCGGGAGAAGGGACAGTCTTGAAGTAAGGGAGAAAGAAAAACCTGTGTTCCGTATTTAGCCTGAAGCAGAACCCAGGACGCTGAGAGAAAACAAAACCAATAATTCCTAAATCTTATGTTTTTCTACATGCTGAATATATGGAGAATTCACTGGAAAAGTGCTTATTTTGCATTGACTACAGGTCTAAATAAATAACTAGTTAACAACAACTTACTGTTTCTATTTAAATATTTGCTTGCTTTTTGTCGTCAATCTAAAGTTTCAGCTTAGCTAATGAATGAAGTGTGTGTCAATGTCACTCCCCATGATGGAAACGTGCATCTATTTTCTGAGAGAAAATAAAATGTTATGTGCCAGATTTGTCATAAAAATCACTAAAGTAGAAAATCAAGCACTCAAAAAAGCAGGCAGTGCGAAAATTAACTTTTTTGTGTGTCCTTATGCTTACACCATAATATATATATATATATATATAGCAGGATAAATTCTAATGGCATGATCACGTATTCTCTTAGAAACTTGTAGGCTAGAGCTGCTTGTAAGATCAGTGAGGACTGTGTAGCAATGGTTATAGTCTTCTTCCCATTTCTTGCAGAACTTGAAAGATGTTTAGCAAACACTTTTGAAGATTTGGAGTGAAACAATGGTCTGATAATATGCTCTTACCTTAGAGAAAACTTGCTTCTATAAAATGTAGAGATACTACATAACACTAAATAAATTGCTTAGAGAAAACTTTTTGTCCAGTTACTGTTTTCCTTATTTTCTCAACGTCCACTGTGAGCTAGTAGTGTTACTTGCAAACATGTCGAGCTAAACTCTTGCAAATTAAATTCAGAGGAAAAAACATTTGATGATGTTAAGGAAAGCTAATCTGAAGTATTCTGAAATTCCTATTTCCCAAATTGGTCAAGCAAGGTTAGAGGTTGTTTTTCAGTTTATCTCATTGTGTCTCTGACTCTTGGCTATAAAAATGGGATAATGCCATCCTTATATCTTCAGTAGATTTTATGGAGTTAAATTAACACCTGTGAAGCTCGTAGCTATTGAGATGATAAGCACCTAAGAAACACATATGAGGAATGTGGGCATCAATGAGGGATCACAAAGCCACTCTTGTCTCTTGCTCGCTCAGCTCCCCTTCCCCACCATCCCGTACCCCTGCCCTTGGAAAGAAGGAGAGAATCAGAAGGGTAAAAGTGAGAAAGAAACTCACGGAATGAGATAAAACCAGTTTAATAATTAAAAAGAAATTTTAAGAAATTGTAAGAAAAACAAAAAAAAAACACAAAACAAAGAGAGAGAAAAATAAAACTCAAGAAAAACAAGCATTGCAAATGAAAACAATTGCTTACCCCCAACTACCAATGCCTAGGCAGTCTCCAAGCAGCGGCCCCCTCACCAACCTCCCCCCACAGTTTTATTGATGAGCACATCACATGGTGTGGAATATCGCTTTGGTCAGTTGGGGTCAGCTGTCCCAGCTGTGTCTCCTCCCAATTTTTTGTGCACCCCCAACCTACTTGCTGGCGGGGGCGGGGGGTGAGGAGCAGAAAAGGCCCTGACACTGTGTATGCACTGCTTGTCAGTAACTACAACATCAGTGTGTTATCAAGACTATTTTCAACATAAATCTAAAACATAGCCCCATACAACCTACTATGAAGAAATTTATATCAGCCAAAACCAATATGTTCTTCATGCCTTATTCCATACCATTTATGTCATGCTTAGGTCCCACATTATCTCAACATGTCCTTGTTAACTATCATTTAGCCCTAAAATGTCAGTAAAATGTCTATAAATATCCATAAAATGTTCATTAAGTTCATTGTGGTGTCTTGCATGGAGTTACTGGGCACCAAAACCAGCTCAAGTCAGGTCACTGCTGCACTTGCACATCTTCTTGTGAGGTTCGTCCTTCATTGATTCGGGTGGTTTCTGCTGTAATACGCAGATAATACATAATAATACGTAATAATACACAACTCAAACTCTGGGTTACAACATTTAAAAGGTATATCCATTACAGTTTCTAACTCTGGCCCCTTTGGACTAGGCCATAAGGTTTAACATTGCAATTAATTTTTCCTTTTGCCTATATATCATAGTTTTCCTGCTGCACAATGACTTCCAACACCTCCTCATTTCCGTTGTCTGATTCAGTTCTTTCAGGGGTGCTGTGTTGCCATGAAATTTACTTTTCAAGGCTGAAGGTAGTAGTTGCCAACTGTTCTACTTTTGATCTGTTGATCAGTAAGTGCAGAGCTTACTGGATGTCATAGCTATCTTTTACTCTGTGAAAGAAACAACTGAAAGTGTTTTATAGAGCATCTACCAATTAAATAACAGAATAGACTAATTCAGGTAGTGGCATTGTGGGAGAACCTATGAAAGTACTAATGTGGTGAAAATAAGATTTGGTGGGGACTCATGAAAATGTAGGTTGCAAGATAATGAACAGTCAAAAATAGAACCAGAGGCAGCCAGGGAAACACCTTCAGTACAAGTCTGTGAGAAAGCCAAGGAAGAGGTCTTTATTACATAGAGAAATAGGTGAAAAGAAATATTTATAAATTAAAAGGAAGAAAAAAAGAATTACTGAGTTCAGAGGAAATGTATTATGTCAGTATTTGGGNAATTTGGTCTTTGGGGACACTAAGGTTGAAAGGTGATGAGGCTTTAATTTTAACTAAGCATAAAACCTATCACCTGACAGAGTAAAAAAGCAGAGTACATCCTAGTTAGGATGCACGATTTGATGTAAATTACTCTCTAATTAGCACACTTCAGTTCTTGTAAGCAAACGTAAAGGCTACTTTCCTGGTGTTGAAAGAGATTTCTGTTCTATTCAATATACATTAAAAAGCAGTGTAATTTAAACATTTTAAAGGCTATAATCCTAAATTGAGATCAACATTACAGCAGTCAGAAAGACAATATGAAAAAAAAAAGAGCGTGCAGTTCAAGTTCATGCAAGCAAACATGAGTTATCATTGGTTGCTTCTGTGAACTGGTATGCAGACGTCGTCATATATGCCATTTGAATGCATTAAGACATTTTGCCTACAGTTTAGAAAAGTTGAAAAATGATGGTGAAGTAATTCCTTGGCTGCATCTCAAGTGGTTGCAGAACTTTTTAAACTAAATAGATTTTGCCATGTTTTATTGGAAATTGTTGTGGTTTTGTTTATGCTTTTTCATCAGTTGCTAGGGTCACCACATAATGAGTGAGAGGTGTACATTAGAAGCTGACTTTTGAACTGGGTTCTGTGAGTGACCAGCATATTAAAACTTTAAGTGGTTGTTTTAATTATTCTTTTATCATAAAATTTTTATTTCCGGAAGTTGATCATTGTTTAGTGTCATGTTTTGCCTTCATCTCTTTCCTTTCTCAAAGGCAGGTTTCTTATGGATTGTTAGCATAGACAGTCTTTAGATTTTGCTGAGTGTTATGAGTCTGTATTTTTCTTGATTAATCGTAAGACCACATTCAGTTAAAATGGCTTTACAAGAAAGTCTTAACTGGCCTGTACACTCACCATCATGGTTTTCTCTTTCTTTCTGACTTTAGTTCAGAAACTGCAATTTTTCAGTAGATCATAAATATACAAAATATGTAAATTCACTCATTCCTATGAATTCTGAAAATATTGTGTTATTTCCATGTCCATGTTAAAGAAAGAAGAAAAACTATAAATACCAAATAAAACAAGAATCTTTGTTCCTACTTAGCTATCCTAGTGTTGACAGTTTGAAATATATGCTGCCCTAATAACTTTATCAGGCATTCCAAATTCTTTTTATCACAAATGTTGTATTATGACATATTATGATACACTAACTTAATATATATTTTAAATATGTGTACAATCTGTCTGTCCCACATTCATGTGTACTACTGTGAATGTTGGAGCTGAAAGGTCTTTAATGTGCTAATGCTGTGTGGTTTGATTTATATACTTCAGTAAATGCTTTAGAGGCAGCAGGAAGATGGACAACACCAACGCTTTTGCTTTCCATATATTTCTTGTGTTTCTGAAACTGATTTTGATGTTCCATTGTTTGCTGTTTGCCTTTACCCATCTGGTAATTAGGATCTCATACAAGTATCATCTCTACCCTCATGTAACTTCATAGTGCACAATTTAATTTTTTATTTTTACCAAACTGGTTAGTAGTATTTTTGTCTTTCACATAGTGATTTTAAGTATACCTACATTGAGATACATGTCCTGTCCCATCTTCTCCACAGAGCTACACAAATATGAGCTTCCTGGCCTCTATTTGACTTTCTAATAGTTCTCATTATATGACAGAGTCTGGGTCCAAAGAAAAATGTCCTTTGTCCTCAGCATGCTATTCCTCATCCTTGTATATAAGAACACTTATGTAATCTTTTTTGGATCTCTCTCTGAAGCACTTCGCATCATCAAATCTCACTTACTTTGTGTCAGTCTTTCCCTTGATATCTTCTGAAGCTCTCAAAGCTTCAAAAGTAATCTTACTTATTTACTTATGTTGTGGATTTCTCAATCATTCTGTCTGAGATTGCAATTTGTTCGATTCCTCTCCTCCCTGCTCCCTTTATTGTTGCAAATCTCTTAGCAGACCATACTGTTAAAAAAACCCTCTGGTTTTAATTCCAGTCAGGAAACCTGGGCTGGATGAAAAGACTGCTAGGTGGGCAGAAAACTACTTCCACTGTTGGGATCAAAGTGTAGAGGATGGTGTGTCTCAGCATCTGACTGGCAGCTGGTAACAAGCACATCACCATGAGGGGTTGATCCGAGAGCCCACGCTGAAGTGCAGATTTCGGTACCCTGGCAGGAGAACCTGAAGCACCGGCACAGGCCGGCAGCTGACTGACTGGGTCACAACCCTGCTGGAAAGGACCTGGGGGCTTCGATGGACTGCAGGGTGGAGAGCAGCCAAACAGAGCGCTCATAAATAAAAGAAACCCTGTGCCAAAGTGACTGTAGCTAGTGGATCAAGGGCAACACTGGGAGCCCAGGAGGCGGCTGCCAGGATGTTCGGGGCCTAGAGCACAGGACCAGTGATGAGGTGGGTAGAGCTTGAGGGCGCAGAGCTTACTGAGTCTGCTGTGGAGGAGGTGAAAGGCAGTCTAAAGGCAGCCTGCAGCTACTTGAAGGGCAGTTGCAAAAGACAACAAATTTAAACTCTCTCAGCAGTGTCATGCTGTTTAAGGAGGGGCAAGGGTCCCTGAGTGGGAGGTTCAGATCAAACATCAGGAAAATCCTCTTTACTGGGAATGTGGTGCAGCACCAGAGCAGGTTGTCCACAGAAGCTGGGGAATTTCTGTTGTTGGAGGTTTTTGAGATTCAGACAAATCTGTGGCTGACGTGATCTGATGTGGATGATAGTTCCATTTTGAGCGTGATGTTGGACTGGACAACCTCACGAGGGCCCTTCCAAACAGCATGTCTATAATCCTGTGAGTAAACTTAGTGTTCTTTACAACTGTGTTCACAAATAAGGCGAAACTAGGAATGCATGTTTTTCTTCTGTTTTGCCAAGATGAGTAAAATCAACATTTCCTGGTTTAGGTGCCTGCGTATTTGTACCTGAATTGGTGGCCTGTTTTTACACACATTGATTTGATTTTCCATTGTCATCAAAATATACATTAGGTACCTATTTGATTTCTCCAAAGCTTGGCTTTAATATTTGGGTTGGAATTCTTCCCTTATGGCTTTCTTTATGCCACAATCTTCTACCTCTCTAGTTTTTGCATATGAGTTCAAGAAGAAGTTGCCCAGTGAGTTCATTTTCTCAGTTCAGCTATCTCATTCTGATTGTCTGTGGCTGTAATCAAGGATTTTTATGATTTTCAGAGCTGCCAAAAAAAATAACCTGACGAAGTGGATCAAATAACCTCATGTGATGGTTTATTTTTATCTCTGATATCAACATTTTTCATTTCTTGCAGAGTTATAATTAATTTCATTATTATTTTTTAATTTATTCAGCTCTCTTGAATATCCACTATGCACACTGAAAATACAAGCCTAAAGTTAAACTTCTCCCTGGATGACTATAACACATTAATTCTTGTAGTATTTTCACAGTGATTGATTTTCCTGTTGATGTGCTTCGGAGTACATGCATTAATGCATACCATTTTATAATTTTTTTTCTTAAACTGCATCACAGCTAGATTAAGAAAAATAGCTAAATTATGAATTTAGATTTTGTGATTAAAAATTTAATTAGAAATAGTTTGCTCACAGCAACTGCTCAAGCTCTGAGTATAAATGGAGCTTATTAATATTACTCATCATGAAAGGTGTTTCATTAATGGCTCTCCCTGTGCACACAGAATAAATACATTGCCGTGCAAGTTTTTCTTAGAATCATAGAATCA